>CM040769.1:50187620-50427620 GCA_022829085.1 Abramis brama | reverse complement strand
AAACCCACAAGGATTGCATGTGGAGTCCCATGTATGTGTATGACCTTGTATACGTGACTTGACAGAAAGTAATGTGTGGCTGATATGTATGACCGAGACAGAGGGCCTCCACTCAAGATAACTAACGAAGTGTTAGTTATGACTAAGACATATGTTCATTTAGCCTAGAGAGATAACCTTGGGGGAGTCACAACTATAAAGAAGGAAGGATGGCCTCTTCTCACTGTCACACTCTGTATGACTGTATGATTGCTGACCTTTCCTTGCAAGGGAATAAATAATCTTTAAAGACAATTGATATATGTTTGTCTCTTATTTAGTAAAAGAAAATAGTTTGCCACCAAACGCTCTTATCTCTTTAATTCCAAAAAAGATAAGGATCTTACTAAATGCTCAAATTTTAGGGTTTTAGGGTCTTAGCTTTACATCTTGGAAAATATATCTACAAATTAGTTCATAGTGATCAATCTGGCTTTATTCCACATCATTCGGCTGCAGAAAATATAAGTGGGTTGCTACATGTAATTAATGAAAGTAAAAATAAAAATTACCCTTGTGCAGTTTTATCCTTAAGCCCAGGACACACCGAGACGACGGTTGGCCGACTCAGTTTTCTCAGTGTATTTCGCACCGTCGGCTGAACTTGGTCCTTTTCGGCCGATTTGACATGTTGAATCGGCATCGGGCCGTCGGTGAGAGAGAGAACTCTGATTGGCTGTTCAGCTTAGTGAACGAGTCAGTGCATGAGAACAATGGTACAGATAGAAGGTTCTTTGAATGACGAATATAGATGAAAATATCTGCAGAAATAGACAGTTGTCTCATTTACACGCAGGTGCAGAACACGCATTCTAGCTGACAGTCGGCTGTAGTTCTCTCGTGTGTTCAAGTGCAGATTTTTTCAGGCGACGTGGGGCGGCAACACAGTCGGCTTTCAACAGCGCTAGTTCTTTGGCGTCGGTTTGGTGTGTCCCTACCTTTAGACCAGGGGTGGGGAACGTTGATCCTGAAGGGCCACTGTCCTGCAGAGTTTAGCTCCAACCCTAATGAATTAATCCACCTCTTAATATGATTTTAATAGCGCACAGACTCTCTATAATTGTTGTGAAATTGCTGTTTTATTAACCGGCAGTTATAGGGTTAATGCGGTGAGTTCGGAAAAGGCCGGGTAGAGAGAAAAGAGCGAGTGAGTTCGGCTGGTGCGTTCATGTTGTTTTGCGTTCTGATAAAAAAGTTCAGAAACGGAGCCTCCCTTGTCTGTCGTTCTTCAGACGTTACAAAAGTATGAATGTTTGAAAAAAGAGTTTCGTTCATAAATTTTCAAGAAAAATTAGGAAGAAAATGATATTCAGCACGGAAAAAACGGGGACAAAAATAAGCATTATACTCATCAAAACCAGTCTTTTCTACCAAGGCTAATGCTGAAAGTCAAGTCTGTCCCGTTGTATTTCTGGCATAAGTTTTATTTTTCTTTAGGGCTGAGAGTGTCTGCTCGACAGAAGCAGTAAACGGGGACAATCACTGCAAAACATGACGATGTGTACAGCTGACCCATGCTCTCACACAGATTTTTGAAGGAAATCAATGAGATCAGCAGGACTTTTGCTTTCAAAATCAGTCAAGGCATACATTACAGTGAGTTCTGTTATTACCAAGACAGATCGATAGAGCTCCGCTCTGCGTTAAGCTGGATAAGGCTGAATAAGGGCCTTAAAATAAAAAATTTTTCTGGTAGGTTTGAAACTGCAGGTGGTCGAGGAGGGAAAGAAACATTCATTTGTGGGTTGAAAAACTATTAAATCTATAGGGATATATTTTAGTTTATGCAGTTGTCACGGTTTATGAATTCTTGTTACAGCCACAAACATTCAGCCAGGAACAATCTAAGGTGGCATTTGTCCTCACACTGCTTTCGGGCAAGGCGGCTCTTTTGGGAACAGCGGTGAGGGAGAACCAAGACCCATGCTGCACCTCGTTCCAGGCACTCTCGGAGGAGATGAGGAGAGTTTTTGATCATGCGGTGGCAGGTAGGGAGGTGGCCAGGGAGATCAGGGCTTAAGGTAATTTTATGGACGCTAGACTTGTCTCACCAACTTCAGCTCCCCATCTCATCACTCACACACAAGATATGCGTCACTGCTCTTAATGGCCAGGAACTTCCCAGTATTTCTAACACCACTGAATCCATTTCACTCATTACATCTGGCAACCATACTGAGACTATAACCTTTCTCCTCATGGACTCACCACTCGCACCTATAGTACTTGGCCATCCCTGGCTCGCTCGACACAACTTCAGAGTCGACTGGGGTCACAATTCTGTATCTGCTTGGAGTAATATGTGTCATGAGTCATGTCTAGTGTCTGCGTGTTCGTCTGTACCTGTTTCTGTGTTTCAGGAGGCAGTGAATTTATCTAACATGCCCGAGGAGTACCAGGACCTTAGGGAGGTGTTCAGTAAGTCCTGTGCAGCTTCTCTCCCTCCGCATCGTCCCTATGACTGTGCCATAGATTTAGTGGCAGGTGAGTCTCCGCCTAAGGGCAAGTTATATTCGCTTTCTGTTCCAGAAAGGGAGGCTATGGAGATATATATTTCTGATTCTCTTGCTTCCAAATTCATTCGCCCTTCCTCATCTCCAGCGGGGGCAGGGTTCTTTTTTGTGGGGAAGAAGGATGGGTCTCTGTGACCGTGTATTGATTATTGGGGGTTGAACAACATCACGGTAAAGAATACTTATCCTTTGCCGTTGATGTCTTCAGCCTTCGTGCGGTTACAAGGAGCATCCATCTTCACAAAATTGGATTTACGTAACGCTTATCATTTGGTCCGCATAAGGAAGGGTAATGAATGGAAGACTGCGTTCAATACCCCCAGGGGGCATTTTGAATACTTGGTCATGCCTTTCGGGCTGTCCAACTCCCCAGCAATCTTCCAGGCACTCGTCAATGACGTGCTGAGAGACATGGTTGATCAGTTCATATATGTTTACCTGGATGACACATTGATTTTTTCCATCTTCTCTCCAGGAACACGTTCAGCACGTCAGAAGAGTGCTTCAGAGGTTGCTAGAGAATGGGCTTTTTGTCAAGGTGGAGAAATGCGTCTTTCATGCTCAGTCTGTTCCCTTCCTAGGATACATCGACACATCTGAGGGAGTGCGTATGGATCCTGATAAAGTTAAGGCTGTAATAAATTGGCCAAGTCCAGATTCCTGCAAGGCCCTGCAGAGATTTCTGGGGTTTGCCAATTTCGGCGTTTTATTCGCAATTTCAGCCAACTAGCCGCACCTCTGACTGCTTTGACCTCCCCCAGAACGACGTTCAGGTGGTCCGATACAGCGGAGGCTGTATTCGCTAAAATGAAAAGTCGCTTTGTTTCGGCTTCCATCCTCGTTGCCCCTGATCCATCACGTCAGTTCGTGGTGGAGGTCGACGCGTCAGAGATGGGGGTAGGAGCAGTACATTCCCAATAGTGTTGTTTTTGGCGGCCTGTTTTAATTTTAGTTTTAGTCTAGTCTTTGTGTCAAGCTGTCGTTTTAGTTTTTATTAGTTTTAGTCACGTTCATACTCTTTTTAGTCTAGTCAAGTTTTTAGTCAACGAAAACTGATGACATTTTAGTCTAGTTTTAGTCGACGAAAACTGATGACATTTTAGTCTAGTTTTAGTCAATGAAAATTGTATTTTAGTCTCTTTTTAGTAATGCAATTCTATTTAACCCAGTCAATATAGAATTTCAAACAAGGTTATCTTATTATATTTAGTATATTTAGGGCTGTGACGGTGGCAGTTTTTTTTTTTTTTTTTTTACCACCGCGGTAATGGACCAACTACTGGCGGTGGTTGGGGGGTTATTTAAAAAAATAAAAACTCGTTTTATATTTCCACACAAAGACGCGTGATATAGCCTACCACTCTGCGCATTGAGGGATGTGGGACACGAGCAGGAAAGAGCATCGATCTCTTTATGATATCTTTGTGTTTTCTACTTGATATAAATTGGTCTGAAGAGCGAATTTTATCCTCCACAAGGGCGAGATAATTAGGTTATGTTTGAGATTGCGCTGCCAGAGAAAGTGAAACTAAAAATCACCCGCGCGTGTGAAACGCGCTTTACAACTAAACTTGACGCGCCCTGTGTCTATAACAAGCACAAACTGTGTTAAAAAGAATTTGACATGCAAGTACAACTGTAGGCTATCTGTATGTAACGCCTACAGCGTTTTTCTACTTTACCACAGTACACAATACGAATATAATAGGCCTAATTAAAAGCGAACCAATGAAGAAACATTTATAATCCCTTTAGAAAATGGGTGAGACGTGAGTGAAGATTTGGGAAAAGAAACAAGAGATTCCATGCAGGGATGAGTCACGATTTTTGGATATTCGATTAGTTTATTTAATTATAGAATGTCGAATAGGTTGTGCGATTGTTCTCTAAAATAAAATCTCCATGTTCTGATGCGGTGACGCGTTCATGTAACCAGAGACGCTGCCAATAACATACAGCTGTCACAAAAAAAACGGCAAAAGTAATGATTATGAATGTGTCAAATATATCAATGAGACATTTTAATAGAATAACTAATGGAGTAATATTGTTAAATTCGCTGATAATCGGGTGACCAGATCGCAAACCAGAATTTAAAGCCGACAAAGCTATGGGTTCACGCACAACTCTCTCATTCGTCGTGACGTTATAACATTTCGTCTCGTCTTGTTTTGGTCAACGAAAATGAAGAGACATTTTAGCATAGTTTTTATTTTGTAAATCACATTTAGTCTCATTTTTATTCGTCAACGATATTGCATTATACATGTATTTTAGTCATCGTCACATGACCAGCATTTACGTCTCGTCTTGTTTTCGTCAGGTGATAACGATTCGTTGACGACAATATTTCGTCATAATTTTCGTTGACGAAAGCAACACTAATTCCCAACGTTCTTCCACAGATGGCAAGATGCACCCTTGCGCGTTTTTGTCCCACTGTTTATCACCTGCCGAGCGCAATTATGACATTGGTAACAGAGAGTTGTTGGCCATCAAGTTAGCGTTGGAGGAGTGGCGTCATTGGTTAGAAGGGTCGGGAGTACCTTTTATCGTTTGGACCGATCATAAGAACCTTGAATATATTAGATCTGCTAAAAGACTTTTTTTCGGACGTTTTGACTTTTCTCTCTCGTACCGCCCCGGGTCCAAAAACATCAAACCCGACACTTTATCTCGTATTTTTGATCCATCCGAACGCCCGGTTACTCCCGAGTGCATTTTACCTGAGATGTTAGTTATCTCCACAGTCCACACTCACATGGGAGGTCGAATCGAAGGTCAAGTCGGCCTTTGAAGGGGTAACACCTCCGCCCGGTTGCCCACCGAGTCGATTGTTTGTACCGGAGGAGTTACAGTCCGAAGTCATTCGATGGGGTCATTGCTCCAACATTGCTTGTCATCCAGGAGTAAACCGGACTAGCTGTTTAGTAAAGCAACGATAATGGTGGCCATTAACCCTCTGGGGACCAAGAACGCGCCGGCGCGTTTTGCTCGTTTTTTTTTTTTTAGTAATGAAAATAAACACTAAATGCTCTGTTAATTTTGATCTTTCATATTCGTGTAATACATCAATCGATCCTGTTCAGTTTCAATTTTTTTTCTGTATACTCACAATAAAAATAAAGTGTTTTGCTTTTTGACAAATAAAGAAAAATTAACATGATGCGATTTCTCCCTTCTCTCTGTCAGTAAACTCCCATTTGAAACGCGTTCGAAAATGATCTATAACTCCGCGAAAATTCAGTCAAACAGGCAAACAGACCCACGGGCATAAAGCTTGAGATCGCATCTGTTAAATGAAGTCATTTATATAAAAAACAAATATTCTCAGCTTCTGTAATCTGTATAAAAAGAGAGCGACTCCAGTCGAGCTCATTACGAGCTAATTCACAGTAATGTGACCACTCCCCGGAGAGCGCGTGCTATTCAAACGCAAAATCTGAGGGGTGTGAAACGCCCACATCAGCTGTAAACAAAGCGCGTCGCGATCGAGTGAGGCATAATATAGCCTACCTTATGGAGAAAAGATTCATCAGAACAGTGCTGATGAGGAGAAATATCTCCTGATATGAGGAGCAGATCCCGCTGAGGAGTGAGGTAGGCTGTTTTCTTTTCTCACGTGTGGAATAACGTTATGGAATAACGTTAGTGTAGGCCTATGCAAACCGCAAAAAGATGAATCGCATTTCTATAATATGACTCGCCTTTCTGTGAGATGAATGAAGGGTACATATTTGTAAAGACTGTTTAGCCTAAATATGAATCGCGCGTCTGTGTGTGAAAGAATAAACTGCTTTGCTATAGCCTACTGAGATGAGTAAAAATCGAATGGAATAATATTGTTATGTTGAAATAAAATGTATTTGTATAATCAACGTATTAAACTGCAAAAAAAATACTATTTTTGTCAAAAATAAATTCATAGACTAAGATGTTAGATGTTCCAATGTTGGCTATATTCAAACTAATGAATACATATGATAAAATGTAGGCCTATAATCTTTTTTTTTTATATATATATAGGCTATATATATATAAAGAAAGAGTACAGTTGAAATATTGTTGAAATTGTAATTATTGTTGTAATTGTAACATTTTTAATAAAATAGTAAAACATATTTACAAGAGAGATGTAAGCGAAATCTTAAATGGTCAATATAAGTCTTCTAAATACATCTTTTGTCCTTGCATTGTGGCTCAGTCAGTGTCACACCTGAATGAATGGCTAATTATGCAGAGTCATTATTCAGAGTGGGTGGGACACCTTAATCTAAGGTGTAAACTACTCCTCCCCCTCGCATATTGCCTTTCCAAGCAAAACCTGTTTTACACCATTTAAATCAATGTATTTTTTTTTTGTGAACAATAAAGCAAGACTATTTTTACATCATTTTAAAGCTAGAACTAAAAGGGACAACATCCATTAGTCAAAAGTCTTGTGGACACATATTTAATATGTGTTTTGTGTTCTTAATTCAGCAACTTTCATTTTAATTTTTTCCAATAACCACGCATAAACATTATTCTCTTAAAAACACAAACATCTACATACACGTTGCTCGCATATTATGGTAGCCCTGTTTGTGCTATATAGAGTGAATTTACACCTTTGCCATTAACATGTTTATAATTAACTGAAAAAAGCACAAATGTCAAGGCATGTCAGAACATCTCAAGGACCCCAAAAACAGCTTGGTCCCCAGAGGGTTAATGACTCGAGATATACGCAGTTTTGTTTTGGCTTTCTCAGTTTGTGCCATTGGTAAGACGTCTAACCGACCTCCTGATGGGTTACTCCATCCGCTGTCTGTCCCTTCGAGACCCTGGTCCCACATAGCACTAGATTTTGTCACTGCCCTCCCGCCCTGTAATGGTATGATGGTTGTTTTAACCGTAGTGGACCGGTTCTCGAAGGCGGCACATTTCATCCCCTTGCCCAAATTACCTTCAGCCAAGGAGACAGCGGTGACTGTTGTAGACCACGTCTTTCGTTTACATGGCCTCCCGATGGACGTGGTCTCCAACAGGGGGTCCCAATTTGTGTCCAAATTCTGGAATGAGTTCTGTAGGTTACTAGGGGCTACAGTCAGTCTGTCTTCGGGTTACCATCCCCAGAGCAATGGTCAGACCGAGCGAGCCAACCAAGATTTGGAGAGAGTGTTGCGATGTTTGGTGTCCAAGAATCCTTCATCCTGGAGTCAACAACTTTCTATGGTTGAGTATGCTCATAACTCGTTACCAGTGTCATCCACGGGCCTCTCTCCGTTTGAGTGCAGACTAGGGTACCAGCCACCAATTTTTCCGAGTCTGGATTCCGAAGTCGCGGTCCCCTCCGCTCACGCCTTCGTCCAGAGGTGCCATCGCACATGGACCAGAGCCCGTGAGACTCTGCTCCAGGTGGGGGCGCGCACTAAGGCTAAGGCGTGTGGCTTTCTACCAAGAATATTCCGCTCCGCTCCGTGTCTAATAAGCTAGCTCCCAAATTCATCGGCCCGTTCACTGTCACCAAGATCATTAGTCCGGTGACAGTCCGCCTCAAACTTCCTCCGGCGTACAGGAGAATTCACCCCTCCTTTCATGTCTCCAAATTGAAACCTGTTTTTCGTTCTCACCTTAATCCGCCGGCCCCGGTTCCCCCACCGCCGCGACTCGTAGACGGGGAAACTACGTATTCGGTCAATCGTACTAAAATCGAACTTTAGCTATAGTGTGAGCCCCTTTATTAATATTGCCTGGAGGTAAGAAATAATAAATAAGTCAAATTCACTCAGCATTCCATGATCTAATTAACTACTATCCCAGTTCAGTACAAAATAACTGTATTCGGTTATGTTGTAGGCACTAAAACTGTCCAGTACTTTATAGTCAAACTCATTTTTATGTTGAAAAACCCTCTGCCCAGGCACCTAGCTTGCTTTTTCACCAGATATTTAAGTTGGCAAATTAATGTACACTTATATGCTCAGTGACCATGGGCCCTATCTTGCACCAGCGCAATTGACTTTGTACACCAACGCATGTATCATTCCTATTTTGCACCCGCGCACAGCGGACTTTTACCTCCACAGACGCACGTCGGTTAACTAAGAAATACACTTGCGCTCCCGGGGGCGGTTCAGCGCAAAGAAGAGGCGTGTTCTGGCGCAAACATTCCCTCATGCTATTTTGCTGGTTTAGAAAACAATTCCGCCACTAACCGAAAAAACCTAGTTTAAAGTCAGTGGCGCGTTGCGCATGTTATTATATGCTATTTTAAGGGCGCATGCTTGGCCATAATCAATGTAGCGTGTGCACAACGCGCATACACTTTGATTCTCTCATCTACACAGAAGCAGCAGTTTTCATTTTTGCAAATCATACATTATTACGATAGATAGATAGATAGATAGATAGATAGATAGATAGTTTATTATAAAAGCATAAATCTAGCTTACGCATTTACCCAAATTATCATACGCCTGTTTAACCAAAGTTAATTTGGGTGTGTTTCTCCATCCCCAACGTCACTTCTCTGTGTTTTACGGCCCTGACGAGAACGTCGGTCTCCTCGGCTGTGAACTGCTCCTGCCGCGCGCCTGGCAAATCCGCCGTTATAATAGGAATCCGCTATAGAACAAGCGCGCCTGCTCTTAAAGGGAATGTGAGATGTCGCTCTGATTGGTTTATTTCATGTTACGCCCAAACCACACCTATGAATAATGAAGCTACTTTAGACCAACCCATTTTAGATTTGCGTCGGGCGCAAGAGTCATTTATCCCGCCGGTATAATAGCAACAGCGCCCAAGACCCGCCCACAAAGTTACTTGCGTTTTGCGCTTGATACTTCTGTTTCAGATCGTTAAAATAGGGCCCCATGTGTTGCAAATTGCTAAACGTGATTTTTTATTTTCGTTCATAATTATTATTAAAGCAATGTCTTTGGACTGAAAAAAAACTGAACAGTTGTGATACGCCACATTTGTGACTAAAGAGGAATTCATTCTAATTCTGATTCTCTTGGTTGGGGGTTATAATGTGTTGTTGGGGGAATTAAGGTTTGTGGTTTTAAATAAGGATTCAATAGGAAGACAAGGTATCCAGAGAAATATGCAAGTTCTTGGTGGTTAGTTTAAAGGGAGAGAGCAGGGGTGGGTATAAGGGCCAGCTAACTGGTGTTGGTCTTATTATGGATCTTGTTTTCTCAGCTTTGTTTTTTTCCTCTTCTTTATTCATCTCTTTTTTTTTATTTGTTCAGGACATTTCATGGATCAGAGTACTGCAATAGTTATACATGATACAAATGGCTGGTAGCACAACAAGATTAAATACAAATATAAATTTTATCTCTTGTAATGTAAAGGGTTTGAATAATATCGTTAACCCCCTGGGGTCGGCAATCACACCGGCGTGATCTGCTCGCTTTTTTTTCTTATCAGTGCAAAAGAGACTCAAAATACTCTGTCGATTTTGATCTTACATACATCATTCGATCTATTATAAGTCTCTATTATTTTTGTGTATACTCACAATAAAAACAAAGTGTTGTATTTTTTGCCAAATAAAGAAAAATAAACATGATGCGAACTCTGCCTTCTCTCTGTCAGTGAAGTCCATTCTGAAACACGTCCGAAAATGAACTATAACTCAGTGAATACTCAGTCAAACAGGCATACAGACACACAGGCATGAAGCTTAAATTCACTTCTTTTAAATTAAGTAATTTATATAAAAAACAAATATTCTCAGTTTATATAATCTGTATAAAAAGAGAGAGATGTCAGCCATTCTCATCTCAGCTCATTGTAGCTGATTAAGTTTTAATGTGACCCTGCCCACGTAGAGTGCGCGCTATTCAAACGCAAATGGTCTAAGGCATCCTTACAAAACTGATTCATCTGTTTTTTATCAGATTTGTGCACTTTGTCGTCTTGCTTCACTGTGTGGAATAATACTTAGGAATAATTTAGTTTCACATCGAGGAACAACGGATCCAGCTATTCAGAGGACTGTAGAAAGTTTTTTATTCTTAAGTGCTTTGTTCTAATCGCGATATGCAATAGTGTTGGTAAACTGCAAAAAGATGTTTAAATATGAATCGCGTGTCTGTGTGTGAATGAATGAACGGCACAGATGTTTACTACAGCTGTACACAACAGCGGACACTTGCACTTACATTAGTAAACATGTTATTTTTACATGAACACATCCACTAGTTTAGCTTTTACCAAACTATATTGCTATACTGAGATGAGTAAAAATCGACTGAAATATGTTGAAATAAAATGTCTTTGTATAAGCAACGTATTAAACTGCAAATGAACATTTATGTGCAAATATTTCTGCTCATATGTTAAATATATAGTATATGGTGTTTTGTTAAAAAATAAAGTAGGTATTTTGAATTATCAACTAAAATGTTATTATAGTGTTTGTTCCAATATTCAAACTAATGAATCCTTAACTTTGAAATACGTATGATAAAATTGATGTATACTTTTTAAAAAGAAAGATTACACTTGAAATATTGTTAAAATTGTAAATGTTGTTGATTTATATGTGAAAACTGTTTAATAAAATAGCAAAACATATTTACAAGGTAGATGTAAGCAACATCTTAATAGGTCAATATAAACCTTCTCATTAAATTATTTATTATAGTTTTTTATTAGTGACACATTTGGGGAGAGGATATATTCCAAAACATTCTGAAAATACAGTATGAGAATTAACTGCATATTATTATGCAATTTGCATGTATACAAAATAAGTCCTCACATGCTTTACTCGTGGTACTCTCAGTGACACACCTGAATGAAAGGCTCATTATGCGGCTCATTATGCGGCTCATTGTCTTCTCAGGTGTGAATCAGAGCATTATTCATGGTCATTCACGCCCACACGCATATTGCCTTTCCAAACAAAACGTGTCTTACAAAGTTTAAATCAATGTATTGTTTTATGTGAATGATTAGGCAGGATGATTTTCAGATCATTTTGAAGAAAAAACTCTAAGCGACAACACCCATTATTCAAAAGTCTTGTGGACACATATTTTGTATGTGTTTTGTGGCCCTATTTCAGAAACTTTAATTTTTTGTTTTTTCAATAACCATGCATAAACATTATTCTCTCAAAAATACAAACATGTCACATACATGTTGCTCACATATTATGGTAGCCCTGTTTGTGCTAAATAGAGTGTAATTACACCTTTGCCATTAATATGTTTATAAGCAACTGAAAAAAGCACAAATGTCAGGGCATGTCAAAACGTCTCAAGGACCCCAAAAACACCTCAGACCCCAGAGGGTTAAAGGAACATGCCCACTTCTTGGGACTTTAGCTTATTCACTGTATCCCCCAGAGTTAGATAAGTCATTACATGCCCTTTTCATCTCCGTGCGTGCCGTAACTCTGTCTGACGCACCCACGGCTAGCCTAGCTTAGCACAAAGACTGGAGGTAAATGGCTCCAGCTAGCATACTGCTCCCAATAAGTGACAAAATAACACCAACATTTTCCTATTTACATGTTTTGATTTGTATAGTCACAACATGTACAAATAACAAGGTCACATGAGACACAGCCATCTTCTAACCGTATACATACTGGGAACTATATTCTCAGAAGGCGAAGCACTGCTACTTGGGAGGAGTGATTAATAATTAACCCAATTTCATCATTATCGCCAATCCTCGAGATTTTTTAATAATTTGGCAAACTCTGGTTACAAATTATATCTTCAAAAGAGCTAATTGTTCCCTATCAATTTAGCAGCTGAGACACTTTCCCAACATAATTTCCCCTTTAACCCTTAAAGACCTAGAACATTTTTGGGGCGCCTGACTCACCTGTACTTTTCTTTGTTTTTCTAACCCATTCTAGCAGCAAGCATCAAGTGCCATATATCATTTTAAACAGGAGAACCTAAAGTTTCCATCTAGCTAATTTAAAGTCCCAGTTTTACATTTATTTTGACAGAGAATTTATGAAATTAACAGGATTTTAAGAAAAACGGCAGCAAAAAATGTGGTGTTTTCAGTGTGAACTCAAACAGAACTTCCTGAAGTTTTGTTTTTTTCCTTTAGAAAGGTAGACTTGGTTGTTTTAGACTTCCAGATGAAATTTTGTCTACATGTAACAATCCCTCATCAAGATATAGCCATTTATTATAATATTATTCTAGGCGTTTTTGAGTAAAAACAGATGTATTACATTTACTGACAATGTAGATGTGTCCAAATAAGTTCAGGGAGTATAGTAAATAGAAAAGTTGTTAGATTACAACAGAACACTGAAGCAAACATTTTTCTTCAGAAAATTATATTATAATATGAACATGAACAACAAATGCAAACAATATAACAAGTAGTGACAACTGTGCAATATAAATACTAACAATACAATATACAGAGTGTAAATGAACAAATGGTTCAAATAATCTTCACAAACTAAATACAAAAAGAAATAAACAGTGCAAATGAAGAAACGGTTCATTGAGGGTAATATACTGAGTGCTAATGAACAAATAGTGCAAATAATCTTCACAAACTAAATACAAAAAGAAATAACAAAAGATTCAAACAATCTTCTCAAACTATATACACGTTACATAATATAACAACCAAACTGGATTGCGTGACGACAGTTCTAAGGTTTATGTGCCACCTTGTGACCACCTGCTCCTATGCCACTGGCTGAAGCAGTTTCTGTGGGCGACAAGACACAGGGCCACATCACACCGTGTGCATTTCTAAATAGTGCGCTTCTTGCAGAGCACGCAGCACCGCCGGCCCTTTGTTGCCGTTTCTGCTGACCTCAGTGTCTCAAATGAGGAACTTCCCTCCTCTTCTTCCACACAGGCCAATGACTCAGGTAGGCACTGTGGCGCTCTGGGTGGCACATCACTGCCTTTTGGGACAGACAACTCCTCCATGAACTGGCTGTGAGACATGGGCACAGTCTCTGATGTCCGACACATCTCTTTGTACAAAAGATAGCTGTTGGTTGCAGCCATGTCAATGAAGTGGTACAGCAGTGTCCTGTACCACCTGTTGGACCTTTTAAGAACAAAGTAATACTGGAGGAGCTGGTCAGAAAGGTCTACCCCTCCCATGTATTTGTTGTAGTCTAGCACACAGCAAGGTGCTGTGATGCTTTTTTTCTGCCACCTCTCAGTTTCCTTGCTGCGCACATTTCTGGTGACAGTGCCTCCATCAAAAGCTTGGTGTATTGTAGAACAAGTTGGCTTGGCCTTCATGTACTGTCTGAGCCCAATTTTAGCTTTTGTGGCCACCATTCTTTCATCGATGGCAATTTGCTTTCTAGGTTGCCAAAATGCCTTGCATGCATGCTTTATAGTTGTGTAAAGAGGCTGGAGACGCTAGAGCTGGGTACCGAGTTCGATACTTTTTAGGTACCGACCGAATTGCATCGATACTATCGAGTATCGAAAAATGACTTCTTGTTCGGTACCAGATTTCGATACCTAAGGGGTTAACTCGTCAACGTCAGTGCTCAAACAAATACATGAAATGCACAACGACACACCTAAAGTCGCTCACGCACATACACGCAAACTCTACACACACGAGACGCGCGGAAATCTCCGCGCACATACTCATATGAGAGGCACGCGCTCACACAAACTTGCGCACATACTCAATGAGACGCGAGCACACACACACACAAACTCTCCACGCACATACTCCTATGAGACGCAAGCGCGCGCGCGCGCACACACACAATACCCTAAAGATGTGGATAAGTTGATCAAAAGTGTGGCTACATTTCTCCAGGCTCGATGCCAACAGCGCGCGATGCAGTATTTGCGGTAAAATAATTGCTGCAAAGACCAGTACACGACAGATATGATGAAGCACTTGACAGTGCATGGAATAAACATAAGAGCAGAAAGTTGCTCCGTCTTTGACTGGTAAATGAAGAGATACCTTGTTGATCACTCTGACAGTGTTTATATTGCAATAATGACCAACTGAATGTACACTGCCATTCAAAACATTATTGGTTAGTCAGAATTGTTTTTCAGTAAGGATGCATTAAAGTGATCAAAAATGACCCTAAAACGTGTGTAATGTTGCAAAGGATTTCTGTTTCAAATAAATGCTGTTCTTTAGAATTTTTTATTCATCAAAGAATCATGAAAAAATGTACAGAACAGAGCTTCAGAGAGCTTCAACCATATCCTGATCATCCAGACAGATTTGATGATGTGTATCAGGTGTTGTGTAGAGAGAGTGTGGACGTAATTCCAAAATATTAAGCAGCAAGCTGTTCTGAAGGATCATGTGACACTGAAGTTATGATTTTGAAAATTTAGCTTTGACATCACATGAATAAATTACATTTTGAAATATATTCAAATAAGATTTTAAATTGTAATACTATTTCACAATGTTACAAGTTTTACTGTATTTTTGATCAAACAAATTCAGCTTTGGTGAGCATGAGCTCTTTATAAAAAAAAAAAATCCTTTGTGCACTGGCTAAGGAGCATGAGTCAAACTGAAAAAATAAAACCAAAGTTTTTCTGAGGTAATGTATTATGTAATCTTGTTAAAATGGATTTCATAAAATGGGTATCGAAAAAAGTATCGTTCAGGAACCGGTATCGAAATCAAGGTATCGGTATCGGTATTGGTATCGAAATTTTTGGAACGATACCCAGCCCTAGGAGACGCTGGAGAGGATCATACTCAGGGGTGCCCTTTTTCCGGTCATTTACAACGTCATGTTCTGGGTTACTCATGTGAACAGTTCTGCTAATTGCCATGAACCTATCTCTGGCCATGATTGTAGCAGGGAAGTGTACACTTAGCTGCGATCCCTTCCTCCAGTAGTCTCTAACTTTTGGGCGTTTTACAAGTCCCATATAAATCATAAGGCCCACATACTCCAGAAAATTGGCAGGCTGCAGCTCTTCCCAAACAAACTTCTTCCCCTTGGCATGCTCCTTTTCTGCATTCATATTGGAGTTGTGACAGATTATCTTGACAGCTTTGTCACTAAAAAACTGTCTGAAAATTTGTGCAGGAGAGTATGTCACACCCATAAAACCCTGTAATCCAGGGGTTCTTTTTGGGAAAAAGGATGGAAGCTGCTGGACATTTTCTGTCACCTCAGGTCCATTCCACTCAGCTCCTGGCTCATGAGATGTTGTGTCCCTTTCTGCGCCACTGTCTCTTCCCCTTCCTCACCCCTTTCCTCTCCCTCTCCCTCTCCCTATCAGGGGGGCTGCTATGGAGAAAGGATTTGGTGTGATCCTCTTTCTCCTCTGCTGGCCCTCTGGAGGCCTATTCCACTCATCTCCTGGCTCATCTGGGGCATGAGGTCTTGTGTCTCCCTGTTCCCTTCCTGCTCCACTGTCTCTTCCTCTCCTTCTCTCTCTGTCTGTCAGGGGGGCTGCTATGGAGGGAGGATTTGGTGTGACCCTCTGTCTCCTCGGCGGGTACTCTAGAGGCCCATTCCACCCAGCTCCAGGCTCCTCTTTGGCATGAGGTGTTGTGTCTCCCTTCCCCCTTTCTACTCCATTGTCTCTTCCTCTCCCTCTTCCTTTCCCAGTCAGGGAGGCTGGTATGGAGGAAGTATTTGGTGTGGCCCTCTGTCTCCTCTGCTGGCCCTCTGGACCCTCCTGGACACATATTTCAGCCCCAGTGTCTGCAGGAAGCATGCTGATGGGCAGTGCATCTCTTCTCTCATCCTCTCGACTACAATAAAAAAGGGAAGAAAACATATGTATAAAATATATAATAACTGTATATAACATCTGAAAAAAGGCATTCGTTCATATTGTGATTTTTTTTATCCTTTATATTATTAATAATAATAATAATAATAATAATAACAATAATAATAATAGGGGTGTAACGATACCCTTGTGTCATGATTCGATACACATCACGATTCTGAACTCTGAACTGAACTGATACTATTGTGATACTCCAAGACATATGGTAAAAGATTAACCAAAAAAAACTTACTTTTGATTAAAATGCTAAATTTCATATTACATTGTGGGTGTAAATGAATAATGCACAAGACAATGGTGACACCAGAATAAAAATATTCATGATTCTGAAGCTGAAAACAGAATTATTTTAGACAAATATACTTGCACTCTGTCACTGACTAAGTAAGATATATTTACTGGCCACTTCAGACATTTGGCAGTATGAGGACCCACAAATATTCTCCCATTGCATTATAATACTTGATATATTGTATTATATTATACAATACTTGAAAAACTTAAACTTGATTTTTTTCTCACACAGTAATTGTTATTTTGGGTGAACTACCCACGATACATATTGATGCATTTTTGTATTGTGATTTATTGTGACACGATATATTGTTACACCCTTAAATAATAATAATAATAATAATAATAATAATAATAATCAATTGTAGGCTATTGCCTAAATAAAGCATATTCAGATTTTTGCTCCAGTTGGTTTGTCATCCTCATATTCACACAGACTTCTAAACTGTTGATTTGACACACACTCTCCCCCTGCCAAGATCACTAGCAAATTTGATGGTATGACCAACAGACTTTTTATGCAATGCATATAAAATAAACGAACGAATGGCAAACTACAAAAAAGGGCAATCCTCACCAAGTAATAACTTACACACACAACGCAATACTTGCCATGAATTTTAGAAAATTAGAAAACCTGAGGTAATTATTTACTGAAAATGTCCATTGGTGTGCGGTGTGCAGGGATTAGAAAACCTGAGGTAATTATGTCCTCATTGTACAGAAATAGCAAGCAATGAATGATACACAAACTGCACAGTAAAAAAAATAAATAAATAAGGTTACTCACTTGTCTTCAAACGGATCAATCCCTTGAATGTAATCATCCTCACTGCACCACGTATCAGCGTCAGAATCAGAAGATTCCACCAGGTCATCGTCTGACTCATCGAAAATTAATTCTAAGACATCCTCATATGTGTACTGCTGTTTTGACATGACCTTTCGTGTTTTATACTCTTATGTGTTTTATGCTCTTATGTGTTTTGTGCTCTTCCGTGTTTTGTGCTCTTTCATGTTTTGCGCTATGGTCAAAAACTTTGTATCCTTTAGTTTTCATGCATAGGTATGTAAATAAATATTAAATAATGTATAAAGAAACGTGATTGGTTGTTAAAAACACCAATCACTATGTTTATTGGTTGAGTTGATGACTGTTTGAACGAATCTGGGCATGGGGGTGGGACTAAGCATCAACAATCGTTCCTGTTTGGCTCAGAGAAAGAAACCACATGTGTTTCCTTGACGAATCACTGCTGCAGATTTTGATGACGCAATCACCGGCACTACGCAGCCTATGAATGACCAATAGAGACAGGGTTAAGTGGGCTCAGGAAGGATTCAGATATCTAGGCCATTTCATCACTAAAAACACAGATATTTCTAGTATTTTTTTTAAATTTCTTTAATTGATGTTTATAAGGCAGTATAGAGAAGTGGTTCCCTCTTCCTATTTCGTTAATTCTAGGGGTCTCAGTATCATCAAGGACCTTTATGATAAAGGATTATTTTAATTCTTTTCAGAATTGTCAGAAAAGTTTGATCTTCCTAAAACACATTTTTCGCTTCTTTTAGATCAGACATTTTGTACAAAATCAGTGTCCCCAGTTCCCTTTCGTCAGCAGGGAACTCCAACGCCTCGTCGGGGGAGTTCCCCTGACGAATTGGGATCACGCTAGGGAGACCAATTGCCTTTGAGTGAATTAAAACGAGCCAATGAACATTGGCATGCAACATTTGCATTCCGCAGCCCGCCTACGAGTGCGGGTATAAAGGCAGAAGCAAGAGCATACACAAATGCTTTTAGCTTCGGAGCCGACCGGTTGTGTCCTCTCTGAGTGAATGAGCTTTGAGATTATATCTATCTTACGCTCTACGAGTCTGCTGTTTCGGGAAGGGAACTCTCTGTGTTGGCGTGACGGCGTTTCAGCGACCGCACGATTTCCTGTCTGCCGGCTGCATCTACACACTGTTAATTCAAAAGCTGTTTTTACAGCTGGTAAACGGTTGAGTGCGCACAGCGGGCTTGCAGTTTCCCCGCTGTGTTGCCGCGTTGGGTTCCCTGTGTGCTTCAGCACAATTGAGAGAGTACTTTATTCCTGAAAGAGCAACACGAGTGAAGATCGCGTCCTTTTCAGGATGACGTTTCACTCGTGTGTTTCTGGATGCGATCGTTTCCTGTCCTCATTGACGGCCACGTTCATTGTTACACATGCCTAATCAGTGTGTGAGACTACGTTCGTGGATGGTTCATGTTCTCTCAGGAGTGCATGACCACGTCGGCACGTTGTTTGTCTCCCCTTTTTAAAGGCTCGAGCCGCTCAGCGTGCCGTGTGCCGTCGAGCGCCGGTTGACAGCGCGGGTTGTCACGGCAACCCAGCGCGCGTCATTCGGCGCTCTAGATGCGCGATCGAGACTCGTGTACCTCTACGAGGTTGAGTCCCTTTGCTTGTTCCCCAATCTAGTTCCTTTTCTAAAAAGAAGAGGACTACTTTGGCTAATGAGTATTTGGTGATCTGGGGGTTACAGTGCGGAATGTCTCGCCAGGTGAAAGACCCTCACGAGCTTCCCACTCCTCTAGCGCATCGCAAACATGCTGTGACTGTGTTCGTGGGTGGTTTATGCTTTCTTATGAGAGCATGGCCACGTCGGCACGTTGTTCGCCTTGCCTGAAGGCTTGAGCGCCCAGCGTGCCGTGTGTCATCAAGGCGATGGCCACGTTCACTGTCTTGCATGCCTGGTTGACGGCCACGATCACTGTTTCACATGCCTAATCAGTGTGTTGAGGCTGTGTTCGTGGGTGGTTCATGCTCTCTCATGAGTGCATGACCACGTCGGCACGTTGTTCGTCTCCCCTTTCACGTAAGGTCTGGAGCCGCTCAGCGTGCCGTGTGCCGTCGAGGCTTTCGGATGGGATTCTGGTCCTTATCATGAGGGACCAAGCATTTCATTCGGGGCCCCAGGGGAGGACAGATGACAGATGTTATACTCTGAAAATGATGCTGAGTTCCTACTCTAGGGTGTGTTCTCATGCTGAAGATTCAGATTTGACAGCCACACTTTCCTGGGCTATTCTAAAGTCCCTGGATGGGTGTGAAATTTTTTTTTGCAGTATGGAAGCGTTTTGGTGCCAATATGGCAAGCCAAACATGCCTAAATCTGCAGAAGTTTTTCCTCTCTCACTACCCCTGCACATTCACTGCACGTGGGTAGTTCTGACTCGGGGTGGAGCTGCGCTTAGTGACTGACTGTGATTAGTCACAGTGCTGGCCCTCGGTCAGACGATGTCCACACTGGTGGTCCAGAAGCGCCTCAAAACCAGCCCACTCGGAGTTCGTTTTCCCTCAGCAAAAGGAAGGGAAATGACCCTGAGAGGAGCGACCCAGAGTATGTGAAGTCTGCTCTTTGGGAGTGCGTGTCATCACCACTCCTTCCCCTGGAGGAGGGCCGGGTGGAGAATTTTGTTTCTGTTCCGCCGCTGACCGGCGGGTCGGCGGTACCCAAAAAAAAAGTCTCTCCCGTTCGAGAGCGGGATGTCAGTGTGCGCCACCCTCGGGTCTCGCCACTCTCATTCCCCTCTCCCAAGCGCTCAGATAGCAGTGGCGCCACCTCGGTCTCGTCACTCCTGTCTGCCGATGGGCCGGAAGGTGCGGAGACCAGCAGCCGCCCTCGGGCCTCGCTCCTCGTCTCCCCCCCCTTCCCTCGCCAGGCGACAGCCCGCAGCAGAACACTCCCGGGTCTTCTCTGCCGTCTGTCCCCCAGTGGAAACAGGTAGGTGTTGTCCAAGTACACACCAGACCCCGCTCTCGGCCGCTACAAAGCCTCCGGAGCCGTATCCCTGTCTTCCACCTCCCTGCCCCCGCGGGTATGCCGGTGGTGCGAGTGGGCTCGTTGCGGCAGTCTCTCGGAGCCTGGCTAGCGCTCACAAGGCCGTCGCGCTGGCTTATACGCACCATTCGGCTCGGCTATGCAATTCAGTTTGCACGCCGGCCTCCCAAGTTCATGGGCATCCACTTCACCCGTGTGCGTCAGGTGGATGCTCCTGTCTTGTGGAAAGAGATCGACGCCCTGCTGGCGAAGGACGCGATCGAGCCGGTCCCTCCAGCCGATATAAGGTAAGGTTTCTACAGTCCTTACTTCATTACCCAAGAAATGAGGTGGGTTAAGGTCGATCCTGGACCTGCGAGTATTGAATCGGGCCCTGCATAAGCTCCCGTTCAAGATGCTCACGCAGAAACGCATTTTAGAATGCATCCGTCCCCAGGGTTGGTTTGCAGCGATCGACCTGAATGACGCGTACTTTCATGTCTCGATTCTTCCCCAACACAGACCATTTCTACGGTTTGCTTCCGGGGTCGAGCATTTCAGTACAAGGTCCTACCCTTCGGGCTGGCCCTGTCGCCCCGTGTCTTCACGAAAGTCGCGTAGGCGGCCATTGTTCCCATGAGAGAACAAGGCGTTCGCATCCTCAACTATCTCGACGACTGGCTCATTCTGGCGCACTCGCGAGATGTGTTGTGCGATCACAGGGACATGGTGCTCTGGCACCTCAGCCAGTTGGGGCTTCAGGTCAACTGGGAGAAGAGCAAACTCTGCCCCATGCAGAGGATCTCTTATCTCGGTATGGAACTGGACTCGGTCGCCCAGACTGCGCGCCTCACGGAGGAACGCGTCCAGTCGGTGCTCAACTGCCTCAAGTATTTTCGAGGCAAGTCAGTGGTTCCACTGAAACAGTTTCAGAGGCTCCTGGGGCATATGGCAGCCGCAGCCGCAGTAACGCTGCTCGGTCTGTTGCATATGAGACCGCTCCAGCACTGGCTTCACGATCGAGTCCCGAGGTGGGCGTGGCAGAGCGGCACGTTCCGGGTCAAAGTCACCCCGCACTGTCGCCAAACCTTCACCCCTTGGTCGGATCCTGTGTTTCTACGGGCCAGAGTGCCCCTAGTCCAGGTTTCCAGGCATGCTGTGGTATTCACAGATGCTTCTGCCAAGGGTTGGGGGGCCACGTAGAAAGGGCATGCAGTCTCGGGTCTGTGGACGGGGCCCCAGCTGCATTGGCACATCAACTGCCTAGAGTTGCAAGCAGTACGCTTAGCCTTGTGTCGCCTCAAGGGGCTTCTCAAACACAAGCTCGTACTGGTCCGTACGGACAGCACTGCGACCGTTGCGTACATCAACCGACAAGGTGGTCTGCGCTCCCGTCGTATGTCGCGACTCGCCTCCCACCTCCTCCTATGGAGTCAGAAGCATCTGAGGTCGCTTCGTGCCGTTCATGTCCCAGGGGAGTTCAGTTGTGTGGCCGACGAGCTTTCACGTTAGCCTCCCCTTCCGGGAGAATGGCGACTCCATCCCCAGGTGGTCCAGCTGATTTGGCGAATCTTCGGAGCCGCACAGGTAGACCTGTTTGCCTCTCCGGACACGACCCATTGCCACTGACCGAAGGAACTCTCGGCATGGATGCCCTGGCACACAGCTGGCCCCGGGACTTACGCAAATATGCGTTTCCCCCAGTGAGCCTTCTTGCACAGACACTGTGCAAGGTCAGGGAGAACGAGGAGCAGGTCCTTTTGGTGGCCCCGTATTGGCCAACCCGGACTTGGTTCCCAGAACTCATGCTCCTCGCGACAGCCCCTCCTTTGGCCGATTCCTCTGAGGAAGGACCTACTTTCTCACGGGGCACTCTATGGCACCCGCATCCAGACCTCTGGAAACTCCATGTCTGGTCCCTGGACGGGACGCGGAGGTTCTAGATGGCCTGCCACAGGCAGTGGTGGACACCATCTCCTCTACGAGGCGCCTCTACGCTCTGAAGTGGAACCTGTTCGTCGGCTGGTGTTCTTCCCACGGGGAGAACCCACGAACTTGCCGATCAGAGTCGTGCTCTCCTTCCTACAACAAGGGTTGGAGCGAAGGCTGTCTCCCTCCACCCTCAAAGTGTATGTTGCCGCAATAGCCGCACATCACGATGTAGTTGAAGGTAAGTCCGTGGGGAAGCACGACCTGGTCATTAGATTCCTCAAGGGTGCTAGGAGGCTAAATCCACCTCGCGACTTGCACCCTGTACCCTCTTGGGACTTAACTTTAGTGCTTAGAGCACTCCAAAGTCCTCCTTTTGAGCCTTTGCCGACAATAGAGCTTAATTTGCTCTCCATTAAGACAGCGCTCCTGTTAGCATTGGCTTCCTTCAAGAGGGTAGGGGATCTGCAGGCATTTTCGGTCGACGAATTGTGCCTAGAGTTCGGGCCTGGCCTTTCTCATGTTATATTGAGACCACGGCTCGGATATGTGCCCAAGGTTCCTATCACTCCCTTCGCGGACCAGGTAGTGAACCTGCAAGCGCTGCCCCAGGAGGAGGCAGACCCAGCCCTAGCTTTTTTCTGTCCCGTCCGGGCCCTCCGGATTTATATAGACAGAACGCAAAGCTTCAGGACCTCAGATCAGCTCTTGTTTGTTACGGAGACCAGCAGAAGGGGAAGGCTGTCTCCAACCAGAGGTTAGCTCACCGGCTAGTGGATGCTATCACCAGGGCTTTATATGTTCCCAGGGTGAGCCCTGCCCACCCAGGTTGCGGGCTCACTCCACTAGGAGTGTTGCCGCTTCCTGGACTCTGGCACAAGGCGCCTCGCTAACAGACATTAGTAGAGCTGCGGGCTGGGTGACACCGAACACGTTCGCTAGGTTTTATAGCCTACGTGTGGAACCTGTTTCCTCCCGAGTACTCGCTATGGCCAGTAATTAGAGGGAATAGGTGTGTCGGCTTGCAACGCCATTCCGTGAGCGGATACGTGCGTCTTTCTGCTCCGTTGGTTACCCAGCAAACGGCTAACCTCGTGAGTTCCTCCATCACCCCCTCCGGTGCCAGGCGTTGCGGACCGCCTGGCACCAGGTCTGCTACCTTCAGTAAGGAGTTGCTAGTAGACTGGGTGTTTTTCCAGTGGTCCCTGCGGTGACCCATGATGGCCACGTGCAGTTCAGCCGTGTCTTCCCCTTGACAGACTCATTCTGTCCTCCTTGTTAAGTACGCTCCTCACTCCTTCGGACTGGGACTACCTTCAAGGACTGCCATATGTTTCACTACCCTACGTGGTTAGTACATATGTGTATTTGAGGGCCTTCTTCTAGGCTGCCTCAGCTTCCGTAGCGTTCCCCCCCCCATTATTATTTTCCTTGGGGACGGGCACGCTTTCCCAGTGTTATCCAATATCCACTGATTGGGTCTTGCGGAACAGCAGTGTGATTCCCTAGCTAGCTCCCGCAAAATTTCTGGAAACTGCTGCAGGGTAGCTTAGCTGGGCGCTGCACCATGGCGTTTTGGTAGGGATCCCAATTCGTCAGGGGAACTCCCCCGACGAGGCGTTGGAGTTCCCTGCTGACAAAAGGGAACGTCTCGGTTACGTATGGCAACCCTTGTTCCCTGAGTCCAGGGAACGGAGACGCCTCGTCCCGTCGCCATGCTGCTGTACCTTCGCGGAGGACTGGACACCGTCCGGCTCCTCAGCGAAAAGCATTTGTGTATGCTCTTGCTTCCGCCTTTATACCCGCACTCGTAGGCGGGCTGCGGAATGCAAATGTTGCATGCCAATGTTCATTGGCTCGTTTTAATTCACTCGAAGGCAATTGGTCTCCCTAGCGTGATCCCAATTCGTCAGGGGAACTCCCCCGACGAGGCGTCTCCGTTCCCTGGACTCAGGGAACGAGGGTTACCATACATAACCGAGACGTTTTCTAATCTTCCTCCTGATTATAAAATGGACACCCTTCGTTCTCTTAGTTAGACAGAAAAGGGCTAATCTCTGTAATTAATGAATGAATAGATTGATTAAATCCTGACCCCAAGAGCTGGGGGTCACTATACTTGAAATAGAGTGGGATTATAAAATAGATTTAGTACATTCTTCCTCTATATGCGCCAAGCACAGTTTGATGCAAAGCAAGATTCTTCATGGAATACACTACACCAATGCCAGACTACACTATTTCACTACACTATTGGCCAGGAGGCTCATTCTCTTTAAGTGTAAACATGCATGCCCTCCTTCATATGATAGATGGATAAAAGAAATTATCTTGAAAAGTCAGGTATGTGCACATGTGTCACCCCACTGGACCTCACCTAACACAGGCCCCCTTTCAGACATACTACATGCAAAACTATTTTACTGATGAAATCGCAGGGCAGCGCTGACAACAAATTTCTGTGCACTTGTATGAGTGTGTGTGTCTGTACTCTGTGTGTGCAATTTTATGGGAGAGTGGGATAAAGTGAATTATTTATTTTTGTAGGAAAATCATGGAAATGGTTTGTGATTAATATTCTGTTGTTTGTTATATTTTCTTTGTCTTTGTGGGTTTTGGTTCTTTTGCCGTTGTAGGCTGTCAGGACCTCTGAAATAACTGAAATCATTTTGCAAAGTGATATAGAACTGTAATGCAGTCAAGACCTGCCTAGAACTACTTTACCTGTGCGTTTACTGTAAATAATAGCACACCTTATAATGTTCGTCAGCCAATTAGAATGAAGCATTCAACAGCCCGTAGCATAACTAGAGCTAAACCTCTGTAAATTCTCAATAAGAACGTTTGTAAATGTAATAATGTGAGTAATAAGTGAAGATTGAAATGCTGTGTTTGGAGTTGTTTAATCAACTCTTCATGCTCTACATACTTGAGTTTTTCCAGTCTGTAGTTTGGATGGTTGAGTTTATCAGTGAGCAGCTTGACTCCTGAATCTTCTGGGTGATTGTAGCTCAGATCCAGCTCTCTCAGGTGTGAGGGGTTTGAACTCAGAGCTGAAGACACATAACCACAGCCTTCCTCTGTCACCATACAGCCAGACAATCTACAAAGACATACAGCAACAGTCCACATGACATTAGTTTGGCGTTACTATCACATACTGATCTTGGCTGCGTTTCCCAAAAGAATCATAAGCCTAAGTTGATCGTAAACACCATTGGTGGCAATTGTTCTACAATGAACTTACGATGCTTTTAGGAAACTCAGCCCAGTGCAGTTTGTATTTGCAGCTGTTATTTTCTATAGATTCAGTCACAAATGTGTGAAAATGTGTCTGTGAAAATG
Source organism: Abramis brama (assembly GCA_022829085.1). Classification (NCBI taxonomy): domain Eukaryota; kingdom Metazoa; phylum Chordata; class Actinopteri; order Cypriniformes; family Leuciscidae; genus Abramis; species Abramis brama. The sequence continues at coordinate 50,401,942 of CM040769.1, read as the reverse complement.
TACCAGAGTAAAAATATTACTTTTCTAAATGTAGTTTAGTCGTAATTTGCATTATAGAAATTTTTACTTGAACATTTACATCTATTTAAGCCTTTCATTAAAGGGGCTATATGTAGTTTTAGCGGCCTCTAGCGGTGATGTTTCAGATTGCAACCAATAATTTTTCAGGCGAGTGAGCAAGCACTCTGGGTACCGGCCAGACTGAGATGCAACACATCGGAGAAAGCATCCCACAACATGCTGGAAACTCAGGTAAACTCCCACTGCAACGTTGCAATAATAGGCTACTTTTAGTAGTAATGTTAGCTTACCTGTCCAATAGGATGAAAGCCATCTCCGGGTCTGTTTTTATACCCAAAACAAAGCGGAGGTTTCTCCATGATTCAAATGCCCTGCCGATGTTGATCCGTGTTTTCGTCCGAAGTTGATCCGATTCACGTCTGGCCTTACGAGCTTCGGCAGATAAAACTTTTTTTTGTTTTTTTATCAATATGTGGAGTTTGTGTTGGAGTCTGTGTTGTGCTGGGAGCAGGTCATTTATTAGTGTTATCAGACATGCATGGGCGCCGTAAAGGGGTGGAAGGTTAGGACGATTCTAAGGGCCCAGGCTGATTTAGGGCCCAGAAGAGCAGACCCCCTTTTTCTTTTCTTATTTCTTTTCTCTTTTTTATACATACATTAAATGTGCTAGGGCCCCTCATGCACTAAATGTGTATTTTGTCCGTTCTGACCATAGATTTAATATTTTAAAAACAAATAATGCATTTACTGTTTCAGTCACACCCCTCCCCCTTACAATGGTTCATTCCACCTGCGCTGTCCGAGCTACGATCGCTAGTGTAACGTCTCTTGCTTATTGCACTTGCTATGATGCAGCGCAGACAGTGACACACGCAGGCATATGTCACATCAAAAGTTAGGGCATCAAAAAAGGAAAGGAAAGAGAAGAGAGAACGCCGAAGTCGACAGTATGTCACACAGTTTTTCAAAAAGAAAGGTATCTTGCCATATTCCTGTATTCCAAAACTTTCAGAGTTACTTATTTTTGTTGCTACATGACCTGCTTTTATCTAGCTAGCTTAGTAAAATAATTACTGAATTATGATTTACATCCAACAATAATAACATCTCTGGGTTATCATGTCTCTACACCATAGACTGTAAAAAATAGCTACACAGATTCAGCGGCTGCTGCACACCCACGTCCTCCTTCTCCCCCCGTGCGAAATTCGCGTCCGATATTTTAGCACGTTAATAAATAAATACAACCTCACGTTAGGTCACTAGCACACTGCCTCCGAAACTTTCGTCCGTCAAAAAAAAAAAAAAATTCGGATCGGGTTCGATTTTCTGTGTTTTTCGCATCCGTAACAAGGGTTTGAATGGGGTTTTGACAGTTGAGCCACAGAATGACGGATACGAAAAAACGCATCGATTATGTCAAACTTGACGTTTTTAATATGAATAAAATGCCCCAGAAAAAAATAATATAAAAAACGAATAAAACATGTCTGTAGTAACCATTGGCTATAAGGAGTTTACAAAATAGATATTTTAATATTTTATATTATGAAAACTAAATAGGCCAATAGAAATAATATGGTTATTACGTGTGTGTTTGGCTTATAAGTCAAATTTGTATAAATACAATTTTTTTTTCTTGTTTTTGTAGGCTTTGTACTCATCTTTAGACATTTTAACTACGCAATGTGCTAAGTATCTTTTTTTAAAGTATACAGGGCATGTTTATTGGGTTAAATTTTATCTGTAAAAAATGTAGGGGGCCCAGAAATTTTGGTTTCCATAGGGCCCAGAATTTCTGGCGGCACCCCTGCAGACATGTCATAAGTTGCAGTGTCGTCGCTGTTGAGTGCAAAGTCAGTAGACAAGGCGAGAGGCTCGGGAGCGCGCAAGTAGGTCACGTCATTGGATTTCGCTGTAAATCCTACCCGGCACCTTCACATAAAAATAAGAATACTTGCTTTCCGAGGTAATAGCAAAACCCGCAAAGTGGATCATTTCATCTTTTTTTTTTTTTTTCAAAATTACATAATAATAATTATAATTAATAATATAAAATTAATTGTCACGTTGTTCCAACCCCGTAAGACTTTCGTTCATCTTCGGAACACAAATTAAGATATTTTTGATTAAATCTGAGAGCTGGCTCACTCCTCCATAGGCTTATATGGCATCGAAACTTGCCGGCCCAGAAAGTTATTAAAGACAATGTTTAAAATAGTCCAAGTGAGTACAGTGGCTCAACCATAAGCTTATCAAGCGACGGGAATAATTTTTGTGCGCAAATAATAAAACAAAGATAACAACTTTATTCAACTTAATTTTCTTCTGTGTGGGTCTCTGACGTGAGTTCACATAATTTATTTGGATTTATTTGCTTGTGATTTTCTTTTGGATTTATTTATGTGATTTTCTGACATTTGCTTTTGTTGTCCTTATATTTTCTCTTTGACATTTTTAGATGTTTTTAATTGACCTTTTTGAGAAACACTCACCCTCTTGGCTTTTTGTATTGATCCCTTGGAACAACTGGAGTTACAGTTTTGGAATAACTTTATCATTAGCCTTCTACATTCAGCCCTCACAGCCTAGCTCTAACCTTGGTCCTTACAGTCAGAATGTATATGAATTCATCACAACCTTCACAATTTGATATTCATACACTGAAAAAAATTATTCGTTTAATTTAATCAAATTTTAAAAAAAAATTATCGTAAGTGGTTGCACACAATTGATTTTAGCCACATTTAAACAAATGCATTAAGTTGAACTTAAATTGATTAAGTTCAACTTAATGCATTTGTTTAAATGTAGCTAAAATCAATTGTGTGCAACCACTTACGATAATTTTTTTAAATAAATTCAACGAATAATTTTTTTCAGTGTACTAAGCCATATCCTGTTCTCTCAACAATGGATTGTTAGTGTTAATAAAAAATAAAAAAATCCCAGCCAACTGATAAGTAACTCTGTTTCAGTTAATTGCCATTTGGTGTGTGGTGTTAATTTTGAACCCTGGCTGATGCTGGGTACACACCAAAAGATAATCGGGCTGATTTTGGGCCGATTCCCCCCCCTTCCGACAATCCTATCTATGTCCTGATTATCTTGATGGTTCTACAGATTATTTTATCAGATTTTCCCTTGGTGTGAGGTGTGTTAAGAGTGTCCGAACCTGCTCGGAAGAACGTCGGAGCCGCCCCGATCGCGAATTCAACATGAATATTTACGATCAGAAATCCTGATGAGTGGGGGGAACCCCGAGGACAAACACGTGCACACTCTGGAGATTATCGGGTGAAACTAAACAATATCCAATCAGAAAGCGAGATGATGGAAGAAAGAAGCATAACAAACGCAGTCATGGCGCAGCACAAAGTGAAATTGATGTGGACAGCAGAGATGGAGGGAGAAAAAAAAAAACCCGTTTCTTTTTTTTTTGTGAATTTTCTGTGAAAATCATTCCAAACACTATCATCGCAATTTCTTCCTGCATATTGTCCGCCATGCTTATTATGAAGACAAGATTTTGCTATATTTCCTGTGTTCACAGTCGAGACTCTGGTTGAAAATCTGTTCGTGTGTGGTGTGCTGTCTTTGTCACATCATGGCACACCACACACTATAGGAGCAAAACGGTTCAATCTAGGATTTTTTGTCCTCATGTTTGTGGTCTATCACATTTTGAAAATCTTATAAGTTGTAAAAAATATTTTGGTGTGTACCCAGCATGAGATGCTAACTGTGTCCTGTGCACAGCCACTAGATGGCGCTGCTAGCTTGTTCAGTGCTGTCGGAAGCAAATCATGCATGAAATAGCATTTTACAGTTTTAGTAACTTTTGAAAATTCAATCTTCATATAGTCCATTCCCTTGCCCTCCCCCCAAACAATATTTTCTTAAAATTATGCAGTCAATGTGAGTCATACGTCTGTATAAATATGGAAAAATATCACAGTCCTGCAAATGTTTTGTCTCTTGGGAGTGCTAAGCGGCCGCTTACCTTGCTTATTGGTTAAGTCAGCCTCTGATTATAGCATAGTTAATTACTTTAAAACCATTCACCTCAGTATTTCCAGCTGACAGTTTGGACTCTTCAGTCCATCAGAAAGAAGCTTCACTCCAAAATCCTGCAGGTCATTGTTACTCAGGTCCAGCTCTCTCAGAAAGGAGTTTGAGGATTGTAGAGCTGATGATAAACTCTCACAGGACTGAGCTGTGAGATTACAGCTGTGTAGCCTGTGTAGAGAACCAAACAAAGAGCAGTAGTAATGCTTATTAGCGTTTATAATCTGGAGCTTGAAAAAACCTTTAACTGTAGTGAATTAAGCAAAGCTAAAACAATTATCTCTTCATAAAACATCAAACCTGCATTTATTTTCACACACATTACTTTTATTCATTTTTCTGAACTGTCTAGGCCAACAAGTCACCCATTTAAAATGAAGGCAATTGACCCTTCGCTAAGCCACGCCCGAAAACCACCACAGGCCAATCGTGGCTTAGCAACCGTAACTAGGCGCGGGAGGTCTGACAAGCTTTCGAGCGAGGGAAACATGCCGAAGCGTTGTGGGTATGGATTGTGCAAATCTGATACCCGGTATCCTAAAAGTTTGGATGGGGTGGTGGATTTTGTTCCCTTCCCGAAACCTAAAACCCAAGGGGCTTGTCGGAGATCTCCAGGGAAAGGTTGGTATGCAAACTTAATCAGTTCATAACAGTAGTCACTTATGTGACCCACTACGTGTGAGCAGTAGCCTGGCGCGCTAAAAATATAAGCGGGAGAATGTTATCATTGCAAAGTGGTGGTCAGGCTAATGTCTTGTGTTTATTCCACAATACTTATGGATAAGCTGTTTGATTTATAAATAGTCAAATATTTTCAAATTTCACTTACCCTGTGCATGAACATAGCTGTTCCTCAATTTGTGTGTTTCCCATTTGAATGGTCAACTTGTGCTGGGACCTACAGTATAGGCTTTAGCTTCAATTTTGATGAAATTATTCTCTAATCGGTTGCATATTATGTCGTGGATATATCCCCTTGAATGCATACTGCAGTCCCTTTTGTCTTGATTTTCACCTGTTCGCCAAAAATGACTAATTATCTCCTTGGGAATGTCTGAAACCGGTGCATTCATACTGTAATAGACATGCCAGGCGCAAAAGCTTGACAGGCATAGCAACAGTAACTAAGGAGGGCGGGGCTTAGCGAAGGGTCAATTACAAAAGACTAACAGTGTTTATAAATGAATGTAAAGGAGACTCTTACAGTGCTCTTCTGGTGTTTTTGATCACTGGCAGCAGTCTCATCAGTGCTTCATCAGATCTTCTGAATTTCTGCATTTCAAACATCTCTTGAGTCTCTTCTGACATGTGTAGCACAAACATCAGACCAGACCATTGAGCAGAGGAGAGATTCTGTGCTGAAAGATTTCCTGAGCTCAGATTCTTCTGGATTTCCTCCACAAAGTCATCTTTCAGTTCACTCAGACAGTGGAAGAGATTGATGGTTCTTTCCACTGATTTCTCTGTCTCTATTGTCTGTTTGATATAGTCAACAATGTCTTTAACATTCTGTGTTTTCAGTTTCAGCTTTGGCAGTAGTCCCTTCACTGCAGCCTTATGAAGCTGAAACAGTGGCTTTTTGGACAGTTTCCATGTCAGTTTTTCTCTCCAGGATTGAAGAAATGAGTTTGTTCTCTTGTCTTTGCCCATCATAAACACATAAAGAGCAGCGAGGAATTCCTGTACACTGAGATGTACGAAGCTGTAAACATTTCTTGCTGCTACCTTTTCCTCCTGAAACATTCGAGTGCATAACCCAGAGTACAACGACCCTTTTCTGACATCTAGTCCACATTCCTCAAGATCTTCTTTGTAGAAAATTAAGTTTCCTTTCTCCAGCTGTTGAAAGGCCAGTTTCCCAAGCTTCAGAATAATCTGATCAAAAGACACTGCATGGGAATTAGGTTCGGGCTCAGCACAGTATTTTTCTTCCATCTGTTTCTTCTGAGAAACTAAGAAGCTGATGTACATCCCTGTGAGAGTTGTGGGAGTTTTGTCATTGCTCTCTTGAGCAAGTAGAGGCTGAAGAACAATGAGAGAGATCCAGCAGAAGACGGGGATGTGGCACATGATGTACAGACTCCTGGATTTCTTGATGTGACTGATGAGGTTTCCAGCAACCTCAGGACTGTTTTTGACGAAGTATTGCTCTTTCTGCTCATCGTTAAATCCTCGCACCTCTGTCACTTGATCAATGTAGTTTCGGGGGATCAGACTGGCTGCTGCTGGTCTGGATGTGATCCAGATGAGAGCAGAGGGAACCAGATGTGCCTTGATAAGGTTTATTATTATCTTACTCACTGTTGTTTTTTCATTTACATTTGTAAATGTGTCATCTTCTTTAAAGTTCAAAGTAAAGCGACATTCATCCAGCCCATCAAAGATGAACATAACTTTACCATCAACTTCAGGAGAGATGAATTTATTGACAGAGACAGTTTTTCCAACTCCTGCGATGCCCGTTGTCAGCACTTTTCTGTTTCGTCGACCCGTGTCACACTGGACTTTAAACATGTCATTACACACGATTGGCTTCTCCTTGGCAGTCAATCGGTTGTGATTTGATTCGATCTGTATCACTTCATGGTCGTTCACTCTTCCTCCAGTCTCATTCCCCACCACATATAAATCAGTGTAAATATCGTTCAGGTATTCCCTATGACCCGTCTCTGAATTACCAACCAATATCTTCTCGTAGGCCCGTTTTAATTTGTCCTTCAGTCTACGGCTGGTCTCTGTGTATTCATAAAGAGTAGCTTGTCTATCTTCTGCAGTTGAGCCTTTAAGAAAGAGGGGAAAATACAGCAAAAAATAAGTGTGTTTTTCATAAATTTCTGCTTCTACTATATTCAAAGGAATCACACTCTTAGTGCAATAGTGTTTACATGCACATCTTACACTGTGTAAGCTCGCGCTCGATCGGCCCAAAACTGGCATCCGACCAGCGCGGAAGGTCTTTACGTGTTACTGTCCTTTTCTCGAGGCAAAGTATTTTTTGATTAAATGCAATACATTTGAATATGTATTCTCTCGTTATTTCATCTGACTCCATAAATGAAAAGGTTTTAATGATATCTGTGCATCATTTAATGTGAGCGAATGTTTGACTATTCCTTTTAACTCTTTAATGAAAATAATGTCAAAGTCAGTTAGAATAATCAAATGTAACAATTTATTATGTCAGGTAAATGTATCATGCCAATTTCATTATCAATTCAAAGATAATCGATACAAAACATCAAATACTCTGGAATAAAGAAAAGAGATGCAACCCAACATTAAGAAATACATGAGGCTGAGAGGTCTCACTCTCAGCCTCATGGGCTAATCTGAGCTACAGAAAGGCCTCGAATCCCCTGCTGCATTTCATTATATAGTCAGGACTATTATATAGTCTTTCACTTGGAAACATTCATTATATAGTCTTTCACTTGGAAACATCTTTTAACAATGGAAATTTGCATTCAGAGGTTACACCTTTTGGGGGGGTCGTAGACCATTTGCCAGGAGACCACCTTCCTTTGTGTGTCAGTTATCCCTAAACTCTTAAAAACCTTATTACCTTTTGTTTTACTTATTTAGAAATGAGACATTTGTACCAGTCACACGGTGACATTTTAAATGATACCAGACATGAAAAATACTCTGTGATAATCATTCTCATTAAACTATACATTTTCTTGGGTGAATTCAGGTGGTCTGAGCATGAGAGAGAGGGGGTGAGAGAAGGGGGAATGAAATGTTGATTAGGACGACTCGGAGGTGAGACTTTCTTATTGATAGTGCACAAGGGCTAGTTCAAATGTTAATTTCCAGAGAGGTCCTTTGTCCTCTCAGGGTCTGGTCGCTTCTTCAACCAGACTGTCCGGCATCTCCTAATTTCTCAATTCTTACAACTGATTATGCTGAAGTTGACAACATAGAAATGCCTTGATTAAAACTTGAATGCAATTGGAATTGGATTTATCGCATTGTCACTATTGGATTTAGATAAATTTAAAGGAATAGTTCACTTAAAAATGAAAATTCTGTCATCATTTACTCACCCTCAAGTTGTTTCAAACCTGTATGAATGTATATTTTTTTTCCTACTATGAAAGTCAGTGTAATGTTTCCTACTATGAAAGTCATCAACTGTTTGGTTACGGGGGAAATGTTGTATTACAAATTTATTAAATGTTTAATTTAGGTTGCAACAGTAAAAGTTGAGTACATTGAAGTTAGCATTTTAAGGTTAGGTTAGGATAATGGAATCAACAGTTTCTGCCAGTCCTGTTTTTCTCTATTGTAAGTCTTTAACCCTCTGAGGTCGACAAACGCGCCGGCACGTTTTGCTGGACTTTCTTCACATAGTAGTACAATAAACAATAAACAAGAATCTGTGATATTTCTACTTTTGTATGTGTCCACTTACAATCGAATCAAAACATTGTGCTTTTGTAAAATAAAGAAAATAAACAGGGTGTGCTTTCTGCCTCTCCGTCGCGGTGAACTTTTTTTTCTTGAGCACGTCTATAAACTGAAACAAAACTCAGCGAATACTTGTCACACATTTATGAGCCATATACCTTTATAAACATTTAAGTGTGTACTGTAGGCTGCTATAGGTTATTGTTATTATTATTTTATGCAGCACTGTGCATAGCCTATGCTTACAAGGCACAACAAACCTGGTGTTCATTATATTATATATTGTTGGAAACATTTGTGTGTTTGTGTGTATTCTGTGAATTTTAAAAAGCAATTTTAACCAGAAAAATCTAAAATTTATTCACAATAAATTTTAGAACTATATTCCCTATAGTTTCTCTTGATATCAGTATGTTCACTTTTTTTTTTTTCAGGGACCAGATGCCACTGAGTCCTGCTGACTTCAACATTCACATGAGTCTCTGTATATGAACATGGTAAAGTGAAAATCAAACACCTTGGAAATGAAAGGTATGTACAATGTTTTTAGGAATGGCACAAAGGTCTCTGTCTTTGGATAATTGTTTTCAATAGTGTGCTTTTTGTCATTTGTTGTGTATATTTGGATTATGTTGTGTTGTAAATAAATCCAAACAATCAAAAAGCCATTCTTTTTTAAATCTCCTCATTCTTTGTGCAAGGTTGCTCAGAATGATAGGGCCTGATAGCTCCTAATAGGGCCATTAGGGAGTGTCTTTGTCTTTCTCAGGTGTGAAAGGCTTACATATTAATGAGGTGATCCCGCCCCTTCGCATAAAGCTTTATCACACAAAACACGTCTTAGAATTTTTAAATCAATATATTGTCTTCTCTGAATGAGCAGTCAGGATGATTTTCACATAGTTTTGGAGCAAATATTCTAGGCTATGTGATACAATTTTCAAAAGTCTTGTGAAGAAATAATCAGTAGGGGTTTCATGACCTTATTTCAGTGACAATTTTTTTTTGTATTTTCACAAACCACGCATAAATGTCATTATCTCAAAACTACAAACTTTTACATACATGCTGCTGATATATTATTGTAGCAGAGTTTGTGCTGAATACAGTGTAATCAGACTTTAGCCATGAAAATTTCACAAGTAACAGAAATAAGCACAAATGTCAGAGCATGTCAGAACACCTCCAGGCCCAGAAAACAGCTCAGACCCCAGAGGGTTAATGGCTCTCGGAGACCCTGACCCAGACGTTGAATGGTTAGGCTGATTGGATTAGCAATGACTGTTATGTTGATTCTCTCAGTCTGGGGCAGGCAGTCTAAACTTGCATACCTAATTTACACGCTTTGTTTAGAGTGTCTCCACCTCTCGGTAGGTGAGACTCTCACCCTTTTGTCTTGGATGGCTCTTGGAACTGGAGCCGATTGGCCACACCCTCAGTCTAGGGTGTGTTTTCTAAACATGCTTTATTCAGAGTCTCCGCCTCTATGTAATCCCTCCCCCTTGGAATGTATATAGCCACAATGCATACTGTATTAGATCAGACTGTTGGATGAACTGCAGCAACGTACAATAAGTCCTCAATAAAGAATAACTTCTGCTTGAACGTGATCCCAACGTCTCCTGGTCTCTGCTTTGACGAAGGAAAAGTTTCCAACACCGACATTCTTCAAAATATCTTCCTTTGTGTTCAGAAGAAGAAAGAAATTCATACAGGTTTGAAACCACTTGAGGGTGAGTAAATGATGACAGAATTTTCCTTTTTAAGTAAACTATTCCTTGAAGGCCATGCTGACCAGAATTATAACAAGATTTTTGATCAAACCATTGACATCTAGCACACCAAACAAGACATGAGACTGTATTAGGGTTAGGTTGGGGTTATTGCAATGACCCTGTGTATGTAAAAGTTGCTTGTAGAAGTTTTAATTCAGTTTTTAAGACTCTTGTAAACCATTTAACCATTCATAAAAAATGACTAGACAGTCTGTTCTAATAAATGTACTTGTATAAGATCTGCTGCTGTTCTTCTTGGCACTGTAATTGTTGCTTGCTGTTATATTTTCTCTTGTTTCCATGTACAGACAGGGATTATTACCCCTGATCTCTTCTGAATGAGCTCCACCAGTGGCAGACGTCTTCATATTGCCTTCAGCCTGACTTGAGTGTGTGTGAGAGAGAGGATCACTCACTGGGAAGCATAAGTCACACAAACACATCAGCAGAGCAAAGTTTAAGTCAAACCATTACATTGGTAAACAATCAATCGCATTACAGTCAGAGTGAATTAAATGTTACCTTGCTTGTGATTGTTCTCCAGCTGATCAGCCAGACGATTCCGGTTCATCTTCCTCAGGATCTTCACTGTGATCTTCACAGCTTCTTCTGGTCTAAAATGTCCTACCATCGTATCCACTGTGTCTAAGATATCTGCATTCTTCATTTCAGACTTTGTTATACACTCATGATCCTTCTTTAAGTGCCACTTAAACTTCTTCCATTCAGCTTCGTCCAGATCAATCAGTGATTTCTCAAGCAGATCTTCAACTTTAACAGACGCCATCGCCCTTCATAGATTCACAGCTGCGGGATAAAAAGAAAAAGATCTGAAGTAGTTTCACTCTTAACATGTTGACCTAAGTGCTCAAATGTTATTTGGATTATGAAATTAAGCTGTGATCCGATCAGGACTCTCATCCAAACTCATCTGTTAAAGGGGTCCTATAATGCTCCTTTATCCATGGCATCTATCTGAAACATGCTAGCAATGAGTATCATAGCAACCATCCAGAATACCCTTTCAACAAAATTTCAACACCCTAACGTCCACACAGAGTACCCTAGCAAACGCATAGCAACCACCCAGAATTCCCAAGCAACCAAATACAAAAACAACTTAGGATCCACCCTGAGCAACCATCCTAAGAAACTGCATAGTGTAAAGACCAAAGCCCAAAGATGGAGTCCAACGGTCTGGGCGAAGGTATAATGCGTGTAGGTCTTTTTAGCGATTTCAAATGATAATCAAATTTAGATTGTGTTTCTTATTAGAATAAATCATAAATATTGATTAGGATTTAATTTAGATCTTTGATTATTCTGAGCATAAGTGACAAAATAACGCCAACATTTTCCTATTTACATGTTGTGATTTGTATAGTCACAGCGTACAAAGAACAAGGTCACATGAGACACAACCATCTTCTAACCGTAGTCATACTGGGAACTATATTCTCAGAAGGTGAAGTATACAAATATGTATGTATGTATATGTAATGTAAATAGGAAACTGTTGGCGTTATTTTGTTACTTATTCGGAGCTTCTCTCCTTTCATCGTGCCCATAATACAGGTGAAACTCGAAACATTTGAATATCGTGCAAAAGTTAATTTATTTCTGTAATTCAACTTAAAAGGTGAAACTAATATATTATATAGACTCATTACATGCAAAGTGAGATATTTCAAGCCTTTATTTGTTATAATTTGATGATTATGGCTTACAGCTTATGTAAACCCCAAATTCAAAAGCTCAGAAAATTAGAATATTACATGAAATCAATTACAAAAGGATTTAAAATACAGAAATGTCGGCCCTCTGAAAAGTATAATCATGCATATGTACTGTAGCGACAATGGCATCTGCTTTTCAAATTAGCGGATCATGTGATAAAAAGAAACACATCGTCTTTGTCCTTGCTGGTTAATAATTGCCCCACGAGGACCAATTTGCCAGCACCGACCTTCTCCCCAACTTTTACAGCCTCCTGGCATTCCAGAAGACACACACACACACACACACACACACACACACACACACACACTCGTGGACTTTCAACCAGAAACCCACCACGAGATGCAACTGAAGCACATTGCCATATATGGACTTCCACATAGTAAAATTTCATTTTACCATTCATTACAAATTTATAATTGAGGTGTGGTTTGCTAGAGTAAAATCTTTAATTCCGAAGATTCATTGAAAGAAAATCACTCCATAGTGTCTTGTAACTCGAACCTGGTCATAAACTTTTATGACCTCAAGACGGCATCTCATCCAGTTCCTCTTGTAAAGCCAACATTCCAAAACCTTAACATACATGGAACATTTCAGAGAAAACTCTTCAAATGTTTGATATGTATTCCTGTGTTTCTCAAGTGTCTTCACATACCATAACGGAAATACTGACCATTTTATTGTATGTTTAATCAAGCTTTATTTGTGTGTAATGATGCATATGAACATAATGTTATGTGTGTCCAATATCTACCTGTAATTCTTGGTATCTGTCTGACCGTCCTGTTTTAATTCAACCAGTCCCGCACATAGTAACACTGTATTGTAAGATGTATTGTTCCAAGTGTACAATCTTAAGAAGAAATATGAATTCTTTCTCTCATAAGACATATGGTGAAAGTAGGCGTTTTCTTCTTCACACAAAGAGAATTTTCCCGCGTCAGAAAAGACAATCTGATTCGCTGTCGTTCCAAAACAGGGCGTAAAACAGATGTCTGTTAAAAGGACGAGACCCCCACTTCTTGCTCTCTTCCCTCTCTGATCTCTTCTCTTCCTTCTTCGACCTCGCTCTTCTCTCATCGATCCTGCTTGACCTCCTCCTCCTCCTTCTCCACGTGCAGCGCTGCTCCGGTTGGACAGGCCCTCGCCTCGGCCTCTGGGACACATGGCCCGCGTCATGTAAAAGCCTGCCGTCTTAGAAACCAAGATTTCTAGCCTCTTCCGCACGGAAGACGAACTTTCTCGGTAATGTACATCCAGTGAGCCTTTAAACTTCGCGGCACCTGAAGACGCAACAGAAACAGGACACCATCCGCGCTGTCCTGCCAGTTTCAGCATCACCCGAACAAAAGACAAAATCGCAAGTATATTGAGTTGATAAAACTGCTTTCCAGGTTGTCTCGTTAATTTAGGTTTTCTGTATGTAATTATTATTTTCCCCTTCTCTGCCTTTCTTTCTTTCTTTCTTTCATTTCATGTTATCCTGATCACGTATTTTCTTGTTTGGTTAAATGTGTGTTTGTTTTATTGTTTGCATTTTTACGTACGTTTATATTCGTAGCTCATATAATCTCTAGTTTTGCATTTATTAAAATTCATAAATACTTTTCACTGTCTCTGTATTTGAAAGCCCACCATTCTAAAGTCACTGAAACAAAAGATCTTAAGCTACAAGCTCGATATTAGACTACATTCAGTAGTTTTAATTAATAAACTCAGAAGGTTTGATGTCCGTGGCCAGGAGATAAAATTTTCTTGGAGTTTGTAAAGAGATACCCCTTCTTAACTGTGATAATCTCACCGTTATTCGCTGGACGAATAACGATTAGATCAGTTACAGAACGAGTTAATCTCAATAATTGATAAATTAAGTGTACATGCGACTTATGAATTATGACCATGAGTCATAAATATTAATATTCCCAAGATTCCCCATATTCTTGAGCTAATTCATATTTACCCAGAGTCGTATTCGTTACATGTTTGGTGGAGTAATCCAAGGGCAGTTTCAAACTTTATTTGGTGGGCAAATTCAGTTTCATTTGAATGTGTATTATTGGTTTAATAATTGTAAGCTATACGCGCGTTTTGACTTGTGAGTCGCTAAGGCGAACTCACTCAGCTGATGGTATAGGCACAAAGCCAGCTCAGCTCTGTAAAAATCTGCAGTTCATGATATTACAATTGTCTCTGTACATGTAATATGATTTAAACCGACTAAATGAAGACGAAGGATCTTTTTTTAGGACGAAGACGTAAATCTGATCTGAGCAGTGCGTCAGTTTCAGTCGTAGTAGGCCTTATGATACGTTAACGATAAACTCCTGGTCAGAAATTGGCGTCGCGATCCAATTTTGTACACCTAATGCATTATCATAAAGTGCTATTTTGATTAATGTTTATGGGAGATGAGCAGAGGCATAATTCCTGCTCATAGCTGTTTTGATGCCTGTCGTGCTCACAGCTTAAGTAAATAGATGTTTTAATCCCTGTTTGCTCACAGTTTCTAATAATTGAACAGAAGATAATTCCTGTTCACAGCTGGAACAGAAGAATAATACCTGTTCACAGCTGTAGTAATCACAGATGTTTTAATCCCTGTGTACTCACAGTTTAAGTAAATAGATGTTTAATCCCTGTTTGCTCACAGTTTCTATAAAACAGAAGTCCTAATTCCTGTTTTTTATTGTAAACCGTTTCATATATAATGTGTAATTTAATAGATGTGTAATTCCTATTAGTCACATGTTATGAAACTCGTGTAATTTTTCCGCATGCAACAGAGCGCGAAATACTCGTGATTTCCACAGATAAAAAAATCTGCTGTCTAAATTGCTGAATCATGCACCGACACTAGAGGGCAGCCTCTAGAGGTGTGGCAGTGCTCAAATTACGCGCCCCCCACCGACGTCATCCTGCGTGAGCGTCGCCTCCCACTGACGTCAGCCTGCGCGAGCGCAACTACGCCATCTCGTGGCGTTATAAGATAATACCTGCTTTCAATTTCTTTTTCTCTCTCTGCATTCATTTTCTCTTCTTTTCCCCGATCATAGAATGAACGGTCGAACTCTCAAATACTTACCTGCATTCAAAGCTTAGCTTATGCTGATATTATTTGGAGTTAGACAATTCTCTTTTCTGTTTTTGATTGTCACACTTTAAGAAAAAAAAACTTTTCCGAATTAAAGCTTAGACTTGATTCACTCAGTTCATTGATAGTCCCAGCCTGCATTGAAGGGTCTCATTGCTAACCTTTTCGTTTGATTATTTTTATAATCAATACTAATAACTTCAGTGTTATTGTAAGGATTATAGGAAGTCATTCTGAATTTCAGTTTTAATTATTATTGATACTTCACTGTTATCATTCTAATTTTCTTTCCTTCCTTATTTTTATTATTTTGGACCTCTCCTTGAACGCTTAGTTGAATTTCAATTCAAACTAGTTTGAATTTTGATTTAAAATTGTGTCTAATCCACCAGGTCGACCACTGAGAGGACATACGCCCTCACCCTTGTGGCACAAATCCACTGCCGGGGCCTATTCCTCTGCCTGCGTCTCAAGCCTGTGTTGTTATTCACATTTTATTTCATTGATAATTTTCTTTTTTCTCTTCCCTCTCTTCTCCAGTCTCTCCAAAAGGGGGGGGGGGGGGGGGGGTTATTCTGATAAATCACCATCAGTTATCATAATTTCCTTTTTGTTGTATCACTATTTTAGTAAAGCCTTTGCCTCTGACTCCTGCATACATATTTACCCAATTTGATGAAACCAGAAAGCCTTAATTCACATTAAGTCCAACCTCTTAATCCCTTATTGTGTATCTATGGGCAGGACTCAGTCAGTGCACTGTGGTGATTGAGACGTCATCACTGGTTTCCACCTGGATGACCTCTATTCACCCCAGGTAACTAAAATTTGATAGAACCCATCCACTTATTATGAACCACAGAATACTAGATATTCCTCCTGGTGTATTTTAAGTGTTTGGGCCCACCTTTTTCTCTCTAAGACACACCTTCTTTCGAGGTCCTGTCCCGATAACTCTAGCAGTATTAATAGGCTTAGGCCTCTTTAATTTTTTTTTTTTTTCTTTACTATATAACACTCTCCGTGTTATTGTTTGTGACATTTCATTGCAGACCAATTCACTTCCTTGTGTTGTGTTTCCCTTTTTCTTCCCTACCTCTAACTTTGTCTTTCTCTATTCTGTTGTGATTTGTTTCTCTCATTTCACGTACATACAGAACCTAAGAGAGACCCCAGGAAAGCTGAATAATAGAGTAAACAATCCAAGCGGGCGTCATAGACGACCCCCAGGCTACCGCCTGTCAAAATCTCTATTGTGGGTTTAGCCATACCCACGAAATTGGCTCCGCTAACTGTCAGCATCAGTTAGCCCCGAAATTCTCATAAACGGCCTAGCCCGTATGAGTATAGCTCATTTGACCCTAAAACAAACTTGCATTTTGTCTCTTTTTGTGTGTGCTGTGCTTCTCTCGCCAACAGTAAGCCGAGATGTCGAGCTCACCCTGTCCTGCAGTCCGCTGGGACGACCTTGAGGCATGGCTGAGAGACATAACAAAGACCGTGCTGCCCCAGGACCCACATCGCTCGAGCCAAGAGCAACGGGACACAGACCTGGACCAGTTCGAGTCCCATGATCCAGCCCAGACATACAGCCACGAGCAGCTGTCCAAAATCTTCGGAAACCTCGCACTCAAACTCGTCGCCAGGGCCCGGGACAGCGAAAGGAGCAACGCCGACCTGCAGCAAAAGACAGCCGCACTACAGCTCCAGGCCACAGAGGCCCTGGAGGACCGAGCACACACACAGAGCCGTCTAGACCAGCTACTCTTCCCAACCGAGGAAGAGGACGCCACAGACACAAAGCTCCAGAAAGAAGTAGAAAGACTTCGAAATGCCCTGCAAGATCTGCACCTCGACACAGACCAAAGAGAACAGTTGGAGAGAGAAACCAGAAAAGAACTCAACGAAAGGCTCCAACGGGCTGAAGCCCTCCTTGAGAGAGCAGAGACTAGAATTCATCAGCTCACTCAGCAGAGACACGAGCTCCAAGATGAACTTGACACTGTTCATGCAGAACTAAAACATGCTTACAGATTGCAGAGTGCCTGGAACGGAGAAACACACATTACAGAGTTTCTCCCGGCCAGCCACCCCAACCCTGTCAGCCAAACATCAAAAGCTGAAGGGGGCGGAGCTGAAAAGGGTCAGAATCCTCTCCAGACGGATTGGGCCCCCAGCAACAGCTCTCCTCCCAAAAGCCTTGACAAGCTGGCCAGAAACATTCCTACGTTTGCCGGAGACCACAGTGTTTATGCGTACCTTCAAGACATTGATTTTCACCTGCAAACTGTCGCTAACGTGACAGCTTGGGACAAGTTCTACTTGTTACGAATCACCGCAAATAGAGATGTGCGTAAGTTTCTGGATCGCCAACCAGAGGCCGTCAAAGCAGATTACAAGCAACTGCGACAAGCTTTGATCCGTGAATTCTCTGACCCAGAATCAGACCAAGGGTTTATCACGGCCTTTGACGTCAAACAGGCCCGATGTGAACACCCACACTCCTACTATGACCGACTCCGACAAACATTCTTCGGAGCAACCAACACCCCACATATGGAAGAGGATGTGACTTTCAGAACGTTGTTTCTGCGAAATCTACATAGCACTGTGAGTAAACATCTCGATGTGCTCGTCTGCCCACGAACCATGTCTACTCGACAACTCAGAGACTTAGCCCACAAGGCTTACACCAAGCAAAGGGCTATAGATGAAAAGACTGTAGAAACGCACACAATTTACTCCGTCTCCGAGCACTGCTCAGAGCCCGACAGCAGATTGCAGCACGACTGTGACGGTACTCATCCAGAGCGTCGGACCGAACGCTCAGAAAGATTCTGGAACCAGCATCACTCGCCGTCCAGAACTCCAAGCCCAGACAGTCGAAACTGCAACCTCTCTCCCCAGAACACTGGTGAGCCAGAGTCTTCTTACACAACAGATGAAGACAGTGCAGCCACGTCTGACACCGACACAGAAAACGAACACTGACACCTGCTGCTTCAAGGTCATCTCTGACCTGCAGCTGTGCAACCAGACCAATGTCTGCGCCACATACCTACCACCATCACGATTGCAGTGACTACACAGCACTAACGAACTTTACCAACTACACTGCACGCCTCAGAGCCGCTTACACTACCTCCGCTGTGTACAAAGAAGGTCATGCGGGCCTCTGATGAACAGACCTTTCCTATGCCAACAATGATGCCCCAACGCCACTCATGAGACATCGAAGCATGTGGCATACCAACCTCAGCGAAGCAACAAGACTGTCCTAGCCAACCAAGGACATCCGTCGCTGAAATCTTTCCTCCCTTTCTCTCTCTCTCCCTTTTGCCTCTAACAGGATGCTGTGGTGGTTCGCTAGAAAGCAGCCGCAATCGGACATCACCAGATCCGGCATCGCATGAAGAGAGAGCAGCCCGACTCCTGATCACCAAGGCAAGACTCACACCCAGGAAGTCTAACACTGTGATGGGCATCTCCACGGTCACCGACCACGCCCCGACACTCGTCTTGGCTTTCATCCTGTACCAGACTCAACAAGACGTGAGCAACCACAGCCAAGCTCACAAAGCCGTGTCTGGCGAGTTCCTACGAACCGTGAAAAAGGGGGGTCCCACGACATCGACCACCTCAACCTCACTTGAGCTGAGTCATCAGCCTAGCAACCACCTGCTATTTGATCGTCATGATCCACTGCCATCCATTGTGCCCATTTGTTGTTCGACGAAGCCCATCCCGGATTTCGTCTAACAACAGGGGGGATTATGTAGCGACAATGGCATCTGCTTTTCAAATTAGCGGATCATGTGATAAAAAGAAACACATCGTCTTTGTCCTTGCTGGTTAATACATTTACATTTACATTTATTCATTTAGCTGACGCTTTTATCCAAAGCGACTTACAATTGCTATATATGTCAGAGGTCGCACGCCTCTGGAGCAACTAGGGGTTAAGTGTCTTGCTCAGGGACACATTGGTGTTTCACAGTGGATTCGAACCCGGGTCTCTCACACCAAAGGCATGTGTCTTATCCATTGTGCCACACCACCCACTTAATAATTGCCCCACGAGGACCAATTTGCCAGCACCGACCTTCTCCCCAACTTTTACAGCCTCCTGGCATTCCAGAAGACACACACACACACACACACACACACACACACACACACACTCGTGGACTTTCAACCAGAAACCCACCACGAGATGCAACTGAAGCACATTGCCATATATGGACTTCCACATAGTAAAATTTCATTTTACCATTCATTACAAATTTATAATTGAGGTGTGGTTTGCTAGAGTAAAATCTTTAATTCCGAAGATTCATTGAAAGAAAATCACTCCATAGTGTCTTGTAACTCGAACCTGGTCATAAACTTTTATGACCTCAAGACGGCATCTCATCCAGTTCCTCTTGTAAAGCCAACATTCCAAAACCTTAACATACATGGAACATTTCAGAGAAAACTCTTCAAATGTTTGATATGTATTCCTGTGTTTCTCAAGTGTCTTCACATACCATAACGGAAATACTGACCATTTTATTGTATGTTTAATCAAGCTTTATTTGTGTGTAATGATGCATATGAACATAATGTTATGTGTGTCCAATATCTACCTGTAATTCTTGGTATCTGTCTGACCGTCCTGTTTTAATTCAACCAGTCCCGCACATAGTAACACTGTATTGTAAGATGTATTGTTCCAAGTGTACAATCTTAAGAAGAAATATGAATTCTTTCTCTCATAAGACATATGGTGAAAGTAGGCGTTTTCTTCTTCACACAAAGAGAATTTTCCCGCGTCAGAAAAGACAATCTGATTCGCTGTCGTTCCAAAACAGGGCGTAAAACAGATGTCTGTTAAAAGGACGAGACCCCCACTTCTTGCTCTCTTCCCTCTCTGATCTCTTCTCTTCCTTCTTCGACCTCGCTCTTCTCTCATCGATCCTGCTTGACCTCCTCCTCCTCCTTCTCCACGTGCAGCGCTGCTCCGGTTGGACAGGCCCTCGCCTCGGCCTCTGGGACACATGGCCCGCGTCATGTAAAAGCCTGCCGTCTTAGAAACCAAGATTTCTAGCCTCTTCCGCACGGAAGACGAACTTTCTCGGTAATGTACATCCAGTGAGCCTTTAAACTTCGCGGCACCTGAAGACGCAACAGAAACAGGACACCATCCGCGCTGTCCTGCCAGTTTCAGCATCACCCGAACAAAAGACAAAATCGCAAGTATATTGAGTTGATAAAACTGCTTTCCAGGTTGTCTCGTTAATTTAGGTTTTCTGTATGTAATTATTATTTTCCCCTTCTCTGCCTTTCTTTCTTTCTTTCTTTCATTTCATGTTATCCTGATCACGTATTTTCTTGTTTGGTTAAATGTGTGTTTGTTTTATTGTTTGCATTTTTACGTACGTTTATATTCGTAGCTCATATAATCTCTAGTTTTGCATTTATTAAAATTCATAAATACTTTTCACTGTCTCTGTATTTGAAAGCCCACCATTCTAAAGTCACTGAAACAAAAGATCTTAAGCTACAAGCTCGATATTAGACTACATTCAGTAGTTTTAATTAATAAACTCAGAAGGTTTGATGTCCGTGGCCAGGAGATAAAATTTTCTTGGAGTTTGTAAAGAGATACCCCTTCTTAACTGTGATAATCTCACCGTTATTCGCTGGACGAATAACGATTAGATCAGTTACAGAACGAGTTAATCTCAATAATTGATAAATTAAGTGTACATGCGACTTATGAATTATGACCATGAGTCATAAATATTAATATTCCCAAGATTCCCCATATTCTTGAGCTAATTCATATTTACCCAGAGTCGTATTCGTTACAGTACTCAGTACTTGGTTTGGGGCCCTTTTGCATGAATTACTGCCTCATTGTGGCGTGGCATGGATGCTATCAGCCTTTGGCACTGCTGAGGTGTTATGGAAGACCAGGATGTTTCAATAGCGGCCTTCAGCTCTTCTGCATTGCTCCGTCTCATGTCTCTCATCTTTCTCTTGGCAATGCCCCATAGATTCTGTATGGGGTTCAGGTCAGGCGAGTTTTCTGGCCAGTCAAGCACAGTAATCCCATGGTCATAGAACCAGGTTTTGGTTCTTTTGGCAGTGTGGGCAGGTGCCAAGTCCTGCTGGAAAATGAAGTCAGCATCTCCATAAAGCTTGTCTGCTGAAGGAAGCATGAAGTGCTCTAAAATGTCCTGGTAGACAGCTGCGTTGATTCTGGACTTAATAAAGCACAGTGGACCAAGGTCCTCTTTTCTGAGCAAATTTTGCATCTCATTTGGAAACCAAGGTCCCAGAGTCTGGAGGAAGAATGGAGAGGCACACAATCCGAGATGCTTAAAGTCCAGTGTGAAGTTTCCACAGTCTGTGTTGGTTTGGGGAGCCATGTCATCTGCTGGTGTTGGTCCACTGTGGTTTATTAAGTCCAGAGTCAACGCAGCCAGGACATTTTAGAGCACTTCATGCTTCCTTCAGTCAGAGATGGGGGACTCGAGTCGCAAATTTAAGGACTTGAGACTTGCTTGACTAAATTAAGAAAATGACTCGACTTGACTTTGACTTGAGATCCAATGACTCGAGACTTGACTTGAACTGTATGACTCGAGAATGACTTGATATACATTATTTAAATCATCGCAACATCAATTGATGAACAAAATGAAAGCAACAGAACCATTGACGCCAGTCATCAGATTCTGCGCGATTGCGTGACGCCGCACAAGCCCAGAAAAAACATACATCACGGTGAGCGCGCTAAATACAAAAACATCTCCCAGCATCGTTTCTTTTTGGATATAAACACAAAAATTGACCATATTCATACAAGAAGATTTGCTGTACGCATAATAACTTTTCCGGTGACTTCCGGTGAGAGTACGCTGTGCGCGCCTTGCTGCCGCTTCTCGCTGGAACTTTTTGTTTGTTTGTTTTGAACACTGTGGTGTGTTTCGCGTCTACCATGTCATCTCCCTGCTGAACTGGACGTTTGCTTGGACTTTATTGCTGTCACGACTCACTTTCCTCTGGATCTTATTTCGGATACAACGCAGACACAGACTTATTCGTATACAACGCAGACACGCTGTAACTTTTGTCTGTCTGTTTTGATCACTGCTGTGTTTCGTGTCTACCGTGTCATCATCTTCCTTGCTGAACTGTACGTTTCCCTGGACTTTATTGATTGTCACTTACCTCTGGATATTATTTTGGATACAACGCAGACACTGACAACTCTTCAACTCATCACTGGCATTCATCCAACTCACACTACTCATCTGCTGTTTGCCGATCCTCGCACTACTCCACTGTACCTTCTACATAGGTGGCCGGTGAGTCTCCACTAGGGATGCAACGATACAATTTTTTCAGAATCGATCCGATCCGATACCAAAAATTCTGAGTATCGGCCGATACCGATCCGTACCGATACCAGCGCGGTTTTTTTTAATCAAGTATAATTTCTATAACTCTGTGTTGAACTGATAATAAGAACTGAAAAAAAAAAGAAACAACAACAACAAAAAAAAATATATGATCATAATCTGACATAAATGCTTTTATAAACTAGGTAAGTGGATAATTCAGCAGTAAAATTTAGTCTAGAAAAATCACGAGTGCACAATAATTGTATAAAATCTGAACATTTTGTGAAAAAAAAAATGTTTAGTGGGGAACAAATTAGAGACAATAAGTGTAACACTAAATCTGGTAAAACTTTACACATTGCTCTTTGTATTGTTGTAAAATACATTCATGAAAAACAAGATAAAAATCAAAGAAATTATATATAGCCTACTATAAAATTGAGACATTTTTTAAATGTATAGCACAGCTGTTTAATGAGGTAGCAGCATATGATAGATAGGACAGAACAAGAACGGCTATTAATAATCTTTCATTTCGTCACTGTATTATGATATGAAAGGCTCCAATACAGTGCGGCACAGAGCGCTTATGCGCATCCCGAGCGCAGAATGATTCGCTTGAAGCAACATGAGTCAGCGCGCAGCGCGTCGAGTCCGCATTGAAAAGTTTAAAGCACAAAGAAAATACATATTGATGCGTAGTGTATTATATAGTATCTATCTATGCAATAGTCTATTCAGCATTTTCTTTTAACAGTTTTAAATTTCAGTTACTGTGCGCGTGAAGAACAAATAGTACCTGACTTTACTCCAGTGTTGTGATCTAACAGACACCCGGTAGAAAGTAACATGATTAAGGTACAGCAATAAAGTCCAGCAAGATAAAGTTGTTTTATGCGAAACCATAGACCTTTATCTACAGATCAAGTATAATAATAGTAACACTGAATCATCTTGGAGAGAGTTTCATCGTTAACTGTCGTGACCGATCGCGACGCGCTGTTTGAATGCTGAATGAAAAATTATTGACGGCCGCAGCTGAGGGAAACGTTTACGTGATCTTGAATTTAATGACTTAAATATTAATTTATATCTCACATTATACTATATAATGGCTTCAGAACACTTATAATATTGTGCACGAAAACTTATGGTGCTTTATAATGTTTGTGTGCCTTTTGTGGGGCTTAACAATAACACTGAATAGTATACGCACAATATCGGATTTGGATCGGCCTTGTCTGACCGATACCCGATCCGCCAAAAATGGCCGATACTGAGTATCGGATCGGTGCATCCCTAGTCTCCACTCCCTCGCTTATCTATCGTGGACAGTCTTTTGGATGGTTGGTTACCCCCAGTCATTCAATTTATCTGAAAGGTCGTCATGCTGTGTTGATCGTGCACAATTAGCAACGAGAGTACTGCTGCTTTCTTGCATTTTTTGCAAGAAAAGTACGTTTTTCAACTGCCAGTGATGTTGTGTTGTCCCGCGGTCTGAATATGCATATTATTTGCAACATCGCTGCACTGCTTGGAGTTTTAACTCTGGGTTTATTGCTCAACTGTGTACCTATGGCTCTCAACTATTCATTACTCCAACTGCGTAGCCTGCAATCTCATCCTCGTCTTGATGCGACTACATACAGACTCTGCACGGAGCTCGGGGTTGCTAGGCGACCGCGCTATGTACATCATTCCTGTCGTCGCCATTTCTCATCGTGCTGCCCATCGTCGTTAGCCATTCCTTCCATCTGGTCGAACAGATCGGATATCTGTAATTCTATGCTGCCGTCTACTCACCGTGGAATACATTTTACCTCACTAATAACGGTTTCCTGTGATCTGTCTCTGACTAATCCATATACACGCAATAATTGCGCGTTCAATCCTGCAGTTGCGCTGTTTAACTGTCGGTCTCTCACAGATAAGGCTACTGTTCTTTGCTCACTACTAACTGAGAAAAACTTTGACTTATTGCTCCTCGCTGAAACATTGCAAATTCCTAATGACTATTTCCACCTTAATCTACTCACTCCCTCTGGATACAGCTACCTGGCCAAACCTCATCTGACATCAAGGGGTGGTGGCCTGGCTGCTGTTTATCGCAACAGCATTTCTGTCAAAACTATTGACTTTCATGTGACTTCAACCTTTGAATATTTAGTTCTCAAAGTTTCCGGCACATCTCCCATGCTCTTGATTCTCCTGTATCGTCTACCTAAATCTATGTCAAACTTTTTCAGTGAACTACATGAACTGTTAACCCTTTCATCTGTCTTATCTCAATGTGTTATATTACTTGGTGACTTCAATATACACGTTGATACCGATTGTGCTGAATCACGCGAACTCTTGTCAGTATTTGAATGTTTCAATCTTGTACAACATGTCGATTTTGCTACACACTGTAGCATAAACGACTCTGGGTAAATGCAAATTAGCTCAAGGATTTAGGGAATTTTGGAAATATTAATAATCATAACTCATGGTCATAATAATTCAGAAATCGCATGTACATTTACTTTATAAATTAAATAATAAATTCGAGATTACCTTGTTCCGTAACTGGTCTGGTCATCAGTTATTCGTCCAGCGAATAAATGTAAGATTATCACAGTTAAGAAGGAGTATCCCTGTTTACAACTCCAAGAAAGTTTATCTTCTGGCCACGAACATCAAACTTTCTGAGTTTATGAATTAAAAACTACTCAAGGTAGTCTATAATATCGAGCTTGTAGCTTAGATCTTTGATTTCATTGACTTATAAGGTGGATTTTCAAACACAGAGACAGTTAAAAGTATAAATGGATTTTAATAAATGCAAAACTAGAGAGATTATATGAGCTACAAATATAAACGTACGTAAAAATGCAAACAATAAAACAAACAAACATTTAAACAAACAAGAACATAAGAAATAAGGTGAGAGAAAAGAAAAGAGGGTAACTTAATTCACAGACCTAAGACCTAGACACCTGAAATCAGCTTTTTAAAGAGAGATACTTGCAAGATTCTGTGGTGCTGAAAAGGGACGCGCGCGTGCGCGTGTCCGGCTGGTTTGCGTCTAGATTCGTCTTCTGGGTCGTTTCGCAAGACGATGTAAAGGCTCTCTTGAATTTAACGTTACCGAGAAAGTTAGATCATTTCCCTTTTGGAGGGGAAAGGCACGTATGAGCTTAGTTGCAAAGGAACGGCAGCTTCTACATGACGCGGGGTATGCGTCCCAGAGGCCAAGGCAAGGCCTGTCCAGCTGGTTGCGTTGGGAGGAGAAGCGCTGCACGGGGAGAAGAAGGTCAGAGCGGGAGCAAGTTGAGAGTTGAGAGAGAGAGCAAACTGAAAGTTTGGACTTTAATCAGTGTCCCGTGAGCAGTGTCCCACGTCCCCTTTTTGGGACAACAGCGAATCAGATCTTCTGATCTGAAGCGGGAAGAAAGTTTCTTTGTTGTGAAGAAACGCCTACTTTGACTTTGTCATGTGAGAGATGGAATTCGTATTTTCTCTTTCAGAAAAGATAATACCCATAAGAATACATTTCATTGTAATCTCATACATATATGCAATTCCGTGAGATCACTACGATTAGAATGATACCAGACATGGTGTACAGAATATGGGAATACAGATATGCATTTCTAATGTAGGATTCTGAGCATCTTAAGAGTCAATTGATACATATCAAAACATGGCTATTGGATCACATGTGTGGAAGTGTATGTTTCAAAGTCCACGAGTGTGTTTGTGTGTGTGTGCGTTGGAATGTCTTTGAGGCTGGTCACGTGATTCAAAGGCATGTGGTTTTTACAGGGAGAGGGGTTTTTAAACAACAGGGTACCTTCTGAGGCAATGTGTGACTCAAAAGTCTCTCTGGAGAGCCACAAAGTTGCAATATTGACAGTTCATGCAGACTTAGAGACGCCAGTGCAGGAGTGAAAAGACCTCTTGTCTACTCAGACAATGAAGGATGTGTTTGCGAGATCAGGATTCACTAATTTGAACAGCAGCTGACCGGATGTCATTGTCATTGTCACTACAACACTCAAAAGGTCACACTCTGCACACTCTGATCTCGTCTGCACTACTGGTTTACATAATATTTCCGTGCTTGGTTCTCAGATTGGACTGTCTGATCACCACCTTGTTGAACTAAAATGTGAAATGCCTCTTCCCCGTCTCAGGGTGAAATCCACTATAACATACCGTAACCAAAATTCTGTTGATCCTATACTATTTTCTGAATCTGTACAAACTCATCTCTCTGACATCACTGAACACACAAGCTCACTTGATATCCTTACCAAATATAATGCCTGTATTTCCACTGCCCTCAATATCCACGCCCCTCTTAAAAGTAGATTTGTGCCTTCTACGCACACGTCTCCCTGGTTTACCCCTGCACTTCGCAACCTAAAAACAGCTGGTCGTCGTCTTGAACGCCTGTACAGGAAAACTGGTTTAACTGTTCACCTTACTGCTTACAATGACCATATTCAGTTCTACAAATTTGCTATAAATACTGCACGCTCTAGTTACTACTCTACTATCATTAACAATGCATCCTCTCAACCAAAAACACTGTTTTCTATAGTCAACAAACTCACCAACCCTCCTGCACACGCTATGAGTAACTCAGCAGACCTCTGTGAGTCATTTCTGCACTTCTTTCAAAGTAAGACTGATAGAATTCATACTCTCTTCCCATCCACTACCTCTACTGTTCTTACTCATGTCTTCCCCACCTCTTCTACATTTGGTATTCTCACTGCTTTTGCCCCTCCAACCCCTGCTTATATCTCTGAGCTAATTAACAAAGCAAACTCATCTTCCTGTCATCTTGATCCTGCTCCTACTACTCTACTCAAAAAATGTGCACCCGTTATTTCACCATCGATTTCACTTCTCATCACTCAACTTCTAAGCACTGGTGTTGTTCCTCTGGAACTTAAAACTGCTGCCATCACTCCTGTCCTAAAGAAACCTGGCCTCGACCCCTCTGACATGGCCAACTACCGACCTATTTCTAATTTACCATTTCTTTCAAAACTGCTTGAGAAAGTGGTTGCTGCTCAACTTCAAACTCATTTGTCATCCAACAACCTTTATGAATGTTTTCAATCTGGTTTTCGCACCCTTCACAGCACTGAGACTGCACTTCTTAGGGTTGTAATGATCTCCTTGTGGCCACTGACTCCGGCTCCACCAGTATTCTAATTCTCCTAGACATTTCCTCTGCATTTGATACAATCTCTCATAGTATTCTCATTTCACGACTCTCTACTCTTGGTATTTCTGGAACTGCCCTATCCTGGTTCACCTCCTACCTGTCTGATCGCCAGCATTACATCTCCATCCGCCAGTCAAAGTCCACTTCTGCATCTGTCCCGCACGGTGTTCCTCAGGGTTCTGTTCTTGGGCCTCTTCTCTTCATTATCTACATGCTTCCACTAGGTGATATCATTCGTCATCATGGCTTCAAATTCCACTGTTATGCAGATGATACCCAACTATACATCCATTCTCAACGCAATGTTCCTTTCCCAACGCTTTCCATATCAGCTTGTATTGATGAAATAAATGCTTGGATGTCCAGTAATTTTCTCAAACTCAACACAGACAAAACAGATTTACTTATTATTGGTTCACCTCAAACAACATCCCGGGTCTGTGTTGACAATCTCACTATTGCTGGAGTTCCGGTTCAACCTTCCACCACTGTCAAAAACCTGGGTATAATCTTTGATTCCTCCCTTTCCTTTCTTCCTCACATCTCCTCGCTCACTAAATCTGCCTTCTTCCACCTTCGCAATATTTCACGCTTACATCCATTTCTTGCCATCAGTGATGCTGAGACCCTAGTTCATGCTTTCATCAGTTCGCGGCTTGACTACTGCAATTCTCTTTTCTATGGCCTACCAAATTCATCATTAAATAAAATTCAATATATCCAGAACTCTGCCGCCAGAGTCCTCACTTACAGTAAGAAATCTTCCCACATTACTCCCATCTTACGCAGTCTACATTGGTTACCCATCCGCTATCGCATTCAGTACAAGATACTCCTTATTACATTCAAAGCACTCCATGGTCTTGCCCCAAACTATATCTCCGACCTCATCCATACATACACACCTGTCCGCACACTTAGATCATCCGATACCGGTCTGTTGACAATCCCACGGCACAAACTACCATCATTTGGTGGAAGGGCTTTTTGCACCGCTGCGCCAACTCTCTGGAATTCAATTCCACAACAAATCCGCAATCTCTCATCACTACAAGACTTCAAAACCCACATTAAAACACATCTTTTTGTCACTTGTTTCCCTAACCCCTGAATGTTCTGATTCTATATGTACTATACCTCTACTATGTTATCCTTCACAGTTTATATGTATCGTCTCTATGTCATGTTTCTATGTTATGTGTATTTGTAATTATTGTAAAGCGACCTTGAGTCCTCAGAAAGGCGCTATATAAAATAAACATATTATTATTATTATTATTATTATTAACTGGCAAGGGATATCGGACGACCATCACCACCTCGAACAGTCGAACTTCATTCACCACGTCTAAAAGTAAGCTATGGCTTGTTTAACCTGTTTGTTATAGTTAATTTGACTATCGTTAAATCTAGAGAGAATATTGGTCAAAACAGCATTCTGTCACGGATGGAACAGGAGTCAGACAGGTGGTAAGTGAAATGTAGCTTTATTAACAGAAACACGGAACCAGATGGAGATATGGTGAGTATGCAAGCAGGTGATAATCAGACAGGAACTTAACCCTCAGGGGTCTGAGGTGTTTTTGGGGTCCTTGAGATGTTCTGACATGCCCTGACATTTGTGCTTTTTTCAGTTGCTTATAAACATATTAATGGCAAAGGTGTAATTACACTCTATTTAGCACAAACAGGGCTACCATAATATGTGAGCAACATGTATGTACATGTTTGTATTTTTGAGAGAATAATGTTTATGCATGGTTATTGAAAAAACTAAAAATGAAAGTTTCTGAAATAAGGCCACACAACACATACTAAATATGTGTCCACAAGAGTTCTGAATAATGCATTTTGTCGCCTAGAGTTTTTTCTTCAAAATAATGTGAAAATCATCCTTCCTAATCATTCACATAAAACAATACATTGATTTAAATTTTGTAAGACACTTTTTGTTTGGAAAGGCAATATGCGAGTGGGCGTCAACGATCCAACACCATCATGCATATAGAGTAGTTGACACCTGAGAATACAATGCCCCGCATAATGGGGCTGCATACTTAATGAGCATTTCATTCAGGTGTG
The DNA here is from genome assembly GCA_022829085.1 of Abramis brama. Classification (NCBI taxonomy): domain Eukaryota; kingdom Metazoa; phylum Chordata; class Actinopteri; order Cypriniformes; family Leuciscidae; genus Abramis; species Abramis brama. The sequence goes on along the minus strand of CM040769.1, from coordinate 50,372,137 downwards.
TCACTGAGCCACAAGAAAGAATGCAAGGACAATATATATATATATATATACTGTATATATATATATATATATATATATATATATATATATATATATATACAGTATATATATATTGTCCTTGCATATATGTATTACTATATATATATACATATATATAATTGGTTCACAGTTGGAAACACAGTTGTTATTTTTTCACAAATTGTGCTTGCAAATTGTATAATAGCCAAGGTAAACATTTCTAGTAATTGTGCAGTTAATTGTTCTCATACTGTATTTTCAGAAAGTTTTGGAATATATTCTCTACTCAAATGTGTCACTAATAAAACACAATAAAAATTATTTAAAGATATATATATATGTTAGGGATGAGCGAGTATAGCATTATCTGTATCTGTATCTGTTAACCATATGAATTATCTGTATCTGTATCTGTATCTGTACTCGGACTGGGCGGGGCCTAACCCGGAAGTGTGCGGGGTTTAACCAGGAAGTGGGTCGGGTTGTCTTGAAATGGGTGGGGCTTTAACCGGTATGTTATTTTAAGCATGCAATTGATATGGGTTGATCAGAAATTGTTATATTTATTGCTGATTAGAAAACTATTTACATGACAGCATCAGCACTGAGTTTCAGATCAATGGTTTTGATCACGATAACAAACGAGCTATATACAGAACAAGTTTTGCAACAATGAATACAACACATGCGGTTGCAATTGTGAAGTAAAATGTAATGAACAAGAGTTTTCATCTCAACTAGGGCTGGGTGATATGGACCAAAAGTCATATCCCGATATATTTAGGCTGAATATCAATATGCGATATATATCCCGATATTTTTTCCGCAAAGTGAGAGCAAATGTTCAAAGTCAAAGTCAAAGCCAAATATGACGTCACAAGTAGTTTGATTGAAACCGGCTCTTTCAGTGAACATTTGCAAAATCAAATGAATAAATAATAAACAGGTTTCTTCACCTTAGGGCTGCACGATTATGACAAAAATCATAATTGCAGATTATTCCCTTGGAATTGTAATTGCGATTTATTAATTATGATTATCAAAATTTACATTGAATATAAAAAATTGTGTAAACGTGTTATAATTTGCCTATATATAGAGAGAGAATATTATTAGGCAAATTATAACACGTTTACACAAAATTTGTTAACACACACACAAGTAGCCTACTGTCCCCTTTACTTAACATAAATTGTAAGAATATGACTAATAGTAAAGACTAGTACTAATAAATAAACATTAGGCCTATGCTAAAGCTATTAAATAGCAGTCCCAAACTAGTTTTTGTTAATACAATGTTGGTATGAGCCACTTAATTTAAAAATATAAAAAAAATATAAAAAATCACACAAAGAACAATAGTGTCATTTTGGGGTTAACATGGAAACGACAGTTACCATGGTGAATACACAATACTAACAAGAACTGTTAATGAAACATGGAAACTGCTCCTGGTGAATAGAATGAAAATCATACCTTCATTACTTTTATTTCGTGTAATTTACAACGTAACGGCGTTGCATGCTCGTTGTTTCTTTTGCACTTTATACAGTGAGGCGATACACAGCGCGCGGCGCCGCATTTGCGCGTGCAATTGATTGTGCGCTACGACTACAGTATAATGGCTGACAGGACAAGAAAGTCCGTTTTTCTGAGGTGAAAGACTTTATTACATGTTATAACATAACATGCTCTAAACACGCACGCAAAGTGGAAAAGGAGGGGCGGGGTGCGGGGAGCAGTGCAGAGAGCTCCGGGTCAGCAGCTTGCTTGGAGCAAGGATCACAGCGCAAATTTGAACTATATCGATATATGCGATATGGTCTAATTCAGTGGTCTTCACTATTTTTTTCATGAGAGCCGCACTGATAGGACAAAGTCAGTAGGAGAGCCATTTTACCCCAAAGTATAAAAAGTTACATCCAGTCATAAATATCATGTATGCCTATCAATCTGTCACCCCTGAACATACAATATGCAATGCAATAAATACAAAAGGGTGAAAAAAAACCCCATTATTTATGATTTATCAGTCACATTTGTAACTGAGACAAGATAATTTCCTTTAATCAAAAAAAGAAATTAGGGATTTCCAGAATATATTTATCCCAGAATAACCTTAAGTTATTATTTTTTTACTACATTAGCCCATCTTGTAGGCCTATCTAACCATCCAAGAGCACATGCAGCGTTAAGAGCTGGAAGACCGTCATAACTGGCAACTCCGCAGAGACTGGATATGTTTACATGCACAACTTTTGTTTCAATCGGACTGAATTCATTTCGATTGATGAATCTGAATGTATTGTAGTTTACATGAACGCTAAACATCGTGATGTGATACATGATCGGGTTGATGTGCGTGTTTATAAGTCAATAGATTCGAATCGGAATATGAACATATGAACCGTTGTGCCGTGCTGTTTGTATTTATCACGCAGTAAAAATGCCCAAACCAGTCGTCTGTATGATAATCTGAAACAAGGACTGGTGAGCCGTTGTCTTCACTTCACAGATGCTGAGTGAAAGGAGAATTATAGAATGTCAGGACACTCATTTATATGACGCTTTATTCATCAGGAGAACAGCTCGTTCAGCGCGTCATACCTCGTCCTTTCAGTTTCGGTTTTCAATCGATCAAGTTTTTTCACGTTCTCTCGATAAACCACCCCTTTCAATCCGATCGAAATTATTTGTAATAGAGCTGACACTTTGAGTTTTTAACGGGTTATGTTAAAGCCCTACTTGTTATTAATGTTTTTATGAAATATCTCTAGTGAATGCATTATCATATCACCGTATTATTTACCGCCATGCGAGCCACAATTAAAGCTTGGCGAGCCGCATGAGGCTCGCGAGCCGCGCAATGAGTAACACTGGTCTAATTCCATATCACATTTAAAAAATATATCGATATATTCTTTATATCGATATATCGCCCAGCCCTAATCTCAACATAACTTTCTTTTTTTTTTCAATCCGAGCACAGATATTGACTCGTATTACTCGTATAATACTCGTACTCGGCAAAAGTGCTTTATCCGTACCAGATAATCGTTTCAGCCGAGTATCCGGCTCAACTCTAATATATATATTTGCTATTTTATTAAAAAGGTTATACAATTACAACAACAATTACAATTTTAACAACAACAACTTTCCGGTGTAATCTTTCTTTATAAAATCTAAAGTATACATTTCATCATATTAACAAACACTATAACATCTTAGTTGATGACTTTATTTTTAACAAAACACACATATATATATATATATATATATATATATATATGTATGAACATATATGAACCGAAATTGGCAACATTATAAGCTTATTTGATGTGGCAGTATTTTACAGTAAAAACTTTATAATCTCTCCGATTTTTCTTGTCGATTTTTACTCATCTCAGTATAGCAATAGAGTTCGGTAAAAGCTGTTCATTCATTCACACATAAAAACGCGATTCATTTTGAAACAGTATTTTTGCCAGCTGTAGTAGCTACACAACAGCGTGCATCTGTGCGTTCATTCATTCACACGCATAAACGCATTTCATATATACAGTCTTTTTGCGTGTACAGACACTATTGCGATTAGAACAAAGCAAATATATAACTGACCTATTCCTCATCTGGATCTGTTGCTCCTCGAAATGAAACTTCCAGCACTTCTGAGGTAAATTTTCTAGGATTATTATTAAGATAGTATTATTCCTCACAGCGTCGTAAAGTACATGAGTCTGAAAGTGAACTCGCGGTGTGTGTTATCCAGCTGATGTGGGCGTTTCACAGGTTTGCGTCCTCAGATCATTTGCGTTTGAATAGTGCGCACTCTCCGTGGGCGGAGTCACATTAAAACATAATGAGCTTAGATGAGAACGACTGACATCTCTCTCTTTTCATACATATTACATAAACTGTGAATATTTGTTTTTTATAAAAATTACTTCATTTAAAAGAAGATAATTCAAGCTTCATGCCTGTGTGTCTGTATGCCTGTTTGACTGAGTATTCGCTGAGTTACAGTTCATTTTCGGACGCGTTTCAGAATTGACTTCACTGACACAGAGTAGGCAGAACTCGCATCATGTTTATTTTTCTTTATTTTTTCAAAAAGCACAACACTTTGTTTTTATTGTGAGTATACACAAAAATAATACACACTTAACAGGATCGATTGATGTGTGAAATTTGTTTGTAAAATCAAAGTCAACAGAATATTTTTGAATCTCTTTTGAACTGATAAGAAAAAAAGCGAGCTGGTATCGCCGGCGATACCGCCGACCCCAGGGGGTTAACTGAAGAATAATCAGAGTCTCTGTTTCAGATTGGCGGCTGGAAGATCTCAGGAAGAGGGCTGAAGACTGAGGAAGGCAGACGGAGCTTCGGATGTAGACGGAAGGCGGATGAATCTCAGGTGAGTAGCGGGTAAGTAGCATAAGAGAGTCTGTGTGTCTTGTAGAGACGAGACCAGACAATGAGTGTGAGAAGAGGAGCTGAATATAAAGGGTGGTGGAATGATGAGATGCAGGTGATGATGATTAGTACTCCGGAGATGATGAGCGAGTGAATCTGGTGGAACCCTGACACATGCCTCTTTATACACAATTATGTTTTCAAATGTAGCTTAATGTTGTCAATATTCAAATGATAATTAATGATGGCATATGTTTTGTATAACATTTGCCACATTTCTTTCAAATCATGCTTTAAAGCCAAATATGTCGTTCTTTTCAATGACGAAAAACAACATAGAAAACTGTCAATGTTTTGTCGTGTTTTATGTTTCTTGTAGCATTCCCGGCTGAACAGATGCAGTTTACTCTCAGGGACTGATGTTTATAAAGAATTTAATTACCAAAAACACCGTAAGAGCTAAATGAAAATAAACAAACAAACAAACATTAGACATCTCACTGAAAATTATACATGTCCATAAACACATGAGAATACACATTTACAATCTAATTGGCTTTAGTAAATAGTGTGACAACTCAACTTTTTAGCGAGCAGGCTAATGTAATAACCTTGCCTTATTGTACTGTAGTAAACCTGAATATGAATTATAAATTGTTTTAAGGCGAGACACGGCAGGCAAAAACATCGTTTTTTTTTCACTGGTCAATTTTGAGATTTTGGGTTATTTGTCTTTAATAATATGTATTCTTTCAGAATTGTGCTGAAAAAAAGTCCAAAATACACATTTAGGTCTTTATTTTACTACACTTTGTCTGTTTGAGTGTGCAGATTTCGCCTAAATTCATCAAAAGTTGGCGTTCTAAATCATCCCACTGCTCCGCGATCGCTCTCTCTACCCCTTCATCTCGTATACCGTTGGAAAGCTCTCTCTCTTCTTTTCAATGCTGTCGGATCCAAATATGGTAATTTCCTGTCTATCAGCAACAAATCATGAAAGTAAAACAGGTGATTTAACTCGAAATGCGCAATCTCATTGGCTGATGCCAATTTCTGACAACGTGATTCGTCCAGAATCGTCACGTGACGCGCTTTGACATTTCCGCGGTAGTTCAAAATGTCGAAAGATATGCGTGTAAAATTCTCTCAGAGAAGTCGAAAGCAGTTGTCATTAGCTAGAAGACACAAGGGATTACCAACAGACAAAAGATGATGAAATGCCATATGGGTCTTCACATTTTTTTTCATGAGAGCCGCACTGATAAGGACAAGTCAGTAGGAGAGCCATACGTCGTCCTTTCAGTTTCGGTTCTCAATCGACCAAGTGTTTACATGTTCTCTCGATAAACCACCTCTTTCAATCCGATCGAAATTATTTGTAATATAGCTGACACTTTGAGTTTGTAATGGGTTATGTTATAGCCCTACTTATTTTTAATGTTTTTAAGAAATATCTGTAGTGAGTGGCTGCATGATATCGCCGTATTTTTTACAGCCATGCGAGCAACAAATTAAAGCTTGGCGGCCGCACGAGGCTCGCGAGCCGCGCAATGAGTAACCATCGTGCGTCGATGCGTTACGAACAAGCTGTAACATTTTGAACACATCTAAATGTAAGTCAAAAAGACACATTACATTTCAAAGCACTTTAAAACCCACAAGCCAAATCCTGAAAACAGTCCCCTCAGTCAGCTGATGGTGAAACTAACCAAACAGGCTCCCTTCAGCACTGGTTCAAAACGACTCAACAGAACAAAACTAATTATGAATCATTCAAAATATCAATATTTAGAACATTGGAGAAAGCAAACAAAGTAGACTAAATTGTTATTTGACAGAGTATCTGCACACTGTCAGAGAAGAAGAGACGGATCCTGACTAAATACAGGCTCAGTGACCACCAACTGGGTCAGACAGAGATGCACTTCCTCCACTGGGAAAAAGTATCTTCACTAAGTGATTTACACCTTGGACAAATAGCCAAAAGAATAAAACTTCCCAAAGTTAGCACCAGAAAAGAAGCTGGGAGTTCTCCTAGGAGAGGGTACAGCAGCTCCACTGACAGCTAAATATGTATCTGCCTGAGGGACTGTGATATACCAGTATTTAGTTTTTCCATTCCACTTGTGTGATGGACTGTTGATGTGTTGTTTTGGATGTTATGATCAGTGATGGATGAATCAATAATGAGTTTTGGATGTTAAACAGTGTGATACATGGATTTTACTTGGACCTAAAGCATATTTTGTCTGTAATTCATGGCTTTCAATAGAAATTAGTGGAATTTTGCCATAAAAATCTTTAAAGGCCGTTTTCTCAAAATGAGTTTTTTCTTGCACTCCTAGTGACGATTTTCCGCTTCTGTAGCACCTACATACACCAAACTTTACAGTCGTATTCCTAACTATATTGTGAAGATTTGTTCAGAGGGATTTGTTGATATATCATTCTTGGCCTGATTTATATGACATTTTATGCCTAAAAATAGGGCGGAAATCAATTTTTTAAGGCTATTGCCAGTATTTTCTGATTTACAGGGTAACAAAAGGGGATATTCATAATCCCCTCTGAAAATGTCTTTTCATTGAATATATCAACAAAATGCAAAAGTAATTTTGAACCTTGTTTTTTTCAATGGTCAGATTCATCACTTCAAAATATATGCAAATTAGCGCATATTTAATTAGATATAGCCTCATTAGCATATTTAAAAATACAATTACAAAAAACTTGCAATACATTTTTTTCTCCTATTCATGTGAGTAATCAACTGGTAAAGTTTGATGGTGATATCTGTAAGTTAACAATTTTACCCTATTCACCTGTAGTGTCTCGCCTTAATTACAACAATCTCCTTTTAAAGTGCTAAATGGACTAAATGACAACTGAATTAACTATGAATTATTTTTGTACAGCTGACGATCTCAATTCAGAGAGAAAAACCTAAAATATATGAAATGACCAAATAAAGGCCTAATTTCCTGTAAACAATCTATCAAACGTTCAAATCAAGACAAACAAAGCAATAATACACTGTTCTGCATGTGACAGTAACAATCAATCACACACCCTCTTCTCTTTGGCTCTCAACGAAGGCGGTCGCATTTTCTTCCCCTCCTCTCCCTTATCTCCCCTGCTTTGCTGCTCTTGTCTCGTCTAGTCTACTGTCTTGTACTTTGAGAGACTCTCTCCGCACTGCTCTCCAAACTAAGAAATTATGGATTTGATCAACTGGTCTCTCAACGCAATTGACACCATCTTCTCGACGAGAAGCTTGGGTTCGGGGGAACCTGACTGCCCTGCCGGAACGTTCGCAGCTGGCTACACGATGGACACGTGGGAGAGGTGGCGGGTCGTGTGTCTGGCGGTTCTTTCCGTGGAGGACATTGAAGATATCTACCTATTCGGAACCATGATAACAGGTTTTCTGCTGTTTGGATTAGGCATTGCCCTGGTTTATCGAGGAATTAAGAAGACGGTGACAGCTGTCCAAAACCCCACAAGGCTGCCCGTCATGATTGAAGCAGTGGGCAGAGCTGTCAGCACTCAGACTGTGACAATGAACCACAATATGGATAACATCATGGAGAAGCTTACAGCTTTGCAAAGGCAAATGGATCGTTTCGGAGACCAAAATGGACCAGAAGCTGTGTAAATTGGAATGCGGCTACTCGTCCCAAGACCAAACAACCCCAATCTTATCTGCTTTCAGCCCCCCTCAACCAGCACTGGCCTTGGCCGAGGCCGAGGCTGCTGCTGGAACAACAACTCCCCCGGAAGAGCACTGCAGCGAGACGCTCTTGCGTTCCTTCCCCCACTCCCCACAGACACCTGCTGATTGTTGACTCTGTCTGGGACCGGATCAAGGTTGACTCCATGGCAACTGCTGTGTAACTTCTGATAATAAAACTTCAATTTCTGCATCTGAGAAATTTCTCTTCTTCATTCGCTTTTTTTTTTTTTTTCTTCCAAAATTATACATGTAATAATACAATAGCATTCGCTTTTGAGAAGACATGTTGAAATCCTTCGTTTCGTGTCATAATATGATGCCCATATATAGCTGTCAGTCGGTTTTAATTGGCGGGATTTATGGTAATTGAGAATGAGCGTGCACGCGCGTCCCATTTACGAGTGATTGGAATTCATTAACCCACACACACATTTCACTATCAAATCTGACGTTTACGAAGTATTTGTGAATCAGGAGAAGAATTTTCGGGAATGTCTCTTTACGCGCAAATCACTCACATATTTACTCGTATATTTACGAATGTTTCATGAATGAGACCCAATGAACTGAACAGTTTTTACTGGCCCACAGTCAATACTTTTAAATGGCATTGATTACCAATGGTATGCTACAGCCATCTGATGTTTTTGGGCCAATGACTTTGTTCTATTTTTGAAATTTTTGATTGTGTTCTTGAAAAACCTATGTTTGGCTTTAAATCTCATTGACCAAACATGTAGAATTGGACCTATTTTTCGAATGACTCTTGGGTAATGAATCATGAAGTGATGTTTAGGGATCATTCTGCGATGTGGGTAAAGCTCTTTGAAAAGTTGGTGATGGTCAACAATGAGATGCTTCAGACATACTCTCATTCCATCAGTAACAACTGGAGAAAATATAATGTTCATAATTTGCAACAGAAGCAACAAGAGTCTATAGTGGGCATTTCCTTCTCGTAAAACATCTCCAAATATCAAGACCATATACCGGATTAAGCAAAAAGTTTGAATGGCATTGAGACCAGTTCTGTTTCCAGTCTGCTCCAAGTTTATTCTGGTTGGACGATTTTTTCGTTCAACAAAGCCATAATTGTATGAGTATATTCGGTTACAAACATCTATCTTGGATATGATTTTGTTGTCTGAGAGGTAGGCAAACAGCAACTTCAGCTCAAATTTCCCCACTCCTTCCAATATGTCATGCATAATGTCTACAGCATAATTTTCAGAAACATGAAAGTACTGTAGATCATTGAATAAACATTGTGGCAGTGTAGGATCTACCATGAGGTCATTGCAATGCTGAGCATGCAGTGCTTTATTATGCAATGTTATTCTTGGATCATCATCACTGAAAACCGTTTGTGAGGTCTTGTCTACTAGACAAAAGTGACAAAAATCGTTGGCACTGAATGATTCAACATGCCCGAGTAATGTGTGCAATCCCAAATTGTCTCCAGTTACTTGTGCAATTGTTCCGTAAACTGGTTCATCAGAGAAAGGAACTTCAATTCCTGTACACTCAAGGACTTTCAGATCACGTACGAGGGGCTGTAAGATTAAATCAAATCCATACTTCTTCACATCCTCAGTATGAAAAAGTGCTAAAAGATGAATATTCATAAGAGCAGAGTTTATCTTTGGAGATAGGTTTCGTAAAACAAAGTATATACTTCCAACCAGAGTATGTGAGCGGTGCGGAGTGGGAGCGGAGCGAGGAGCGGAGTTGCGTGATTTTGCCAGGAGCGAGGAGCGGATTTTTTTAATGTCGGAGCGTTGTGATTTTCTCTCGCTCCGAAAACGCTCCACTATCGCTCAGGACCAAACCACTGTGAGGCAACGGAGGGGGACTCAAAATGTTTCTAATCATATTTTGCATTTATATTGTTTTACTAGTACTTTCACAAACATTTATATATCATGTAATTAATTTTACACATGCTTTTAATGATATTTTTACCGACCCCCTCGCGATTTCCGCCTGTGCAACTCCATTCTATGATGGACGATTTTATAAGGCCCAGTTTACACGAGAACGTTCGCGGGTGAAAACGTAAAAATATTTTATCAGATGTGCCTTTCGTTTGGATGGCGACGGCATTTTTGGGGCTTAAAAACGCAAAAAAGTGAAACCACCCTCCAGAGTGGAAATCTTAAAAACGCTCCACCGTTGTGTTTCCGTCTAAAAGGTAAAAGCAAAAGTCTGCTAGACAGTGAAGACACCGATCAGTGCTTCACATTGCCACCTTGCTGCTGAGTGCATACTACATTGAATTTCACACTTTTGCGTCACCATATGCACGCGCAGATTTCCCTCCCATAACGGTCTAAACGCAGAATAAAAAGTACTTTTGCGTTTTCTCTTCAGATCGTTTCCGAAATATTACTGTGAAGAAGGGGAAAAATATAAATGTATTGTAAAAGGTAGTGATGACAAAGGAGAACGCGAGTGCGGGGAGGTGATTACAACGTCAAAAGATTCCTTGTGATTTCTATTTTGCTTTGTTTTAAAGTGAGCTAAAGGATAGCCTAATTTATTGGTTTGGGGCTGTTCAAAATTCCAATAAAGTATGTGGATGTTTTTCTCTTAGTACTGCGTATTCGTTTTACAGTACATGCATCTTCTGATCAAAGGTTGGTGTTATTTAAAAAAAAAGGATACAAATTTACCGTGGAGCGAAAACGGAGCGAGACGTATTAAGGACGGAATGGGAGCGGAGCGAGGAGCGGGAAATTGTACACCCAGAGCGGAGCTTGAGCGGAGTAATTATGAAATGCTTTGAGCGTGGAGCGCAAATTCTTTCCTCTCCACTCCGTTCACATACTCTGCTTCCAACCTTATGGATACCATGCTTGGATCCGAGTGGATTTGCCATTTCAAAATCATCGTAGAATATCTGTATTTGGAGAGAGTTTGGTTTTTCAGAGAAGAGGGGGTGATCTCTAAAATAGTTGAACCACACTCTCAAAAGAGGTGAACCCCACTCTCTATTTGCTATACACTTCAAGGAGGCAAAACATAAATTATCAGACTTAAAATTCTGTGGAGGTGGCATTGAAAAGAAACAGATCAATAATCTGGGGGGTTACACAATTGCCTTTTGACAATGGCTATTGCCATTGGAGATCAGGACACACTGACCTTATGAAATTTGAATACATGGTCCACAGCTTCCCGGGTACTGATCTTTACAGCTCCCTTCTTTCCACTTGGAGGTGGTGGCAGTAGGTAGACCAGCAGTAGCAGAGAGGCCATGTCACTATCCCAACCTGAGAAGGCAGAAGCACCTGCTTTAAGCATGATATACACCTAACCAAAACCTTTGATACTACATTTGAACTCAAAACGCTTTTCAATAACAATACTAGTTCTGCAACTAACATTTTTTTTGATAATCGATTAACATGTCAATTATTAATCAATTGGTTGGATTAAAAGGGCAATTTTTTATTTTCTGTATTTTATTGGAGAAATTTTATTCTGCACAATGCTCTCCTTCAAACATTGTGCAAATTGAAGCCTATGAAAACGGTAGTGAAGTAATCTACGTGGGCTATACTATACAATGTGAAAATATATATATTTTTTATGATAAAGTTATAAACCCCAAAAATGCTAAATGTAAAAACAAAAGCACAAACTAAGTATAAACTGGTTAGAGGTTGAATGTTCTACAGTAACAAACATTAAATTTTCCGAACACAGTATTATTCAGTAAATGTATTAGATTTTTAACATTTATATACAATTACACAATCTCATTACAGTTACTGCTCTCATAAAAACACAATTACTTTTGTTCCCTTTCGTGGTCACTCCGAGTTACGTCGGATGACGACGATTGGGGTTTCGCTTAGAAAGCCTATCACCTTCGAGTATATAAAACGAGCCAATGGCAATGAAATGCCATGGGTCTGCGGAATTTGCATAGCGTATCTCCGCCCACCGCAGGGGGTATAAAGGAAGTACGCTGCAACATGCAGATATGTTTTCGCTTCGGAGCCAAGAGTTTTCTTCACTCCTACAAGCCATTCTGTATCATCTTCACTCTACGAGACGAGCGGCTCTTCAGTGTGTTTGTGTGACGGCGTGTTCCAGCGAGATCGCATTGCCTGCTGCTGATCTGTGCAGTGATCTGCCGACAGTGAGTGTGTTTCTCCCTGGGCGCTTCAGCACACTGCTGAGCTTTTCCTCTCTCTAAAAGAGCTGCACGCGGCACGTCTTTTTCAAGACGGTTCGCCCGTGTATTACTGGATGTGGGCGCGTGACTCATCTGTTTAACGGTCGCGAGCGCTGTTTTGCGTGTTGGGCTTAATCACGCTCGGCAGCGCTCGTGGATGAGTTATGTTTTCATTGCGGGAACATGACCATCGCGATGTTTATAGATCGAGACTCAATGATCTTTGTGTGAGAGTCCCCTCTGCCACACCCCAATCTATCTCTTCCTAAAAGAAAAACGTGAGGGATACTTTGGCTGGTGGCCAGGGTGATTGAGGGTTATGGTGTGGCATAATTCCGACGAGCTTTCCTCGGGCCACGCCCCCCTCCACATCGCAAACCGTGGAGCTTCCGTGTGTGCCTGGTTCCTCTCAAGGACCCAGTGTTTTCATTCGGGACTCCAGCAGATGGTGTCATGTCACTCACAGCATCATAAGGCGGGCTTGATTCCTCTGGAAATGAGGATTCGACTGCGTTGCCTTCCTCGGGAGTGTCAGCGTTAGTCGAGTCAGATCCAGAGCTGATGGCCATGCTTTCCCGGGCAGCTGAAAGCATCGGTTGGAGTGGCATCCTCCCCCCGAGCGCTGTAGGCTTCCCGGATGTGCATCAGGACGCCTTCGCTGCCCTCGATCGTGAGACGATCTTGGTCTGTATGTTCTCTGTCACTATTGTGGCACAGGCATGCAGTCCTGTGTGTCGCCTTCGCCTTCGAGGCAGTGCTGACTCTGGAGTTCTGTCAGAACCGGCCGCAGTGGAACGCTGGTCCTTCCCTGGCCAACACTGACAGAATGCGGAAGACTCGACCACGCCCCCTTGCTGGGACGCTATGCCTCCCACGCCTGGCCTGGTCGTTCCGCCGCGCACACTACTGGCCTCGCTCTCCGGCGACGTCGGTACCTGCGTGATCCTGGGTCAGGTGGTGTCCACTAGAGTGGTCCAGACATGAGCTTAGCCAGGTTGATGTGAGCGGCTCTGGGAATTAATTTTCTCAGCTCCCCCATGTCCCAGGCTGGGCTCTTCGGCGGGGTGGCTTCGGCCACTAGAAGCAGACTCAGGTCTGTCTGCACTGATGGTCATCCATCTGTGTGCTTCCCGCCAAGGCCACCTCCATGCGACCCCTCCCCTCCGGCCTTCACCGGCCCTGAGCAGGAGCAGGTCACAGGAGGGCGGCGCTGCCAGTCTCTGCCCCTTAGATTGCCACGCCAGTCTAAGCAGCACTCTTGAGACAGGCAGCCTGGTCGGCGGGGTGATTGAGGGCTGTGCCCAACAGTCTTCGATCTCTCCAGAATGGACTAAGGGCATCTGCACTGACGGTCATCCTTCCGTGTGGCCTCCTTAGTCTGTTTCCCGCCGACGCCACCTCCATGCGGCCCCTCCCTTCGAGCCTTCAATGGCCTGGCATAGGAGGTCGCTGGAGGCTGGCACAGCCTGTCTCTGCCCCTTAGCCGACTAACACTTGGTTAAGCAGCACTCCTGAGACGGGCGGCTTAGAGTTAGGGCTCAGTTCTTTCCGGAGCTGGTAGCAGGGACCACTCCTTCCCCTGGTGGAGGGCTGGGGGAGAATCTCATTCCAAAAGAACTGACGCTCTTTCTCTGAGCCCCAAGAGGGTGTGGATGACAGCACGCGCCGCCCACGGGCCGCGCTCCTCTCATCCCCCTCTGTCGCCAGACCCCTGCCAGAGCACGCCCCCGTGGGACGCGCGCCCTCCCTGGCCTCCTCTGGCAGGACGCGGTTAATGACCGTGCCCCCGCACAGGGCCGCTATGCCGTCCTCGCCGGTGCCGGTCATTCCGCCTCGCTGCCCCACCGACGGTACGTCTGTGGTTCGTATGACCCCGCTGGTGCACTTTCTGGAGGCCTGGCTAGAGCTTCCCAGTCTGTCCCGCTGGGTCGCGAGAACCATCAGATTCGGCTACGCGATTCAGTTTGCGAGATCTCCTCCTCGCTTCAGGGGAGTCTGCTCCACTTGGCCGGTGGCAATGCCCCTGTCATGAGAGCGGAGGTCGCCACCCTACTGGCGAAGGGTGCGATCGAGATTGTCCCTCCAGCCGAGATGAAGTTCGGGTTTTACAGCCCTTATTTCATTGTACCCAAAAAGTCTGGTGGGTTACGGCCAATCCTCGACCTGCGCGTCTTGAACCGCTCCCTTCACAGGCTGCCGTTCTAGATGCTAACGGCCAAACGCATCCTCCAGTGCGTGCGGCCGCAGGATTGGCTTGCAGCGATCGACCTGAAGGACGCCTACTTTAGTACGCGGTGCTCCCATTCGGGCTAGCCCTGTCTCCTCGCGTCTTCACGAAGGTCGTCGAGGCAGCCCTGTTCGCATCCTGAACTATCTCGATGACTGGCTGATCCTAGCTCACTCTCGAGACCAGGTTTGCGAACACAGGGACCTAGTGCTTCGGCACCTAGCTCGTCTGGGCCTTCGGGTCAACTGGGAAAAGAGCAAACTTTGCCCCGTGCAGAGGATCTCTTTTCTCAGTATGGAGTTCGACTCGGTCGCCATGAGTCACTGCTGACTTGTCTTCGCCAATTCGAAGGCAAGAGTGCGGTTCCACTGAAATTATTTCAGAGGCTCCTGGGGCATATGGCGTCCGCAGCCGCAGTAACGCCGCTGGGATTGCTTCATATGAGACCGCTTCAGCTTTGGCTTCGCGATCGAGTCCCGAGGTGGGCATGGCAACACGGCACGCTCCGAGTCCCAGTGACTCCAGCCTGCCGTCAGACCTTCACCCCGTGGACGAACCTCAATTTTCTACGGGCCGGAGTGCCCTTAGAACGAGTTTCCCGGCACGTTGTTGTATCAACAGATGCCTCCACCACGGGCTGGGGCGCCATGTGCAATGGTCATGCTGCCGCGGGCTCCTGGACAGGACCCAGCGCCTTTGGCATGTCAATTGCCTCGAGTTGCTGGCTGTACGTCTCGCCCTGCACCGCTTCCATGCGCTGCTCAGGGGTCAGCACGTACTAGTCCGATCAGACAATACCGCGACAGTAGCGTACATCAACCATCAGGGTGGTCTACGCTCCCGCCGTATGTCGCAACTCGCTCGCCACCTCCTCATATGGAGTCAGAAGCATCTGAGGTCGCTTCGAGCCATTTATATCCCGGGACACCTGAACCAGGCGGCCGACGAGCTGTCTCGAGTTCGGCCTCTCGCTGGAGAATGGCGACTCCATCCCCAGACGGTCCAGCTGATTTGGGATCAGTTCGGCGACGCACAGGTAGATCTGTTTGCCTCCCACGACTCGTCCCACTGCGACCTGTATTATTCCCTGACCGAGGGCACGCTCGGCACGGATGCACTGGCGCACAGCTGGCCGTGGGGCCTACACATTTCCCCCAGTGAGCTTTCTTGCGCAGACCTTGCGCAAGATCAGGGAGGACGAGGAGCAGGTCATTTTGGTTGCCCCGTATTGGCACAACCCGACCTGGTTCTCCGAACTGGTACTCCTCGCGACAGCACCTCCCTGGCCAATTCCTCTGAGGAAGGACCTTCTTTCTCAGGGACGGGGCACCCTTTGGCACCATCGTCCCGATCTTTGGAACCTCCACGTGTGGCTCCTGGACGGGACGAGGCAGGTTTGAGTACCCTACCACCAGCGGTGGTGGCTACCATCACTTCCGCTAGAGCATCGTCCACGAGACATGCCTATGCGTTGAAGTGGAACCTCTTAGTCAACTGGTGTTCTTCTAAACATCAAGAACCCACGAAATGCCCCATCAGTGTCGTGCTTTCCTTCCTGCAAGAAGGGTTGGAGCGAAGGCTGTCTCCCTCCACCCTGAAAGTGTATGTTGCCGCCATTGCCGCACATCACAACGCAGTTGATGGTAAGTCTCTGGGAAAGCACGATCTGATCGTCAGGTTCCTGAGGGGAGCGAGAAGACTGAATCCTCCTCGTCCTCCCCTCGTACCCTCTTGGGACCTCTCAGTGGTTCTAACTGCCCTGCAGAGTGCTCCATTTGAGCCTTTGCAATCAGTAGAGCTTAAGTTCCTGTCTATGAAGACAGCGCTCCTGGTTGCATTGGCCTCCATCAAGAGGGTAGGGGACCTGCAGGCATTTTCGGTTGACGAAGCGTGCCTGGAATTCGGGCCGGCTAACTCTCACGTGATCCTGAGACCCCGGCTTGGATACGTGCCCAAGGTTCCTACCACACCCTTTCGAGACCAGGTAGTGAACCTGCAAGCGCTGCCTTTGGAGGAGGCAGACCCAGCCTTGGCGCTGCTCTGTCCAGTACGCGCCCTTCGTGCTTACGTAGACAGGACGCAGTGTTTTCAGGACCTCAGACCAGCTCTTTGTCTGTTATGGTGGGAAGCTGAAGGGAAAGGCTCTCTCAAAGCAAAGGTTATCTCACTGGATAGTGGATACCATTGCTTTGGCATACCAGCAGCAAGGTCGTCAATGCCCCCTTGGTGTGAAAGCCCACTCCACTCGTAGTGTGGCTTCCTCTTGGGCTCTAGCGCATGGCGCCTCGCTAACGGACATTTGTAGAGCTGCAGGCTGGGCGACACCAAACACATTCGCGAGATTTTATAATCTCTGAGTAGAGCCAGTTTCTTCTCATGTACTCGCTTCAACCAGCCGGTACTAGATTCTGCTCAGGTGTCTTTGCTTGCTCGCCATTCCTCTCCACGGACGGGATACGTGCGATTTATCTTCTCAGGTGAGTCTGATAAGCTCTGAGTTTCCTCCAGCACTGGTTACGTCAACGCCTGAGTTATGCCTATCTGCCATAACGCAGCTTTTGCGCTTGACTAGGTGCCTCCATGTGCATGGTCCCTCTTCTAGCGACCCCCACATGTGTATTCCACTGTAAGTCTCTTTGAGCGTGTGTCTTTCCCTTGGCAAGCCACCTTGCCAACCCTGGGGTTGAAATATTCCACCTGCGGCTGGACACCTCAGTGATACTCCATATGCATCCCTCCGGGTCATATGTGTCTCCCAAGTCCCCCCCTTACGGTTGGGCATAATTGCATATTTCCTCTGAGATATGCTTCCCAGTGTACCTTGGTATTCCTGTGTTAAGTAGGACTCCTTCGTTCGTGCTAGTCTCACAACAGGGAGCTCAGACTTACGCAGGACACTGGATGACAGCCGAGGTGGCGTGATTAGACTGGAACCCCAATCGTCGTCATCCGACGTAACTCGGAGTGACCACGAAAGGGAACGTCTCGGTTACGGATGTAACCCTCGTTCCCTGAGTAGGGAACGGAGACGTTACGTCTTCCTGCCACTTCCGCTGTATCGCTGAAAAACGCCTGAGTTCAGTCTCGGCTCCTCAGCGAAGACATATCTGCATGTTGCAGCGTACTTCCTTTATACCCCCTGCGGTGGGCGGAGATACGCTATGCAAATTCCGCAGACCCATGGCATTTCATTGCCATTGGCTCGTTTTATATACTCGAAGGTGATAGGCTTTCTAAGCGAAACCCCAATCGTCGTCATCCGACGTAACGTCTCCGTTCCCTACTCAGGGAACGAGGGTTACATCCGTAACCGAGACGTTTCATGTAGAGTTTAAAGCTAAATATAAAATCAAACAACATATTTGATCAAAATTAGTATTTTAGTCAAGGGTTATTGCGCTTCCATTCCGACCGCCGTTTGATTGATGCATGGACTTGCGCTCATTCAGTGAAGTTTACCGAAGACTCAATTACTGTCAGAACTTTGTGTAAAATGCTGAGGAAAACACATCTTGAAACAAATTAAACATCACACACATTTGTCGCAGCATCTGCAACACAATTACAAGTCAGTTTGAAGAACTTAATATAAAACATTCTCATGTTTTGTATTGTGCAATTTTCCCGCAGCAGCTAACTCTGCGACATCTACTCTGTTTTTCAGATGCGTTTTATGCATAGAAATGCGTTTTTCACCATTGTGAAGTGACATCACTGACTGGGATTTTCCACAGGGACGTCACAGACCCAACTAATCGATAATGAAATTCTTTCTTGATTATTTTCATTATCGATTTTATTGATTAGTTGTTGCAGCCCTAAAAAATATATTATTTGTCTACACAACCATTTGTCATGGTAAATAAATTAAATAAGTCGACATTTGAAAGATACACACCAGATTCATTTAAATTATTTACCTGGGACCTCGTCATCCTCATCAGTGTTCTCCTCTGTAGACTGGATGAGGTGGTCAATCAGGGGTGTCTTGCTGATGTCCTTGGCTTGCTCTATTACTTTGGCCTTCAGGAAATCCCAAGGAGTTTTGATGAAGTCTCAGTTCCAAACAACAGGTCAAAGTCTTGCGCCACCTAAAGGGGAGGAAGCAAGCATATGTGTATTTGATGATGGTGGTATAGTGGTAGGTGACCGTTTTCATCTTTGAACAGCAAAAACATAATAAATGTGCTTACAAAAAAAAAAAAAAAAACTTACACAGTAAGCACTGTGCTGCATTGCTCAGGATCATGGATCAACTTTTGCCTGTGCTGGAAGGTTTCTCTCATTTTCATGAAGATCTGTTCGTTGTCTGTGCTGTGCGTTTCAGTAGAGATATGGCCTCACGACACTGGTCTCCCTCCAACTGCTGCACTTTAGTCACTTCTCTCTCTAAGTTTGGTCCGCTGCTGCCTGTAGTGTGAGAGCTCCTTCTCCTACCCCCATTGCTAAGTTTTCGCTGTGTGTTTTTAATCTTCCAGGCAATGTAGCCCTCATTGCTGTCTATGTCAAAAAAGTGTTCCTAAAGACAGAATCAACAAAGATGGAAATGTATAAAAAAAATAGTTTCAGCATGAATCAATAGAGATCTTTAGAAAAGAAGTGTTAGACTTCCAGAACATTATTCATTTGTTTATTAAGATTAACCTTACTTTTAAATATGTACTCACATAGCCTTTTTTGGAGTAGGGATCTTCCCATACACAAAAGAAATATATTGAAATATATTTTAAAGTGTCAAAAATATATGTGGCATATATTCCAAATACATTGAAATATATTTGCATTGTTGTTCACTTATATTTATCATTTTGAAATATATTCTGAAATATAACAAAAATATATGATGTTAAGTGTGAAATATATTTACATTTATAACATGTAATGTAAAATATATGACAAAATATGTGGTCATAAAATGTTTAGCTTGCTAAAGAAGGGTCGAAAATGTATTTTGATCATAGTAATTCCTCTACCTTTTCCCCTATACACAACAGTAGGCTACCATATTTCACTACTGTATTATGGCACACAGCTATAATAAATACTGTACTTACATTTAAATGACTGCAATATAAAATGACGGAGTTGCTTTCCTAGGACTATTAGGCCAAATTAGGTGGCACGTACCTAACACTAAGTGCAATTATTAGATTTATTGTTGTTTTATTGACATCTTTCCTGAAGTCATTTAAATATTGAAAATATGCACAATATTTATGAATCAAGTTTAACAGTGACACTCCAACAGTGAAGTGCACTTAAACAATAGATAGAACTCAGTGTCTAACACTGCATACACACACTATTAAATAACTGTATTCAATTCTGTAAAAATAGGGAAAAAAACTCTGCATTCTGTGTGTTATTTCCTACATAAAATTGTCATTTTAGGCCAATAAAGTCAGTAAAGGGGCAGCCGTGGCCTACTGGTTAGGGCTTCGGGCTTGTAACTGAAGGGTTGCCGGTTCGATCTCTGACCAGTAGGAAAAATGTGGGTGGGGGAAGTAGAGCACTGCTCTCCCATGCCCACATCCACAGCTGAAGTGGTCTATCTAAAAAATAAATTGAAACTGTGTTGTTAGTTTGTGAAAATGTTAACTTTTTAAATTTCAAATGAAACAATTTGAAAAAGTTAAAACATATATGAACATATATGTAAATATATGTACATATATTTAACTAAAATATATTTATTGGGCCAATTTCAAATATTTGCATATATTCCAAAAATATATTTTGAAAATATATTTCAAATATATTTCTTTTGTGTATGGGTTTTAGAGAGGGGAACAGTGTTACTATCCCCAATGCATACTGTGCTCTTTTATCCCTAGGGGGAGCACGTCTGTGGAATAAATGTTGTGTATTAAAACCAACACACCAGAAAACCTATGATCTGCGCAAGGCCACAGCTCATTGGCCACGGTTGTCATTTAATGATAATCACCTATTTGATTACAACTACCATATCTGCAATTGAATACTATGAATATACAGTTTACCAAATCATGCACCATAAAGCATTTTACTTACCCATACTTTTCAAACATTTCAGCAACAACAATGCTGACGAGATCACGGCGTGCTCGGTCCTTCATCTCTCCTGTCATTGCATATTTTGCAAGGATTTTCTCCCCTCCAGGCTTTTGTTCCAGAATACTTTTGACAAGCTTGACAACAGGAAAAAATGTTATGGTAACAGTAACAGGTAAATGTAATATTTACAACATAAAGAGAAATGTTCTGAAAAAACATCACCTCTTTGGCTTGTGAAGAACTGTCATCAGTATGTAGACTTTTTGGGGACATCACAAATGGCATCATCAATACGCTGTCTTTTTGGGGACATCAGAGAAGCATCACTGTCCGATGAGGGTGATGATAGTGACAAGGTGTCTGTGCATGAGGACTGGATGGGAGAGTCTGAAAAGGGCAAACAGATCATCATTTAAAAAAAAATATTTCAGTCAATGTTTCCACGGGTTTAAGTGAAGAGAGGTTAAAAAAAGAGCATGGTGAGACTGCTTCCAGGAAACTGTTTTCTTTGTCATCTATAAATTACATGGGTTTTGGTAGTTAATGTGGCCAGACTTTAAGCAGTTTAGGCCATGATACATTAACTACTAGATGGCAAGACTGAATGTTTTTTGAGAAGTACTCGGATCAACAGTCTTACCGGCTAATCCATTTTATCTCAAATGTAGTTTTTCACATTTTCACCTAATGTGAACACTGACAGATAAGAGATAAGGTTGGAAATATGCAAAGTGGTCCTTTAACAGAGAACGCACAAATCGGACATTGGTGAGAAGCTACTTTTTTGGTTTTGTGATAGCAAATAAATTACAATGTTAACACATTGGTATTGTAACCCTGCAATGTACACTGTAATTGTACAACCATTTACCAGAAACTGAAAGAACATTAACAATGGTCCACAGGATGTCTGCTTTTTCCTCCAGGATGTCGCTGAAGACCTCTTCGTCATGCTCTGTTCCATTGTCATCCAGCACATACATGTTTGTCTCAGGGGATATGCTGAACTTCTCTTTAGCTTTGAATACAGAAAAAAGCATAAGTTGTTGTGTTTAAAAATGCAAGTGGGAGAACAATAATGTTTTTTAGAACTATTTCTACCTTAATGGGCAAAGCTACGGTAGACTAGCATGGTGCTAAGAATAAAATTTCATAAAAACGTACATCTAAACCGGTGGTTGCGTAAGACTTTCACATTGTCCTTTATTTTGATGGATATGGTCGTAAAAATTGCACCATATTCTATTACTCTATTTTAATTTTCATATTTTAATTATAAGACATTTAATAGCTTTCATTTTAATTCACATTTTCATTTTTAATCATGAACTTACAGGATATAGGAGCATATAGGCTAGATTATGCATTTTTTAATATATGAAGAATCACTTTTCATAGTCAGGGTTTGTACAGATTTTGAAGAGTTTAATTTAAGCACTTTTCAAGCATTTTTAAGGTCCCTAAATCCATTTTTCAAGCAGCAACAAAATTAAAGAATATAAATAGTATAAACAGCGCCCCTTTAGAAAACTACAAGCTAAAATATTAGAATCTTCAATATAAATACAACTAATGTATATTAAATCACTCTTTGGATACTTTTTAAAAATGTGGTTATATTTTTGTATATTTGTTGTCAACTGTAGGTTAGGTTGAGTTTTTTGTAGATGGTTGGAATAATAATAATGATAATAATGAGTTTATAATACCAGACGCAATCAGTTTTTATTTATCATCTTCTAGGCAGTTATCGATAAAATGACAGCAAGCAACATTTCTTAATGTAGATGTTTGCACGCCAGGCGAATACACGAGGCGCCAAATAGGGCTTGGCGACGTGACGTCACGGCTGTAGCGCCGTGGTGGCTGATGGGAAAAATCGCCATTTTGTGAGGCCACTTTTGACCTATGCTTTTGACGTTCTGAGGAAGTTTTAGTCATGGGAAGAACATGTTGTGTTGTTGGATGTAATGTTCGTTCACACGATCGACGGGGCATAAAATTAGACAGCTGACTTTTTTATTGTTTCCCGGCCTGGAAACAGAATTAAGGGAATCATGTGTCCGATGTGACCAAGCGGAGACGGATGGCCTGGATATCCGCCATAAGATGCACGGACATACACTTCGCAAACATCCCACGATCATTTAAAGTGTGTTCCAGGCATTTTCATTCGGGTAAGTGTATAAACTTCACTTAGCAAATGATTATGTGTTCTTTTCCCGAGAGTAGTAGACATAGGTTGATCTGCATTTTCTAACTTAGCACTATTCTGTCGACTTTGCAGCAAAGTGAGCAAGCTAATTTAGGCTAATAAAGTGCGCTGAATGAATGTGATCAAAACAAAGCACTCAGCTGAGCCACTCAGATATTCCGAGGTGTAACCCAGCCTGAACTAGAGAGTTATTTTTGATCACTGTGACTGAAGCACGAGAAATGATCTTATAACACTTGTAAGTATGTTTGCCACATGAGTTCAATTGGAACTGAAGTGTAAAGTATGTATATGTATGTATGTATGCATGTATGTGTGTGTGTGTGTGTGTGTGTGTGTGTGTGTGTATATATATACATACATATATATATACATATATATATATATATATATATATATATATATATATATATATATATATATATATACACTCACCTAAAGGATTATTAGGAACACCCATTCAATTTCTCATTAATGCAATTATCTAATCAACCAATCACATGGCAGTTGCTTCAATGCATTTAGGGGTGTGGTCCTGGTCAAGACAATCTCCTGAACTCCAAACTGAATGTCAGAATGGGAAAGAAAGGTGATTTAAGCAATTTTGAGCGTGGCATGGTTGTTGGTGCCAGACGGGCCGGTATGAGTATTTCACAATCTGCTCAGTTACTGGGATTTTCACGCACAACCATTTCTAGGGTTTACAAAGAATGGTGTGAAAAGGGAAAAACATCCAGTATGCGGCAGTCCTGTGGGCGAAAATGCCTTGTTGATGCTAGAGGTCAGAGGAGAATGGGCCGACTTATTCAAGCTGATAGAAGAGCAACTTTGACTGAAATAACTACTCGTTAAAACCGAGGTATGCAGAAAAGCATTTGTGAAGCCACAACACGCACAACCTTGAGGCGGATGGGCAACAACAGCAGAAGACCCCACCGAGTACCACTCATCTCCACTACAAATAGGAAAAAGAGGCTACAATTTGCACGAGCTCACCAAAATTGGACAGTTGAAGACTGGAAAAATGTTTCCTGGTCTGATGAGTCTCGATTTCTGTTGAGACATTCAGATGGTAGAGTCAGAATTTGGCGTAAACAGAATGAGAACATGGATCCAGCATGCCTTGTTACCACTGTGCAGGCTGGTGGTGTAATGGTGTGGGGGATGTTTTCTTGGCACACTTTAGGCCCCTTAGTTCCAATTGGGCATCGTTTAAATGCCACGGCCTACCTGAGCATTGTTTCTGACCATGTCCATCCCTTTATGACCACCATGTACCCATCCTCTGATGGCTACTTCCAGCAGGATAATGCACCATGTCACAAAGCTCGAATCATTTCAAATTGGTTTCTTGAACATGACAATGAGTTCACTGTACTAAAATGGCCCCCACAGTCACCAGATCTCAACCCAATAGAGCATCTTTGGGATGTGGTGGAACGGGAGCTTCGTGCCCTGGATGTGCATCCCACAAATCTCCATCAACTGCAAGATGCTATCCTATCAATATGGGCCAACATTTCTAAAGAATGCTTTCAGCACCTTGTTGAATCAATGCCACATAGAATTAAGGCAGTTCTGAAGGCGAAAGGGGGTCAAACACAGTATTAGTATGGTGTTCCTAATAATCCTTTAGGTGAGTGTATAATGCATGTGTCCCGGATGTTGCCGTGTTCGCATCGCAGGAACGAGGAACAATATGAAGGTATTTTTGGTGCAAATCAACTGAACGCCTGTGACAGTGAAATCTGTAGTTGTAGAGAATAGCCACACGTGTATCAGTGAAAATTCACAGAGAGAAATGTTTTAAGAGTTGCAAACTTGTAGACTTTTTTTCTCTTCCTCAAACACAACACAACAGTTACACCTTCTCTAATTCTTCATTGCCGGCGGACAAATCCTATTCTACAAATCACTAATTAAGAAACTTGTACGCTCACATTTCTCTCTGTGACTTCAAAATCACATGTCTTCGCATGTGTGAATCATGTTTTTTGTGTGAATTATATTTGAGACAATTCTGCCTCCATAACAAGAAGAAGAAGAAGATAATGTAGTAGGTCACATGATAACGTCAACATGGCAGATGATGTTCGGTTAACAGAGCTGGTTTCGGCATCATGATTTGGCAGATGTCCGGATCGCATTCATACTTAACGAGATCTGGCTATATAGTACCTACTCTTTTAGCGCTCGTTCAGTAAGTACTTATTGAAATGAAGTCCCTCCTCATTGAGTATGTGGTTTGGGACGCAGCCCAAGAGTCCATGTGTGTGAGAGTGTGACAGTGTGAAACTGTGTGTAGAAGAAGTAACAGATTAGAAGATAAAACTCCTTTAATTCAATTCAATTCACATTTATTTGTACAGCGTTTTTCACAATACACATCATTTCAAAGCAGCTTTACAGAAAATGCATGAGTCCATATTACAATTTACAGTGATCTGATATCAGAGGAGACTGTCTAAGTTATGTATTTCAGAAATGTACAAATTCAAAATCACAGTTTGCTAAAAATGTATGTAGATACAATGATATCATTGAAGTAATGAATACTTTTTGTTAACAAATGATTATGAGATTTAGAAAATTGTAGCATTGGTGCGTGTTGATTCACTTTTACAGTGTTTTGACCAACATTAATGAAGGAAAACAACACATTTCACTCACACAGTGTCAGATGTTGAACTTCACAATAAGACACAGTCGTGACTTATTACAGAAAATTTAAATTATTAATTGAAACACAACCCTGACAACAACTATAATAATAACGTTAAATGCTGTAAATCAAATGATCACTACACACACACACACACACACACACACGCACACACTCTCACACTCCTCTGCTCTCTCTCTGTCCATGTTAGTCTATGTCTTCCTCTCTCTATCTCTAGATCATGGTCACTTAATCTGTATTTGGAGAGGATTTGTCTTTCTTTAAAATGTTTAATAAATAGATAACTGGCCAATTTAGTGGTTCTATTGAGGGTCGAGTAACATTGGAGTTTATTCTGGAGGGCAAAATGTGCTTTTAGTGATTCATCATGGGTGTCTTTTAGATGTTTGTGGATTTCTTTAACAATAGTTTTGGGGTTGTAGCTGTAGTCGATGGGGAGTATATTCTGATGGACGAGTTGAGGAGCGAGTGTGTGTAGAGGATGAGGTTCTGCTGAGGTTTCGTTGGCGAGGAGGGCTTTATATTGCACTGACTCTGGGTCAGACTGATGGAGATGATGCCAGAACTGAACACATCTCTTCTGGATCTCGATGTACAGCGGGTACAAGCCCAGCTCAGCCCTGCAGGCGGCAGTGCACGTGTTTCTGTGAACCCCGAGAATATTTTTGGCAATTTCCAAGTTTTATCCCAATTTTTAGAATTTAGTACTGGTCCCCAAATTTCACATCCATATAAAAGAATTGGTATTATTATTAAATTATATAATTTTATCCAGGTTTTAATGGGTAATTTTAAGTGTCCGCATCATGACTTTATAAATCAAATCAAATCAAATCAAATCAAGTATATTTGTATAGCGCTTTTCACAATACAGATTGTATCAAAGCAGCTTCACAGTATTAAATTAAAATAATACAACAAGGTTTGTTTCTAGTGGAATTTATTGATTGATAAAATAAAATTAAATATCCCCAAAATATCCCCAACTGAGCAAGCCAAAGGCAACAGTGGCAAGGAACCGAAAAAACTCCATCAAGTGACCTAATGGAGAAAAAAAAAAACCTTGGGAGAACCCAGGCTCATTCGGGGGCCAGTTCTCCTCTGGCATTTATGAACTAGAGGCCGCATTGTAGTTTGAACTGTAAGATTAAAATATTATATGAATGCCTGGCCGAAAAGATGCGTCTTTAATCTAGTTTTAAACTGGGAGAGCGAGTCCGAGCAACGAACAGTATCAGGAAGACTATTCCAGAGTTTCGGAGCCAAATGTGAAAATGCTCTCCCTCCTGAAAATGCTCTCCCTCTCTCTCCTCCTTTATAGCATAGAAAGCCCTCCGAGCCTTTTCACCGAGTGTTTTCACAGCCAGACCGAAGCGTCCCGAAGCGCTGATGTCGATGCCCAGATAGCTGTAGCTAGAGCTGTTCTGCAGGACCTGGCCTTTACACACACACACACACACACACACACACACACACACACACACACACACACACACACACACACACACACACACACACACACACACACACACACACACACTCCATGTCCCTGCTGGAAGAACTGTGGTTCTGTGGTTACTAGGGATGGGAATTGATAAGAATTTAACGATTACGATTCCATTATCGATATTGCTTATCGATCCGATTCCTTATCGATTCTCTTATCGATTCTTATTGGGTGAGGGAATAAGTACAAATTTGTTTGTATTACAGTTTTTTACGATTGTTTACACACTAAAATAAAAATTTCCACACAATTTGCAAAATTCTACTCCAAGGAGCAAAACACCTCCACAGATTTGCGCAACATTACACACAATGTCTGCTTCACCCTTTTTGCAAAACATTACACACAGTGATTTGTAAAACTCTACACACATTTTCACACCTTAGACACAGTTAAGGATTGTGAGGTTACTTCCTTGTCATTACAAAGCCCCGGATTGCCAATGACCACACTAATGAACGAATTGGATAAACACAACCACCAGGTGTGGAAGCACACATATGCTAATTTGAAAACGCAGCACTCAGGTGTGCTATAAAAGGCAGCAGGTGAGTTCACCTGTCTTCAACAAAAATCGAAGGAGCTAGAAGAAAAAGAAGAAGAGTGAGAATGAGAGGGGGAGCTCAAAGAGGAGATGAAGGAGATAGAGGAAGAGGAGAAGAAGGAGATAGAGGAAGAGGCCCAGGTAGAGGAAGAGGAGAAGAAGGAGATAGAGAAAGAGGAGAAGGAGGTAGAGGAAGAGGAGAAGGAGATAGAGGAAGAGGAGAAGGAGGTAGAGGAAGAGGCCTAGGTAGAGGAAAAGGAGATAGAGGAAGAGGAGAAGAAGGAGATAGAGGAAGAGGCCTAGGTAGAGGAAGAGGAGAAGGAGGTAGAGGAAGAGGCCTAGGTAGAGGAAAAGGAGATAGAGGAAGAGGAGAAGAAGGAGATAGAGGAAGAGGCCTAGGTAGAGGAAAAGGAGATAGAGGAAGAGGAGAAGAAGGAGATAGAGGAAGAGGCCTAGGTAGAGGAAGAGGAAAAGGAGATAGAGGAAGAGGAGAAGAAGGAGATAGAGGAAGAGGCCCAGGTAGAGGAAGAGGAGAAGAAGGAGATAGAGGAAGAGGAGAAGGAGGTAGAGGAAGAGGAGAAGGAGATAGAGGAAGAGGAGAAGGAGGTAGAGGAAGAGGCCTAGGTAGAGGAAAAGGAGATAGAGGAAGAGGAGAAGAAGGAGATAGAGGAAGAGGCCTAGGTAGAGGAAGAGGAGAAGGAGGTAGAGGAAGAGGCCTAGGTAGAGGAAGAGGAGAAGAAGGAGATAGAGGAAGAGGCCTAGGTAGAGGAAGAGGAGAAGGAGGTAGAGGAAGAGGCCTAGGTAGAGGAAGAGGAGAAGAAGAAGATAGAGGAAGAGGAGAAGAAGGAGATAGAGGAAGAGGCCTAGGTAGAGGAAGAGGAGAAGGAGGTAGAGGAAGAGGCCTAGGTAGAGGAAGAGGAGAAGGAGGTAGAGGAAGAGGTAGGGAAGGACTTATGCCATTGAAGACATAGCCTGTGATGTGGATGAAATCTTATGGCCTGATCCAGCCAGACGGAGAGATGATGAATAGTTACAGTATTCTTGTTGCTTTTACAGTAGTTTTTACAGCAGTTTTACAGGAGTCAAAGTGTATGTACTTCATGCAGTAATTTTTATTTGTCTACAGATTTTATTTGTTTCACTGATTTCATTGTTGGTTGATTACTGTAACTGATTATGGTAAGAAATACTGTGTAAGTATTGAAATAAATACTTGAAATATTCAGTCGGCAGCATCAATGTTGTGCAGTGCTTTGTAAGTTTATAGTAGGCCTATTTGTATACATTCTCCCTATATCTCAAACTAATCATGAAGAATGTTGTGGGTATGTCACTATTTTTTTTTTTTTGTCATCTAAATTATCCCTTACATAACAATGTCTGGCCAAAAATCTAGCACATGCTATTTCCTAAAATTAGTTTTTTTACAAATGTGTTTTATATTTATCACAGCTGTGTGTAACTGGCTGCAATAGTGTCTGATCATTGAGGACTGTGTTGGTTAAATGAAAACTAATAGCATTTTCACAAATATGTGTATATGTTTTGACTGAAGTGTGTATGTTTTGACTGAAGTGTGTCATTTTGCAAACAATCTAGGAATTATGTAAATTGAGTGTGGTGTTTGGATAATTGTGATTCTGTTTTGAAAAAAAGAACCCGGTTTTCAAAATTGCGTGTAAACAATTGAAAAAAACTGTAACTCGCTTTAATATCTGATCAGAAGACACAGCACAGAGTATACACAAATTATGTGTAGCAACCTCAGAACAAACCTAAAAGTAGGTGAGCTACTTCTCAAAGTAAAGTCCATGCATGGGACCTATTAGGGCAGTGTTTCTCAACCAGTATGCCACGGCATGCTAGTGTGTGCCTTGAAAGATTATCAAGAAGAGTGCCTTAGGATTAGGAAATTGATAAATTTCACATTCATTGGTCCGGACAAAAAAATAAAATAAAACTGCCATTCATGTGCCATAAAAACTAAAAACACGGACTGAAAACAGTTAAGGAAGAGCTTGTGCCTTTTGGAATATTAACAGTGCTCATTTGGATTAGGCTATTGAGTTACTAAAACAATCTTTGTCAAATAATACACAGGTTTTCTTCACATTTTGAACGTTTTTGTTTCCATTTGTTTAATTTCAAGATCTGATGTGACTTATCCATTGTTGTTTTTACAGCTACAAAGCTGGGAGCACTAAATGATATTCAGTCACATTATACAGGCTTTTAACATTAAATAAAGCACATAAATAGTACCAGATATTATCATTGCCACACTTTGAGATTGTTGTTCCAGCGCGACGTCGCAGTAAAATAGGATCCGTTTCAAATAGAATCGTCGCGTGTTGCGGCTGGTTAAACTGATACTTTTTATCGCGTGTCGCGCCGTCACGTTGCATGTAGTTAGGAGGCGGTCAGCGCTTCTGCCTCGATGCCATACAGATGGTGCCCAACCAGAATGCCTATTACCGCCGCGCCAGCCGCCGCGGCGAAATCACCGCGGCGAAAATAAACCAGCCGCATTTCAAAGTCGTTCCCGAAATGACCGCCAGGTGGCGCAAAGGGACATTGTGCAAATCAACAGCAATTGCCGTATTTTAAAATGTAAGTGGGTTGAATATAAAACCCTAAGCCTAATAGGCATATTTTTCATATATATAAATAGGCCTATAAGGCTACAACAGAATAGAACCAAAGATAGAATCAATTTTAGAACTGAAAAAATAGAATCAAAAGTTAAAAATAGAGACGATATTAGGAGCAATGACGCTGAATATTTTTACTATTCTATTGAGGAATTAGATAAATGAAGAGCTCTCGTGAGCGATACAATCGGATAGTAATTATAGTGATTTCAAAAGCAGTCCTTAAAAAAAAAATACATGGAGTAGTGTGGCATAATACGCGGAACGCGTTTTAGTTAAGATCCTGGTTTCAATGCCCTTAATCTATATTGGCTAGGCTACTGCTTTAAAAAAATGTCACAACGCGTTTTGAGATTGTTTTGAATTAAACATTGAAGTTTAAAATGTAGTGTTTTGGCACACCAGGCCGAGTGGCGTTACGCATTGTTCAAAAATCAGGTTTTATTCTGGCATGTTGAATTGGCGTTAGATTTTTTTTTTAGATTTAGATTTTAGATTTCGTTAGATTTATTTTTCTCATAACAGCTAAAATAACTTAATATATGCCTTGTCTTAATATGACCTACTTAATGCAATAGGCATATAATAGCCTATAATAAATTAGCAAAACTTGGCCACTAAATATTTAATTTTCAATTATTTTAATTATCACAATTAAAGTTTTAATTTTATTAAATTGAACAAGCGCAACCATCAGCATTTAATCAAATATTCTAAAATATGTATTATTAATAATAATGTTATTTCAACATAATATTTCGTTTTTTCGACATAATATGTGTGCGTGCAACAAGCAAGATGTGTATTTGTAAATCCGGTGATGCGTGCATTGATTTTTATCAATAAACTAGTGTTTTCTGACAGTGTCGACTGCAAAGATGAAGTTGACGATCGCCATATTTGTAGTGAACGCACCTAGAGAGAAATGCACATAAAGACATAATCAGAGAGTAGCCTTTTTATTTTCGTTTTGAATTATTTCGTTTGAAGACATTTCAAGCTTTGTGTATTTGATGTATTTCTCATGTCTGTGTGAGGCATACGCTGAGTTTCGTTAAGTTAGGAGGATGAGATGCGCTCCAGCTGACGTGCAAAGCAAGTGACCGCGCGGGCGCCTCCATGATTAGTGTCTGTTATATTTGCTTCTCTTACTTATTAAATACAGGCAATTGGTTGATGAAAAATTGATTAAAATTAGGATACAATTTATAGAAAACGAAATTCACTTTAAAGAAAGGTTTTCTACTAAACAAAACTTAATGAAGTGGTCAAAATCATGTCTGACCCACTCCATATCCATCTCTCGATATAATGCATCCTATCTTACTCGTGCTGTTCACTTTTCATATTCAACATAGATGGAAAAAAATAACATTATAATATTTTAACAAATATGATACTTAATGAGATTATTTAATGGCTACAACAGTATAGTACACTCTTAGAAGGAATGTGTAGAAAAATTACACAAATTATGTGTAACACTCTAATTTACACATTTTGTGTCAATATTAACTAAAACTGTGTATAAAAAAATAATCTATTTTACACATATCCATGTGTAGTTTAAAGTTTACACAACTTGGGTATTTACTCAAAGCATTTAACACAATATGAGTACACTGATGTGCTTACACACTTTAATGTGTTAATTTTTATAACGCGACCGTTATTTAAATTAGCTAGTCGAACTGAACCAACCAATAAGGTGACTTTTGAGTGAACATAATCCAGTTCCAGACAGTCAGTTGCAGTTCAGTAACGTTAGTAGACGTAAGTCTGTTAACGACAGCAACTATTTTGTTTTTACTATATATTGTTGAAAATAAAACATGTACCTTATCACTTCGTTATCGACTACCCCTCGCGTCAAAACTGTTCGTGAAAACCACCTCTTTACCAGGGAGGAGATGATTCGCGCCGAATCACGCCGGTGATGCTCAAGGTTCTTGAGGTAAGCTGTACTTGAATTATTTTTTTTTACTCATGTTCATTTTCAAAAACAATATTTCCTGCTACTGTTATTTTCATACTGGCTTAAAAGCTAGGTTACGACGAGATTTTGCGGGCAAAAAACTTGACTATTGTCAATAGTGTAACGTTAAAGTTAGCTGAAGCACGGCTAACTAAACCAAGCAGCTTTATGTTGATCAATGCTGCGAATTTGCGTGGAAACCCCGATTCAAAATCGGCATAATTTTTTTCCACTTTCACACGAAATTCCAGATAATGAAGAGACCTTTATTAATGGATTTTACACGCAAAATTTCGCCAAGCAATGGTAGCTAAACGTGACCGCACCTAGATTGTAACTTACAGTGCTACTCGATTTACAATACACAAAATGTTATCTGTAAGGGTGTTTTAAAAATCGTCTACTCTTTATTAATTTGATTAACGTTAACGTTACGTATAAAATGTAATCATAGTAGTGGATTTGAAAGTTTGCTGAAATGATTAGCAATATGTCATAAGTGCTCTTGAGTGATGTGCAGGCTAGGTAACTGTTAGCATACAATAACGTTACATGTGCTAACTTTATATAAAATAAGTGACCTTTGCATTATGTCTAATATTTATTATACAGCCAATGAACTAATCAGAAGATGGACCATTTTCCACCGACCACCGTGTTCAGTCTCACCAGATTTAATTTATTCAGGTAAGCATTGCAGTAAAACTCACTAAATCATTAATTCATATAAAATCAAGCATTCTAAACAACTTAAGTTTTTATTTTTGCATTCTTTTGATCTATTATTAGGCCAAGGAGTCCGACCTGACCAGGAAGGTGCCTAATAAGCATAGCCTATCAGCGCACAGGTAGGTTAACTACTGAGGGAAAGAAAAAGATCATCACATGGGGATTTCTTGCATCATGTATCTTACTGTGTATTTGTCTCAAACAGCTGTCCCTTCACTGCAAACAAGTTGAAATTGGCTAGCCTAAATCCCTGATTGCAGTTAAGCCTACGAATCTCAGCATTTTTGGAGAGAATTAAGGAAATGTAAGTATTAAAATTTAATCTGGCATAATTTAGTTTACAGTTCAACTGAAATGTTTGAATGTGCTGACAAAAGGGTGTTACTTACAAATATATATATATATATATATATATATATATATATATATATAAATATATATATTCTGAATTATAGTATGATGGAGATTAAAAACAATTTGATTCTTGTGTAATTTTCTCCTCTTTCTCTCCCTATTATATTTTTATATAGTGTTGGAACTGCGATCTTCTCTGAAGAAGAACTGAGCACATTTGTGTTGGTGGACAC
This sequence comes from Abramis brama, assembly GCA_022829085.1. Lineage (NCBI taxonomy): Eukaryota > Metazoa > Chordata > Actinopteri > Cypriniformes > Leuciscidae > Abramis > Abramis brama. Next base: position 50,338,633 of record CM040769.1, on the reverse strand, counting down.
GTTTGCATCCAGGAAACAGGGGACTGATGCATATGTCACACTTTTCTGGAAACACTTCAGGAGTTTCAAAGTCGCGATCTGATTGGTTGAATTCTACAGGATGTTCGGGAGATGTGAGTGTCGTGTTCTTTATCGGTTCGCCTGGAAACAAATGCCGTGACACCAAAACCCCTTGTGGAAGAAGAATGCTATTGTGCTTACAACTGTGACAATGAGCGCTTACCAGGATCAACTAAACACTGGATTTTCAAAAGTATTTGAAGTTCGCGGCTCCATTGTTTAACGTTCTTGAATGAATAATTTATTAAATGCAGCCAGTCTGTTATTGTAGGGACATCAACATCATATATTATCACGCCCCTAAACATGACGCAGAACAAAACGAACTGTGATTGGTTGCGTTACATGTCAGTCAAACGTCCTCTTGGGTGGTCCAGACATTGATAATAATAATGAGAACTGTTTCTTGAGCATCAAATCATCGTATAAGAGTGATTTCTGAAGGATCATGTGACACTGAAAACTTGGAGTAATGATGCTGAAAATTCAGCTTTGATCACATGAATAAAATATTTTTTAAATATATTCAAATAGAAAACAGCTGTTTTACATTGTAATAATATTTCATAATATTTACTGTTTTTACTGTACTTTTGTATCAAATAAAATAGTTGGTGAGCATAAGAGATTTCTTTCAAAAACATTTAAATGCTTCACATTTTCTAAACTTGGCCACCAATGTACATCAAGCCAAAAATGTTTTGGAAATAAGTGAAATTATTTTGAAGGTGGGGAAGTGTGTCATGTTACCTAATGAGATTGAGAAAATAACTGTTTTATCCTATGTTGGACATTTCCTTTTTGACTGCTTTAAATTGTATTGTTCTAATCTGGATTGAATTTAATTGTTTATATGCCAGTCATTATAATAAATAAGATAATCAACCACAGACTTTATTTTGTCAAATGCTTATTTTGTTTATAGGATTTAGGATTTTAGATACCTTTCTTAACACAGTGTGTGTAGCCTAGGATAGCACATAATGTGGTAATGTTACACATGTTTACACATCTTTTACACATATTTTACACATCTTTATGTTAACCTTTCTGACACATTTAGTGTGTTAAACTAATTAACACAGTGAATGAGTTGAAATTAACACAAATCTAGTAGTCCTGGAGCTCACCCACAGATGTGTTAAAATTTAACACAGGTTGTGTCATTTTTGACACATTCTTTCTAAGAGTGTAGGCCTATAGACTCTATTTGTACAAATTGCTGCACATTAATTTAATTAAATGAAACCTTGTAACGAATTCACACTGTATAGGGTAGACTGTGTACAGTTGAGACACCTTATGTCTCACGCTATGCATTGTTCTAAAGCCAGGTTTTATTCTGGCATGTTGATAGTGTTCGACAAACGCTGCGGCGCATTCATTTGAATGAAGAGCGCTTCTCGCTCGTGTGAGCGAACACACACTGGAACGTTAGGCCATGTCGCAACGAGTGAATCGTGGCCGAGTGGTTGAACTTTCGTTACGATCATTTAGATGACACGGGTTCGAATCCCGAACTAACTTGGACTATTGATATTTTTATATTAGCCTATTAATGCATTTTATAGTCTATTGTTGATGCAGAGAGATTTGTCTAGTTCTAAAACATAATTTTTTGCTTATAGCCTATTTACAAAATAAAATCACCATGCATTTCCATTTTACACTAAGGAACAAATATTATACAATGACTTTACTTCTGTAGCCTATAAAAATTCCAATCGTAATTTCAAAAGCAGTTCTGTTAAAATATATGTATGACGTTTAAACGACAAACAATAAAATCAGAACCAGTATTTGCGTTCATGGTTCCAGTGGCAGTAATGCATCTGCGGCTTTTCAAAATGTCACAAAGCGTTTTGAGATTGTTTTGAATGAAATATTGAAGTTTATAATGAAGTGTTTTGGCACACCACGACGAGTGGCAAACTCTTTGTTTTGTTTTGCAAACTCAGTCTGTGGGGGGTTTGGAGAAAGCAATAGTTGCTTTATCGTGGGGGTGCAGGACAGAGGTGTTAATGTTCCGTCTTTCATATGGAGAGTGTCGGAGCCAGCCTGATGAGTAGGCAAAGGCAAAGTTCTTTTAAGGATTAATCTCAAAATCTCCAAAAGTCCATAGTCTATGTACAGTAGGCCCTATATCTTATTAAATTATATATTGTAGTTTTATTGATTGTATTTAAAGGTTTTCCACACACAATTTCAATTTAGCAGATACAGAGCTCTTTAATTCGCGACCCACCTCGTTTTATTGTAACATGCCCGTTTTAACATGCCTGAATTCAGCAAGGCATGTTGTATCTTTGAAGGAACAAAAGCTATTTGTTACAGTTTTTTCTTTCGTGATTTGTGTGGATGACACACAGCGACATATACAGTATTATCAGCTGTATGGTGTTTTTTTACGCTGAAATGCTTCATTTCGAGAAAGACCCGCCGCGCGCAGTGAGGGAGACCAAACTTACTAAAAAAATATCCAGCGCGAGAGAGAGAGACAAAGAAAAACGCCTGTTCTTAATTTATGTTGCTTTGAACTTTTTTCGTTTTGTACCGTTTTAATTTTTTAATTTAGCTGCAATTTCTTTGACAATAGAAATTTAAAATGTTGCAAGAATAAGATTGTGTTTCTTATTTTGCATCACAAAGGGAATAAACGCTATCGATGCAACCCTGTTTAAATAAATAAACTGTTCCGACACTTTATTCATACCTTGAAATGTGCGATGGGTTTTCAAACTTAATTAATTTTCTTTTTCTTTTACATTTTCATTGTTTATTTTTTAATTGAAAGCAATACTGTATTGAAAGTATTTTTCTGATTTGTTCGATCTGTTTTGAAAAATGTCTTCCGTTGCTATGGCCGGGTATCACTGTCAGTCATCTCAATCTCGTGAATGATTCACACACACAAAAAAAATAATTTAGCAGATTAAAGACGAGCTTCATCATCTTAATTTTCTGGTGCAATCGGCTGACAGTCTACCTTCATCAGATGTGTCGTCTTTGCAGCGGCTCAACTGGAATGTAGCAAATTTATGTTGTAAATTGATAATTAAACAAGATGATTGACTTTAATAAACAGATGCATATTTAAGCATCAAGAATGGAAAAACATAAGTCGGCTACACTGAGATTCGATCTCAGATCGTTTGAAGCTCCAAGAGGCTATTGTTAATGCATTGACCAGAGCTATCGTCTGAATAGCCTAGGTCTACTATTTTCTCTGTTTTAAAAGTTTGTTATATTCTTTTTTTATTTGCTTATGTTTTTTAACATTGGCAATTTACTGTCTCGAAATTATGTGTCGAAAAAATTATAAAAAAAGTGTTTTTACAAGACCTTGTGCTGTTTATTTATTTATTTATTATTATTATTATTATTATTATGCAGATGTTAATTCAGCCATTCTGTTGGATAAAAATTGTCCCTAATGTAAAATGGAAATGAATGGTAATTTTATTTTATAAATATAAAATATTTAATATAGGCTATAGGAGAAAAAACAATATGGTGTAGCAATATTTTAGAACTATCAAATCTCTCTGCATTAATAATAAAAAAGTAGCCCATGTTTGTTCGGGATTAGAACCAGTGTCATCTGAATTATTGAAACGTAAGTTATAGCCTACCACTCGGCCACGAATTTGTTTTGTTTTAGTTTGTTTGAAATGTATTTTTACATATTTTGCTTTCGTTAATGTTAACCAATTCTGTTGTAGCATAATAGGCCTATATTTTTTCCCTAAAAGTTTGTTTTATTCTCTGCTTTGTTTGTTTATATTTTTACATATTCAATCAGTCTCATTTTTGTTCAAATAATGAAAAACTTTTTTCTTGCGTCATGTTTTTTTTTTTTTTTTTTTTTAAATAAACATATAGGTAACTTACCTTTTAAAATGCCGCAGTTGCTGCTGTTTTGTTTAGCCTAGTCATTTCGCGAACGACTTTGAAATTCGACTGGTTTATTTTTGCTGCGGCAGTAATAGGCATTGTGGTTGATTATTTATTAAAGAATTCAATTGATAATCATAACAACATGTAAGCCTATTTAATTCTGAATATAACAAAGAATGCTTAAACCGACTAACATCGGTTAGTAACTGCAAGTCCTGAAAATGTTTTAATTTTACGGTAAATTATTTTAATTTATTTCACTGTTATGTTTCAGTTAATAAATCTACAAACACATTAAAATAACACGAAGTAAATGACAAGTAACCTATTGACATAGCCTTTCTAAATTATAGAAAAACTGGGCACACAATGTTAACGTGTGTCTACTTTGTTTAAATTTAATGAATTTGAATTCGTTTAACCACAATATTTATCTTGAATTTATCTGTGACCTCAGCTCAGATTACTGCCGCGGCAGATTACGTCATAAAGAGAATAAACTGACACTTTTCAAAGTCTGTGATTACAGCGCCACTCAGCGGTAAAAGGCAGCAAATACACATCCCAATTTTGCCGCCGCGGGAACGGCGGCGGTAAAAGTCTCATTCTGGTTGGGCACCATCTGTATGTTTGCTCATAGTGTTTGCTACGTTCTGAACCAAAACAACGCAGCACGTGTGTGACGTCGTGTCACATTTGAACGAGCGGAACCGATAAGCGGAATCGTTAAGCAAGCATGCTAACGGTTCCAAGGAATCGATTCACTGGGCACCGGTTCTGAAGAAGAACCGGTTCTCGGTTCCCATCCCTAGTGGTTACTGATTTTCACCGCACTTACAGAGATTTAATAATATCGAACGTTTTTCTGCCGATGCCAATTTTTAGGATTTTGTACAGTAGACCATCATGCCAAATTGAGTCGAATGCTTTTTTAAAGTCTACAAAACATGCAAATATTTTCCTTTGTTTGTAACTGATGTTCTTGTTGATTAGAGTGTGAAGAGAATAGATGTGGTCGGATGTGCGATGTTTTGGTAAAAAGCCAATCTGAGCTTTATTTAAGATGTTGTGTGTTGAGATGTGTGAGACGATGCGTGTGTTGATGATACTGCAGAACAGTTTTCCTAAAGCGCTGCCCACATTTATGCCGCGGTAATTATTGGGGTCGAAACGATCACCGTTCTTAACTATGGGGGTGATGAGTCCTTCAGACCAGTTGCCGATTGCATAAGCATAGCCATAATGTTAAGACGGTGTCTTAAGTTCTAGTATGACCTACTAGCAGTTAGTCAGGGGCAGTCTTTCTTAGTTTTCGGTATCAAAGTAGGCTTATCTACGTTTTTATGTAACTGATTTAAAAAAGCTATGAACCTTCTTAAAGAAAATAAATTGATGTCTAACTTGTAAGACTAGTCTTAGACTAGAGGTTTATGCAACCAGCCCCAGATCTCAGGGAAGTGTCCAGACCATAAAACCAGATTAAATAATTTGGCTAGAGTTTATATCCAGTGTTGCCAAGTCCGCTTATTATAAGCGACTTTGGGCTTGTTTTTCTGTAAAGTCGCTTACAAATATTGGTAGTCGCGGGTTGCGTTTTTTTGGGCTTGTTTCTAAAGTGTAGTTGCTTATTTGGGCTTGTTCCCAGGTCCATAATAAGTTGTCAAGCAGATATTGTCTATATGTTAAACGTAGGAGTTTGTCTTGCCTGTTCCCTCTGTCCCTCCCCTTTCCCATACACACAGGAGAAAGCAGAGTTTTTTCCCACCCACATCCTGCTTCTAATTGGCTCTGACCCAGATGGCAATGAGTACTAGCCAATCAGAGGCAGAGCAGGGCATTCTGTTTTTTTATGGTTAGGAAAACGGCAGTGAGTGACGTTTAAATGAAAATACAGTATGCGCGAGTCGTGACTGATGGTGAATGGACTGTAGTAGAGTTTTTGGAGGAACAAATGCCCAGGACAAAGTGAGCGAAATACGGGAAGAAATATAACAAAGACTGGGAGAAAGAGAAAGGAGTAAAAGAAAGGATTCAACCTGTCGTGGGGGATGACTCAAAAGCACTGTGCAGAGTATGTAGGGGACCTCGTACAACATGCTAGCACAGAAAAACATAAAAAAAAATATGCAGCACCGTTCTCCTCAATGAGGCTACGGACATTGGGTTCACGGTCTCCAAACACAACGAGTCAAGACAGAGAGCTGAGCTGAACCCATACACAAAAGAAATATATTTTAAATATATTTTCAAAATATATTTTTGGAATATATGCAAATATTTGAAATTGGCCCAATAAATATATTTTAGTTAAATATATGTAAATATATTTTCATATATGTTTACATATGTTCATATATGTTTTAACTTTTGCAAATTGTTTCATTTGAAATATATTTTGAAATTTAAAAAGGTTAACATTTTCACCAACAAACAACACATTTTCAATTTATTTTTTAGATAGACCACTTCAGCTGTAGATGTGGGCATGGGAGAGCAGTGCACCCACCCACATTTTTCCTACTGGTCGGGGATCGAACCAGCAACCCTTCGGTTACAAGCCCGAAGCCCTAACCAGTAGGCCACGGCTGCCCCTTTACTGACTTTATTGGCCTAAAATGACAATTTTATGTAGGAAATAACACACAGAATGCAGAGTTTTTTCCCTATTTTTACAGAATTGAATACAGTTATTTAATAGTGTGTGTATGCAGTGTTAGACACTGAGTTATATCTATTGTTTAAGTGCACTTCACTGTTGGAGTGTCACTGCTATACTTGCATCATAAATATTGTGCATATTTTCAATATTTAAATGACTTCAGGAAAGATGTTAAAAAAAAAACAATAAATCTAATAATTGCACTTAGTGTTAGGTACGTGCCACCTAATATGGCCTAATAGTCCTAGGAAAGCAACTATCTTTCATTTTACATTGCAGTCATTTAAATGTAAGTACAGTATTTATTATAGCTGTGTGTCATAATACAGTAGTGAAATATGGTAGCCTACTGTTGTGTATAGGGGAAAAGGTAGAGGAATTACTATGATCAAAATACATTTTTGACCCTTCTTTAGCAAGCTAAACATTTTATGACCATATATTTTGTCATATATCGTCACCTTCCTAAAATAATTGCCTAAGTCATTTTTCAGGTTTCTGAGAAAACACACAAAAAATGAAAAATAACTTCAGAGGTTCGGTCTTCTTGATGCAGCTCCCATCTTGAAAAGCTTGCCAAAATTGCCATTTAAAATTTTTAAATTGCTTGTAAAATCTTTTGACTTAGGCCAAATAAAACGGCCTAAGTCACACTCTTGACATAGGCCATTACACTACAGGGGTAGAACTGCATGATCTGTTCAACTGAGGATGTGGGGATTTTACCAGATGTGGCCAGCATCATGAGGAGATGACTTATGCAAAAAAATATTTTTTGTCAAAAAATGACTTAGGCAATTATTTTAGGAAGGTGACGATATTTTACATTACATGTTATAAATGTAAATATATTTCACACTTAACATCATATATTTTTGTTATATTTCAGAATATATTTCAAAATGATAAATATAAGAGAACAACAATGCAAATATATTTCAATGTATTTGGAATATATGCCACATATATTTTTGACACTTTAAAATATATTTCAATATTTTTTTTTTCTGTATGGGAAGGTAGCCACCTATGTAGCTCGTCACACATCCATTAAATCAGCCGTTCACCTTGGGGAATTAATTTGCTCAACTTGTGACAAAGACATCAAAATGCACCATGTCATTGCTCCATGTATGTTCACAGAACATAATAAATAAACAGAAAAATAAATAAACTGTACCATGTGTACAGTTTTGCAAAACTGTCCACAGTTAACCAATCTGTCCCAGGGGCGTAGCCAGAATTTTAATAAACATTTTAAATAATAAATAAAATAAAAATAAATAAATAAATAAATAAAATAAATAAATAAATAAACAGAAAAATAAATAAACTGTACCATGTGTACAGTTTTGCAAAACTGTCCACAGTTAACCAATCTGTCCCAGGGGCGTAGCCAGAATTTTATTTTTGGGGGGGCCCATCTTAAAATGAGGGGTCAAAAAAACAAAAAAAAAAAAAACATATACACATACATATATATACACGCGGGAGGAGGAAAAATGCCGACTGTAGCGTACTGTTTTCACACGACAGCATCAAACATCTGTCATGCTGACACAGTGACCCCAGGGGATCTTTTGAAAAACTTTCAATTGTTTTACTCAAAGTCAACGAAAACCGAGCAGGACCAAGCCATTTTACAGCTGATCACCGTAAAAAAGTTCAGGAGGTATTTCTTAGCGACGGTGATTTAATGCCGGCTATTTTTAGTCCAGTGCCTGTAAGTTATATAAGATTAGTATTGACCAAGTTCAGAGGCTGACATATGTGGTATCAACTTATGTATCAACTTACTTTGTTGTGTATTTTCAACAGTTAAAATATGAAAAATAACTTTTATATTGATTCAATGGATTTATTGCGTTTTGGAAAAAAAAACTCATGAATTTATTGCATTTTGGGGGGAAACTAATCCTTTTTTATAATAAATATTTGAAAATCAAAATCTGGATTTGAAATTTGTATGTTATTTTAACCTAAATATGCTATGTGAAAGTTTGAAACAAAAAATAGTGGTTTTCATCTTTCCACTCTATTGGTAAAGAAATCACATTACTCAAATTAATCATAATGGATTTATTGTGTTTTAAAACCAAACTCTTCATATACAACAGATATAGGCTATACAGGAAATGTGGTCATCACTGGTTGTGAAGGCGGTCATTGCGCATTGTGCCGATCTGAGTCGAAGTCTCACCGCTATTCCTGTGATGAAATCAAGCGGCAACCTCCCCGTCTCTCTCTTGAAACCAACACGGAAGTGAGTTAAACTGCAATTCGTTGACTGGCCGCTTGAGGCTGTTGTCAGAAGTGAGTCAAATCTGTATCTCCCCCATGTTAAAATGCCAAATTTTACAGCAGAAAAAAACGTGTTTAAAGCCTGGTGTCTGTATGTGGATTTGGTCTATACAGCTAATTTTGCCCTTCATAACAACTGTGAGGGGGGTGAATTATTTTATAACTCGTCCGTTTAGTTGATTAATATTTAAATTTAAGGGTGTGGCCAAGCCACTTGAGTGACAGATGGATTGCCGCTGTCAGTGCTAGCCGTTTGTCTGCTGTTACTAGCCGTCACTTCACCTCAGCAATGTTAGCTGCTGAACTTGCCATCTCTGCAGTGTTTGTGCTTTTTTTCGGGATTATTATTTCATACAATTTAATACTTGGGTAACGTTACAAAGCCCACGTCTTTGGATTCCGTCGTTATCGTTCGAGAGAACAACCAGCGCTGTATTTCAGTTGTTTTCCTCTGTGAACATGCACTAATGGATGTCTGACAATTTCGTTGCTTTTTGGGGTTTTCAAATTTAAAACGTCAATAAATGCTCGTTCGTTCTGCTCCCATGGAACAGATGGATTATAATATGCTTATGTAAGTTACCGTCAGATGAAATCATGCAGGCGTCGGCGCTTTCTCCGTCCGTGCAATAAATGCACATGAATGAGCGCGGATTTTCTAGCGCATTTATTTGCACTTCAAAGGCAATATATCTATGGTTTAACGGTTAAACCATAACCAATTTGAGAGACGGCCAACATCAGAATTTAAAATGGACTGAATAAGCTCTCTACGAACTTGAGCGATGCCGCGCTAACGGACCACGAAAGAGTGACGGACATGTATGCACATAAATCACTGTCATACACAAACACTCTCGAAGTAATACACAGTCTCACTTGTAGCCATGTCTTTTAACTATTATAATATGTCGAAGGGCAAAAATAGGAACGTTTAATTGGCTTTACATCATCAGCTAACTCGATCACGTCGAGCTAGGTGATTTCAGATAGCCAGGCTCCTCAGCTCCACTCACGCCCCGCCTGTTTGTCTATTTTCTGTTATCCGGGAGAGACGCAAGGCCAAGATGGCGACGGCCGGCTCCGCCCACTTTAGGCTTCAAAAATGCTCTTCAGAAACCTACGGGTGACGTCACGGACACTACGTCCATATTTTTTTACAGTCTATGGATGAAATATGTGCGTTTCTGTCTCCTAGCCGCTTCACTCGCTGTCGTCTTGTAGTAAGCTGAAGCAAACTCGGATGTAGATGGCTTATTTTCTCCTTCTCGCTCATCTGTTCGTGCCTATATTGTACTTTGCACAACGCTGCCATTGTCACCGCATGAACTCTCACGCGAAGATGACAGCGAGCGTAGGTTATGCATATTTTATTATTTTATTTAAGCAATCAGAAATCTACGCCACTGATCTGTCCACATGGATGTAAATTGACAATCTGTAGCCACAGTTTAAAATCAGTCCCCACGGCACTCAGTTTATTTATTTTTCTCTTCCTGGAACCTAGGGGGGCTCCATAGAAAAAGTCGCTTGTTTTGGGCTTGTTTTCACTGACCTGGGGCTCGTTCTTCGTACGTTGCTTATTACATCCGAGATCAAATGACACATCCAAGATGATATCATCGTGCTAATCATGAGCTGGCTAACTCGGTTCTTCGAACACACTTGCCGGATATGATTAGTATCGCTGGATTGAGTTATCTGAGATAATTGCGCGTTCATGCGCTGGTTAAAAGGGGATATGTATCGATAGTAGAAACATTGATCAGCAACGCTGCTATTGGCTGCTCAGCGTGGGCGTGGCCAAAGAGCGCGCTCAGTTTTTCTCCTCAGCAGAGCAATAACTAATAGTCGAAGTTTATTCGGAATTTTAATGTTTAATCAAAACGCCAGGGAACACCTCAAAGTCTACAAAAGCCAGGAGAGAGGGCTGGCAAAAAGTAGCAGACAATTTAAATCCGTTAGAAGAGTGGCCATGTTAGATGTTTTTATCACTTATTAGCCTATATTTTTGTATTTTAATAATTGCATAATTACTTTGTCAGAGTCACCACACTAGAACATGGGAACAAATAAAAGTGAAGTACAAAAATATTCTACATAATGGTAATTTTTAGTTATATTATAGTCTCTTTTATAAAAGGCACTGTTAAATAAATGGTTGTCTGTTTATAAAAGCAACCAAGAAAAAGGCTGAGAAAAAAAAAGAAAAGATCTTAGTAGCCTACACTGTAAAATAATTTTTGCTGCATTAAATTAAGGCCGTATAGTCATTTCAACTGTTAAATCTTGAGTAATGATGAATTGCTTTGACTTGTGAAAGTGAAAACTGATAAACTTATGTTAATGTAAAAATATTTTGCCATGAGTTATTGATCACATTTTTCCCGAGTGTAGTTCATTGTAATGTGTTTTCCTCTTTTGTGCACTTTTACATAATACACCAACACTTGTATCTGTTCCCAAGAAAGTGGAGCTGAAATATGTGCAGTAAGTGGACATTTTCTAACTTTCCAAAGGAAAGAAAGTATAAGACTTTGTAATGTCCATTTGTTTCCATTGCACTGGACAGTGAATAAACCCTCTCAGATAACTGTCATATGGAGGAACTAGCCTACCTGCAAGTGCATAAATAACTTTACTTAATTTATACTTGTATGCTTTATGGCTGCAATATAAGTTGCAGGATTCCACATCTACAGAAAGGCCTACAGAAGAGTCTGCACAGACAGAGGAGACATAGGCCTACAGGTGGGCAGTGTATAGACAACTTTTCCTTTTTATTTGTTGCATGAGGCATGTGTCTAATATGTCTTGTTGCAGGCACTTGACCACTGGCTTTTCTTTACAAAGAACAATTGAAATAAAACAAGGAACTAAGCATATTTGTCTTTTATTAAACATTTAATGAAAAGTGTTTTTTTGGCAATGTTGTGTAATATGGCACATGCAACAATGTCACAGGCCCTGTCAGGTGTGCAACCCTCAGACTTTTCAGACACTGAAATCTTCCCTTTAGTTAGCCAAAGTTCATTTCATTGTGTGCCCTTGTCCTGGCTAGAGCTGCATTGTAACTGGTTTGGGTCAGGGAATGGGGTCATAAAACACCTGTCTGCAGGCAGGAACATGTCATAATCATCTATGAAAAAATGCAGTTCTGTTAGGATCAGCATAAGTGTATGTAATACAGTCAGCTTGAGATTTAATTGTGGAACTTTCCTTACCACTTTCAAATAATGTGCATAAATTTGAATCTCTGAAAAATCTTAAGTCATGCACAGATCCTGGCCATTTTAATAATTCGTTACATTTATATAGCGCTTTTTCTGAGACCTCAAAGCGCTTTACATAGAAGGGGGAATATCTCCTCAACCACCACCAATGTGCGGCATCCACTTGGATGATGCGACGGCAGCCATATTGCGCCAGAACGCCCACCACACACCAGCTTACTGGTGGAGAGGAGACAGTGATGAAGCCAATCAGTATATGGGGATGATTAGGAGGCCATGATGGATAGAGGCCAAGGGGCAAATTTGGCCAGGATGCATGGGTTACACCCCTACTCTTTTTCGAAGGACATCCTGGAATTTTTAATGACCACAGAGAGTCAGGACCTCGGTTTAACGTCTCATCTGAAGGACGGTGCTCTTTTGGCAGTATAGTGTCCCCGTCACTACACTGGGGCATTAGGACCCACACAGACCACAGGGTGAGCGCCCCCTGCTGGCCTCACTAACACCTCTTCCAGCAGCAACCTGTTTTTTCTCAGGAGGTCTCCCATCCAGGTACTGACCAGGCTCAGCCCTGCTTAGCTTCAGTGGGCAAACAGTCTTGGGCTACAGGGTGATATGGCTGCTGGCCATTTGCTTTCACATTTGTGATATGGAAGATTTTAGTCAACTGCCTTTTTTATTTGATATAATATTACTAATCTGTAATATTAAGAATCACAATAGTAACTGGGCTGCACATTTACATTGTGAACCCCCTTACTGTTCACATAATCCCCTTCATTGAGGCCTTGATAGCAGTCTATGGCAGGGGTGGGCAAACTACGGCCCGCGGGCCACATACGGCCCGTTAGGCTGTTTAATCCGGCCCGTCGAGTATTTAAAAAATTGTCTTAAGATCGCATTAATTTTGCCTTTTTCTTGCAATACTTTGCGTTATATATAAATTGCGTTGCATATATTTGACAATCGGAATATCAGATATTTCATGCCATAGCTAACAGATGTAAAAAAGGAAAAATGACATAAAAGCAGATCATCATTCATTCAGCGCTGTTGTGGCTGCGGTGTGTCACGTGACAAGCTAGACGCGTCACCATGGAAACCAAACAGACAGCAACTTAGTGCCTATGCTTGGTGCACGTTAATGTTTTTTCCTTTTTTTGAAAACTCACAGAGAAAAAAATGTTTGGTAACCGCTTGCACACGTTTAGTTTTTCCTTTGATTTTTCTGCTATTTAGTTCTACTCTGGATTTGTGGATGTATCCTCCTGACTGATTCCGTTTACAAAAACTTTATCGCCCGGCTTTCGACTACGCTCCCCTGACGTCTGCCATGTACAGAACCCGGTTTTGATCATTAAATGTTCTGATCTGCATTTGCTTTTTATGTTTTATTTTATTATACTTAAAATAAATTTGTATATTCGTTTATTTCATTTTTTTCCAAATTTTCGTTTTTTACAAATTAACCTCAAAACATAACATGCTAAATGGGGGATATCTAGCATAAAAAAATGTATTGTCAGAATGTCGTCTCTCAGTTGTTGAATTTCGCGCAGACGTTGCCACAACGTAAATGTGTTTGCCCAGCCCGATCTCATGAAAGTGCGAATACCACGAATTGTATTGTAGTTCTTATGAAACGCAGTTTTCGCGTGCATATGATACGCACTTAAAGGGCTAGTTCGCCCAAAAATGAAAATTCGGTCATCATTTACTCACCCTCAAGTTGTTTCAAACCTGTATGAATTTCTTTTTTCTGCTGAACACAAAAGAAGATATTTTGAAAAATCTCGGGTAAACCAAACAGTTGATGGACTCCATTGACTTCCATAGTATTTTTTTTCCTACTATGGAAGTCAATGGGGTCCATCAACTGTTTGGTTACCGACATTTTTCAAAATATCTTCTTTTGTGTTCAGCAGAAAAAAGAAATTCATACAGGTTTGAAACAACTTGAGGGTGAGTAAATGACAGAATTTTCATTTTTGGGCGAACTATCCCTTTAATGGCGTGTAATAGGCACGCACTCCGCACCCCTAATCCTAACCAAAGGGTTTACAGTGCGCAGCATATGCACGCAAAAAAAAATATTTTTGGCGTATAAATGGCACGAGAAATAAAATTCGTGGTATAGATACGCAATTTAATGAGATCGTGTTTCATAATCTGCTACTGGGCCGGCCCTCTGTCAAATTTTAAAACCCAGTGTGGCCCTTGAGCCAAAAAGTTTGCCCACCCCTGGTCTATGGTCTAGCCTATAGTCTATGGTACCAATCACGTTAGTGAAGCCTGAGTGACACATACTGTAATCGGCATGGTCATGATTGCATGATCTTCATAAAAAATTATGATAGCCCAAAAAAAAAAAAACTGCTTTAAAAAAACTGCTTTACAACATTGGGCCTTAAGTGGCTTGGAAATGCCACAGAAAACCTAAAACTGTTTTTTAAACCTAAAAGCGCCAGGTAAACTCCGAATGACACGACAGACAGCACTTTCCATCAAGTTCTCCGCATCTCCAATAGTGTAAAGGAAAGAGCCACTCGCCAATAATCTTAGGGCAATGCAAAGTTTGTGCTGTAGTTAAAGCCCGACTCCGACAAGTCGAAAATAAATGTGCGTTTCCAACAAATTAATAATGTAAACGACAATCTCACGAGTCACGAGAAAAAATATATATCTCAGAAAGTGCACTATCGCGCTGCGCTGGACTTCCCGTATCAGCTCCGCTAATGAAGCCGGGATCTAATCCTGTTAACATGAAATAAGCCCGAGCAGGTTTAAGATTGCGCACCTGTTGCTATGACAGCAAGTCCAGGATGAGCGTCGAAGAACCAAACAATCCAAGATCATGCCAAATCGTCAACAATCAAATCCAGCTAACTGAGTTAGCGACGTACAAAGAACGAGCCCCAGGTGTGCATTATCATGAAATACATCAGTGAGTTATTAAATGTAGTTTCAGACGTTTTATTTTTAAATAATCTGGTCACAATATTGACAAAGTAAATAAATCCATGTGTAAGAAAATTAGGTTATAAAACTTTAATTTAACTTTAATTTAATTTTGTTTTAACATTTATAAACTTTTTATTTTGATAACTTTAACTTAATCAGTTAACATTATAGTTTCTAAAACGGTCTGAAATACTGGCTAGTAATGTGCAGTAAAAATTAAACTCACTTCATGCCTTTTAACAGGTGTTCATTGTAATTACAGTTTCACAGTTTGCTCGTACATGTAAAGGATTTTTCTAAAATTCTTATCTTGTAAAGTTGCCAACTTGTCTTATCTGGCGGTTCTCCATTTATTGCCTTCTTTGCTGGCTCAGATAGAGGCCAGTAGCAGCTCAAAACCTGTTTGTTCATTTAGACAAATACCCAATCACAAACCAGTCAGAAAGTGAAAAGTGTATAACATAACACTATTATACGCAGTCCGTATAGTCTTAGTGCTTTATCACAACACCTAAGCAGTAGATATACTTACATTTCCATCTGCCACAATCCATGCCACTGTCTTCTCTTTTTCAAATTCTACAACAACGTAGGTAATCATCTAAAAAATAATAATAATTTGGTTATTAAAAGAGTAATTCTATAGCAGGAGGCACAGGGCTCGCAACATTTCAAAATCGCTAGTAGCACTCAGGCACTCTTCAGATTTTGGTAGCCCAAATAGAATTTTACTAGCCCAAATATGCATCTGGTTCTAACTGAACTGAAATGTGTGTGACCAGTATGAACATGAATCAGTCTGTGTCGGTGGCTCAGCCACCTATGAGGCTGCGGTAAAGCCAGCCGCCACCCCGAAGTGCACTGTCAGTCTAGCCGCCGCTATATTTCGTGGTTCGCGCATAGCTATTACGGTAAGACCGTCTGACCGTCATCTGGATTGAAAACAATTGATCTTCCGGCGAAGGCTATTTCACATTAATTTATTTATTCTTTCTTTCTGTCTGTCTGTCTGTATATAATTATCTATCTATCTATCTATCTATCTATCTATCTGACCATCCATATCTATCTATCTATCTATCTATCTATCTATCTATCTATCTATCTATCTATCTATCTATCTATCTATCTATCTATCTGACCATCCATATCTATCTATCTATCTATCTATCTATCTATCTATCTATCTATCTATCTATCTATCTATCATCTATCTATCTATCTATCTATCTATCTATCTATCTATCTATCTATCTATCTATCTATCTATCTATCTATCTATCTATCTATCTGTCTGTCTGTCCATCTATGTATAATTAAGTATCTGTCTATTTATAATTATCTATCTATCGATCCATCCATCTATCCATCCTAAAATAATAATATACTGTTGTGTCTATACATTTAGAAAATCACAAAAAATAAAATCGTAGTTTACACAGCCCAATTTCACCTTAGATGGAGAATACACCTTCTCACCGTGTCACCTGCACAGTTTTAGGACATTCTGATGTTGCATTACAAAATAAGAGCACTCCAAAATTCATAAATACGCTGTTGTGTCTATACATTCAGAAAATCATTAAAAAAAAAATCCTAGTTTGCACAGCCCAATTTCACCTCAGGTGGAGAATACACCTTCTCACCGTGTCACCTGCACAGTTTCAGGACATTCTGATGTTGCATTACAAAATAAGAGCACTCCAAAATTCATAAATACGCTGTTGTGTCTATACATTCAGAAAATCATTAAAAAAAAAATCCTAGTTTGCACAGCCCAATTTCACCTCAGGTGGAGAATACACCTTCTCACCGTGTCACCTGCACAGTTTCAGGACATTCTGATGTTGCATTACAAAATAAAAGCACTCCAAAATTCATAAATACGCTGTTGTGTCTATACATTCAGAAAATCATTAAAAAAAAAATCCTAGTTTACACAGCCCAATTTCACCTCAGGTGGAGAGTACACCTTCTCACCGTGTCACCTGCACAGTTTCAGGACATTCTGATGTTGCATTACAAAATAAGAGTCCTCCAAAATTCATAAATACGCTGTTTTGGCTTTACACTCAAAAAATCATTAAAAAAAAAATCCTAGTTTACACAGCCCAATTTCACCTCCGGTGGAGAATACACCTTCTCACCGTGTCACCTGCACAGTTTCAGGACATTCTGATGTTGCATTACAAAATAAGAGCCCTCCAAAATTCAGAAATATGCTGTTTTGGAGAAAATCATTAAAAAAAATCCTAGTTTACACAGCCCAATTTCACCTCAGATGGAGAGTACACCTTCTCACCGTGTCACCTGCACAGTTTCAGGACATTCTGATGTTGCATTACAAAATAAGAGCCCTCCAAAATTCATAAATATGCTGTTTTGGAGAAAATCATAAAAAAAAAAAATCCTAGTTTACACAGCCCAATTTCACCTCAGATGGAGAGTACACCTTCTCACTGTGTCACCTGCACAGTTTCAGGACATTCTGATGTTGCATTACAAAATAAGAGCCCTCCAAAATTCATAAATACGCTGTTGTCTATACATTCAGAAAATCATTAAAAAAAAAATCCTAGTTTACACAGCCCAATTTCACCTCAGATGGAGAGTACACCTTCTCACCGTGTCACCTGCACAGTTTCAGGACATTCTGATGTTGCATTACAAAATAAGAGTCCTCCAAAATTCATAAATACGCTGTTTTGGCTTTACACTCAAAAAATCATTAAAAAAAAAATCCTAGTTTACACAGCCCAATTTCACCTCAGATGGAGAGTACACCTTCTCACCGTGTCACCTGCACAGTTTCAGGACATTCTGATGTTGCATTACAAAATAAGAGCCCTCCAAAATTCAGAAATATGCTGTTTTGGAGAAAATCATTAAAAAAAATCCTAGTTTACACAGCCCAATTTCACCTCAGATGGAGAGTACACCTTCTCACTGTGTCACCTGCACAGTTTCAGGACATTCTGATGTTGCATTACAAAATAAGAGCCCTCCAAAATTCATAAATACGCTGTTGTGTCTATACATTTAGAAAATCACAAAAAATAAAATCCTAGTTTACACAGCCCAATTTCACCTCAGATGGAGAGTACACCTTCTCACCGTGTCACCTGCACAGTTTCAGGACATTCTGATGTTGCATTACAAAATAAAAGCACTCCAAAATTCATAAATACACTGTTGTGTCTATACATTCAGAAAATCATTAAAAAAAAAAAACCTAGTTTACACAGCCCAATTTCACCTCAGGTGGAGAGTACACCTTCTCACCGTGTCACCTGCACAGTTTCAGGACATTCTGATGTTGCATTACAAAATAAGAGTCCTCCAAAATTCATAAATACGCTGTTTTGGCTTTACACTCAAAAAATCATTAAAAAAAAATCCTAGTTTACACAGCCCAATTTCACCTCAGGTGGAGAATACACCTTCTCACCGTGTCACCTGCACAGTTTCAGGACATTCTGATGTTGCATTACAAAATAAGAGTCCTCCAAAATTCATAAATACGCTGTTTTGGCTTTACACTCAAAAAATCATTAAAAAAAATCCTAGTTTACACAGCCCAATTTCACTTCAGGTGGAGAATACACCTTCTCACCGTGTCACCTGCACAGTTTCAGGACATTCTGATGTTGCATTACAAAATAAGAGCCCTCCAAAATTCATAAATACGCTGTTGTGTCTATACATTTAGAAAATCACAAAAAAAAAAATCCTAGTTTACACAGCCCAATTTCACCTCAGGTGGAGAGTACACCTTCTCACCGTGTCACCTGCACAGTTTCAGGACATTCTGATGTTGTATTCCAAAATAAATAGCCTTTACAGACTTCAGTACATGTGTTTTCTGTCATTGATGAATAATACAAATAATTTCCATGTTTGTTTGTTTGTTTTTGTTTCAGTCACAACAATGCCCAAGGCAATGGAAATGGCAGATGTTGCACCATGTCGAATTATCTGTCATGATGTTAAGTTGGACAATTACATCAGTTGTGAACTTGTGAACAATTCCCTGAAGAGACTTTTATGCCTATTCCTTTTGTGCTTGTGTGTTTCGATTGTCAATGTTTTTGGACACAAATCTCTCTGTGGTGGACATTAATGTGTGCAATATAAATGTTGTTGTGATATGTAACACTGACATGTAAATACATCTTTATCAATCACATAAAATTATGTACTTTAATCTATAAAAACTACTGTCATTTCTCATGTTGCCTCTAGGACTGGTTTGTCTGTCAAAGGTCGGTTATAACACTGCTATTGAATGTTTCCTCATTTAGTTCTTCGTGTTCCTATAATAATTTTGAATAAGTTTTACTCACTAAATATCACATATTATAAACACATATTTGTATCCTTGATCATGCCTCATGACATTAGAGCCTTAAAACTGCTCTGTACAAATAACTGACGCTGTCCATGGTGCTTAGCCAATGGATTTGCTATCTTACGTGTTTTTCCCCGTCACTTTTGTGTTGGATAATATTTTCTAAACTACATAATGTAAAGCCTAAGCTTAATAGGCCTAAGGAAAACACATATTTGTATGCAAAGTTGGACAGGTAGCTGTTGTCCACCGGAGGGAGCCACAGTATAATGAATCGTCTCAAGACTGGAAGTTTAATGTCAGTGTACATTAAAGGGTTAGTTCACCCAAAAATGAAAATTCTGTCAATAATTACTCACCCTCATGTTGTTCCAACCATGTAAGTCTTTCGTTCATCTTCGGAACACAAATTAAGATATTTTTGATGAAATCTGACAGAATTCTGACTCTTCCATAGGCTTCCAGAGGGACCGAAACTCGCCGGCCCAGAATAGTTATTAAAAACATCGTTAAAATAGTCCAAGTAACTACAGTGGCACTACATTAAGTATATCAAGCGACGAGAATACTTTTTGTGTGCAAAAACAAACAAAAATAACGACTTTATTCCACTATTCATTTCCTTCTCTCTGTGCCTCGAGTTTTTTCACGTAGTGTTTTTGCGCTGCGCGTCTGTGTTACACGTCACCACGTATGCTCACTATTGGCCGAAGCTGGTCATGTGTGTGATGCGTGGTGACGTGTAACACAGACGCGCAGCGCAAAAACACTACGTGAAAAAACTCGAGGCACAGAGAGAAGGAAATGAATAGTGGAATAAAGTCGTTATTTTTGTTTGTTTTTGCGCACAAAAAGTATTCTCGTCGCTTGATATACTTAAAATTAAGCCACTGTAGTCACTTGGACTATATTAACGATCTCTTTAATAACTTTTCTGGGCCAGCAAGTTTCGGTCCCTCTGGAAGCCTATGGAAGAGTCAGAATTCTGTCAGATTTCATCAAAAATATCTTAATTTGTGTTCCGAAGATGAACGAATGTCTTACGCGGTTGGAACAACATGAGGGTGAGTAATTACTGACATAATTTTCATTTTTGGGTGAACTAACCCTTTAACTTAAAAAAAAAAAAAAAAAAAAAAACTTTATATAATATGTCACATTTTGCGAAGAAAACTTTGGATTAAAGCAATAATGCAAAATTAAGTAAACTACTGTACATTACTTTTATATCTTATAAACAAGAAACACTGTATTAATGTCTACTTGAGATTGGACCTTGATGATTGCCATTATTTTTCAAATGAATGGTTATTATGTCTAAACGAAAAAGTGTTTTGTATTTATTGTATTTATTTATTTATTGTACAAAATATTGTATTATTACATATGTATGCTGAGTACATTGTGCAACGTGCAAAATGTCAAAAGAGCAAAAATCGAATAAGTTCCAAACAGGCACCTGCGACGTCTAAATTGGCATCTTATAGCAGGGCCACAACCGCACGATTAAAAGTACAAGACAGTATAGCTGTTTCTTGGTAAACACAAACAAATCGAAGCTTGCAGCAATCGAGGAAGGAAAATATGTCAAAGAAAGAGCAAGGGTGAATGCATATTATATTACACGTATAAGCCCCATTTGTTTTACACAGCTGAAATTTTGGGACATTTGAGTAAAATAATTACGGCAATGAGAATGTACGTAGCACCATTGAACCATTTAGGCCTAGGCTATATGCTATTTCTCCGAGGTCATGCAATTTATTAGTATTCAGTAGAGACTACGGAATAATGAAATACAAATTATTTACTTAGGCCAGTCTTTGATTCAATCAATTGCCATAATCATTTCAAATAGAAACTTTTTGTTTTGTTTTGTTAAGTTAACGATTGTTAACACTATCACCTAAAAGTAATTACAGTGCTAACCTTTTAAACTGATGTAGTATGGGGTAACAGTATAGAGTACTGTTCCATCATTAATGAATAACTACACAGTAACAAACGAGTAATGCTATATTAACATTGTAGCAATTATTATCTAACAAAAAACTCTGATTAATGAATTATTAAGTAATAGTGCTTAGTTGAATGTGGTAGCTCACTAATAAAAACATTTTTTTTTCATCTACTTGGTAAACCAATAGTAATGACTCAAATATTAACAAACCATTCAGAGGGATTTAACTACTTGGAACAGTATTTTTAAGTGAAAAGCTTAATAACTCCTTAATATTGCATGAAGGTTTTAGAAAGGTGTTTACTTTATACTACTGATCCAGATTAGCTAATAGTGAACTACCATATTTCACTAAGCACTATTAATTACTAATTACTTAATTAGAGTTACTTTTAAGTTAATAGAAGTTTATAGAATGTTAATAGTGCATTACTTATTTGTTCCTGTGTAATTATTCATTAATGATGGAACAGTATTCTAAAATGTGACTGGAATATGTAAGAATGTTGTCTTCCTAATGCCCTCCCTTTTTATTTTATCCAGAGTGCACTCATTCAAGTTATTTGGGGTGAGTAATTCAGTCGTTTACCATCCATCCCTGAAAGTACATTTAGTCCAATAACTATGTGCAACTATGTTCTTTATTTTTATCAATGCCTTTTTTCACCAATAGAACAAAACCAAACGTATAGTTGACGATGAAATTGTGGAGACAGTTGAACTCGTAAAAAAGAATCTCATCAATTACGATGACACTGTCACACATAAGGAGGGCTTCTGGGGACAAGTGTGCATTGCACTTGGCATTGCAAACACCAAAAACAATCGATATAGACTGAAAACTATATTTAAAAAGGTGAGCATTTCTTTGTTTCACTGTCTGTCTTTCAAAGCATGATTCCTGACTTTAAATTATTACAAATTACACACACACAGATAGAGAGAGAGAGAAATATAAAACACCTCTTGCTGATGATCACCAGTTATGAAGGTTGTTATATTGAGTTTACAACACTTTATTTTTTTATAAAAGTTTCTCGTAATTTCTCATAAAAAAATGCAGCAATGTTATATGTTTGCTAGGCATTATATTTGGTTAGTTTTTTTCAATATCATACACACAGTCACAACAAGACCTAACATCCCCTTATCTGTACTTTTTGAGATTAATTTTATACACCATGATTATAAATTTTGTCAAAGCACAGCCAGAATATTCCCCATCTCCATTACCGTCTGAGGCCAGTGAAACTGCTGCTGATGACCATGGACACAAATCTCCAGAGCAAGTTAGTCATGTGCTTTGTAGTGTACATGAGAAAAAAATTCATTCATTCATTGTTATAGGAGTAGAAGAATTGTCTAAACTCTTTAAATCATCTAAATCAACAACATGTGTAATTTTGGTGTGTGTGATGCAATCTTACCTGGCCAATCCTACACGAAATTAGATTAGTGTAAAAAAACATCTTTACAGGACAGATGTTGCAGTAACATTGCATTTTTTCATTAGGGGTCCATTAGTTATCCATCTGATGAAGATGGATTTATTAAAATCCGCCTTCCAAAGAACCCATTGTTCTTTTTCATTGAAAGAAACGAGTGGGACAAACCAAAGCAACATAGAAAAAAAAGAAGCTTTAAAGGACTACAATGGACCAATGTTATTGCGAAAGGACTTAGGACCATACATCCGTACTGCTCCATCGCTTTTAAAAGGCACAGACTGAAGGGTTTGGGTTTGATGCGAGCAAGTCCTGAGTTCTCCTGTCTTGGATACTGTAGGTTTGAGGATTGCCCTGTCACTGTAACAGTTACTGTTGATACTGAAGAGAACCTCAAGGCTACAGTAGAGTACCAAGGTGGACATTGCTATCACAATTTAACTGAATTAAAAAGAAGGCCTGTAAGAGCAAATGACAGGAACACACTGGGTCAAGACTTACAAAGGCAACCCCCACGAGCCATGTTTCTTGACAAGTTGTATAAAATCCCTGATGATGTCATGGAGTCTGGCTGTAGGGATGAGGCTCCAAGTCGCCATGTCCTCAAAACAATATCGTGGGAAGCACGTCAGAGAAGCCGGCAGCACAGCAATGAGGTAATAAGTCTTCAAATAATGCTAAAAAAGAAAAAAGACAGTCCTGATGAGGTCCTTCAAAAAATCATGCTTCAACCAAAAGGGGTTTTACTGTGGTCACAAAGGGGAATTGAAATTTATCAGGAGCGATGCCGGGAGGACATTGTGTACCTCGATGCCACTGGCAGCATCATGCGAAAAGAGAAGGGCTCTCCTCCTTTCTATGTTTACGAGTTGGTGGTCAGGAATCCCCAAAAAAACTCATCCCCTTTACCTGTTGCTAATTATCTGACCTGTGACCACACCACAGCCTCAGTTACTTATTTCTTAGAGGCGTTTCAGACTGATGTGGCAAGGCACTTTGGAAGGAAAGGTATGCGGTCACCGATCATGATCCTTTGCGATGGGTCGATGGTGTTAATGCAGGCTATATGCCTATCATTTGCCAAGAAAAATCTACAAGACACCATTAACCACTACTACAAGATAGCCAGTGGAAAAGGAACAAAGGAAGATTTTGAGGTGCCCATTCTTCATCGTTGCCTTAGCCATGTCATGAAGAATGCCAAGGAAATGTGCACAAAGTTGTAAGTACCGTACATTAACAAAGTAGTGTTCGTGACATTCTTTTTTTAGTGACAGTTGCTAAGTGTCTGAAGAACTTTATACAGACTCTATGTGATGAATGACCTTTTATTAATGTGCTAGCACAAAAAACACCACAGCAACATCTGTTTTCCTTATACCAAAACATAAGAACGGCACTGCCAATGTGACCTTTGTAAACTGACCAATGTGAACTGGCCTTTCCAAAATGCACACAATTTAAAAGTCTCTTGGCAGTGTGGCCTCAGAATTCCCCTACATCGGCTCTGTCTGTGAAACGCTTAGAATACTGATGTATTCAATACATTTCCAATAGAGCAGCAAGTATTAATAAAGGGCAGATTGGATATAATATGCACAAGTTATGAAATTTTATTGTTACTGTTACATATTACATTGCAGTACATAATTTTGTTCTTGAACCTAATTATAATATTATATTCACAGTGCGCCAAACCACTACCATCTGGCCATGCATGTATTTGGTGCCCTCACAACTGCAAGCACTTTAAAAGAACTAGATGACATGGTTCAAAGTGCTGCAGTTGTCTTCTCAAGTCCATCCTGTGGGGCCAATGTTGAAAAACATTTTAAAAACCTGCAGTCTCGGCTGCAGAGAACAGGGAAGACATTGGATGTGACTACCAACTCCAAAATTGAGGCTGAGGACTTGAAGGTAAATGACAAATCTAGTTTTACATTGTAACGTTTATGGTTTTATTTAAACAAAGATGTGAAGAAATAATTCTATTATCAAGTAAATTTACTATACAATAAAGATTAGTAATTAAGTGAAATTTCGCATGGAAATGTACTTAGATAAATGTCTTAGGGAGAGCAGCTATGTTTCAATGTGCTTAAAGTCTTTGTTACGGCAATATATATTTGAAATTAATACTATATTAACACTATTTTAATACTAATACAATAGTAGGACAACATCGGAACAACAAGCCCTTTTGTCAGTACAGAAAGTAACTGTAGTGAGTTTTGTCTGTAAAGACTAACTAAGTTTATTTACACAAAAAAATAATTAAGTACCTGCCACTCAAACAACACAACACAGCATCATTTAATAGAATAAGACAGAAAGAAATATGAATTCCACAGAAACTGCAGCCTCTAAAACATATAACAGTATGGTAACAATTTTGGCAGCGTTTTTAAATTACTGTTTATAACTGTAATTTTTCCTTGTTTATGAAGGGCTGATGTCTTCTTTTGAATTGTGCCTGAAGTCCTACAGTTTACAGACACACCTCTAATAATAACAACACATTGTTACATTACATTTAGGACATTAAAGGAGCCAACAAATTTGCAAAACGTTGCAAGGCAATTATTTCAAAAGCTCCACTGGACAGGAATGGAGAGCACAATGTGTACTTTTGTAAAGGCCTTATCAATCACCTCAGCAAGTATCTTCTCCCATATGCTGGATTGTGGACCGGGATAATGCTAGGGTTGCCATAATTAATCAAAATATCGCTTTTTGGATAGAAAAATCTGGGTACGTTTTCTGAAAATACATGGCTTCTTTTCTTTTTGTACAAAGGTGACCTTGGACGACATGGGACGGGACCTCATTATGAGCAGAGCACTAGGAGATATAATGTCCTGAGAAAGCTCAAAAGACAAGTTATTATAATACATTTATCATAACATGACCTCTGTCTCAGTACTATTACTGTGTTTAAATGAGAAATTATGTTATGAATTCACCTGTTTTTTATTTCTTGCTCAGAACATAACAGAGGACAATAAAACACAGGGAATCATGGAAAAGAGCCAGTGGGACTTAAAGCACATTCGTTTCACTTCTGGACGGCTCACTAGGCTTGATGACTTTGTGGCCCGCTATCAAACAAGTCACACCGCTCTCCTGAAGGAGTATGAAGACTCTGAAAGAGTTTTCAGAAGAAAGGTTTGAACACTTTTAATAAATGTGTCATTGAAGATATGATGGGTACCAGTTTTTATGGAAAACTATATATACGGAACATTATATTTTGTATGTCATCCCATTATATGTATTGATATCTAAACCAGCTCTACAAAGTTATTTTAATTCTCTTTATGAAGAAATACAGAGTGGACGAAGAAAAATGGAAGGAACGCCAGCAGAAAAAAAAGAAGGGGAGATATGTAACTCCACTCTGCAAGCCATTTGTTTTCAAAAAATCAAACAATAAGGTATACTTTAAACGTAATACTGTGATGCATTCTACAGAATTAATAGTAACAATCTTATTCTTAATATAACACTTTTAGTTATTCTGCAGCCAAGGAAAATGCAGCCTATCTGAAATTTTACTACTCATACACATCTTACAGCCAACCCCCTTTGTCATCAATTAATTTTATTTTATTTCATACACTATACAAGTCTTTACTTAATACTGTTATACTTCATTTTAAGAAAAACAATTAATGCACCTGAAACAATTCAGGGTGATTTTGATTTCACATTTCTAACTTTAGTTAGTGTGTAATGTTGCTGTTTGTGCTTAAACAAAATCTGCAAAAGTTACAACGCTCAAAGTTGAAAGCAAAGGGACATATTTGCTTTTAAAGAAATCGTTTTTAAAGACTAAAACAAATGGCTGATTGGGACTACATGACATTGTGACATCACTAACCCTAAATTTACATAAAGCCCGCCCCCAGGAACACTTTAATAATGTTTTCAAAAAAGCAAATTAAAAGACAAATGGAGAGACTGTTAAATGAGGCTCCTTAATAATGTGATCTGTTTTTAAACACACTGTTGATAGGTTGAGACCTCAGTGCCTGTGGGTTCCATTGGAAACCAAAAGTCTTCACCACAGCCTAGTTCATCCCTGCAGGAGGACCATGAAAAAACTTTGGATGGAAAAGCTATAGTACATGGGGATATCTCAAACAAACCCCAAGAACCATCGAAGACATCATTAACCACACAACGTCAAGTAAGAAGGGTTTCTAGTATCAAACGATCGAACTGATAGTAGTAACTTTTAAAGGTTATTATTTGTATGACAAGTAAAAAGGAACAATATATTTGTTAAAAAAACAGAGAGACAAAAAAATGTATACACATTCAATGTATATTTATCAATGTGTAATGTTTGGTTGAAATTTATGGCATGCAGCTCACCTCCTTGTGGAAAAGAAGGGGCGCAGAGGTTGTGGTTTCTGTGATCCCCACCCAAAACACAGGACAAACCATAATTATTCGCCACAAAGAGCTCCATACACTTCAACCGCACCGGTGGCTATATGGCGAGGTATAGTGTGCATCTCATTCTCTTAAAAATTAAGTTATACAAGCTGTAGTTAATTTTTAAAACTATAAATCTGAAGTTATAAAAGCTTATACAAGTCAACGGTACATCATGTCATGACTGTTACTGTTGGAATAGCATCATATAGTAAACAACATGTAACATCTTTCAGAAAAACAATTTTTATAACAAGAGTAACACTTTACAATAATGGTTTAAACAAGATTAACTAATCAGTGAGTAAAGTCAATTTATGATTAAAATAGTTCCGCAATTGTTACTTTATAATTACAAAATGAAACTAGCTTCGTTAAAAAGACAGAATAACCTTTTCCAGCTAAAGTAAATAAAGTACTAGCAGGGTAATAGCAGGTATAGCTAGATCAAGATGTTTAAGTGAGTTCCATATGTGGCAAACACAGAGACAATAAACGTGTGAATATAATGGTTTAATAAACGAAACTACGGTAGGCTATACACACAACTAAACACACAACTAAACTAAGCAAAGA
This sequence comes from Abramis brama, assembly GCA_022829085.1. Taxonomy (NCBI): domain Eukaryota; kingdom Metazoa; phylum Chordata; class Actinopteri; order Cypriniformes; family Leuciscidae; genus Abramis; species Abramis brama. The sequence continues at coordinate 50,310,750 of CM040769.1, read as the reverse complement.
TTCTATACAGAATCGAAGTAAGTAAAGAAATGTGAAGAAAGAGAGAAAGGAAAAGAGAATGGCAAGATTACAATCAGTTAACCACAACCTACAAGAAACATCAGAGAATCAGGGTCACCTTAAAAGGGTACAATAACTTAGAAACGCATCTAAAGGCTACGAACGGGTACTTGCATTGACTTTGGTTGCTGTACAGTCCAGATGCAGGAGATTCTTGAGATTCTTGATGATTTCGCCAGGAGTGCGCTGAAGCGTTCGTTTGGGTTCTTGGGGTGGTCCATGTAACTACCTCAGTCCTATATGGACTATTACTTGTTTATTAGTTAATCTAATTTTCATATTATTAAATAGTGTTAGCTTAACTGTTAATATAGAAGTAATCATTTGTCCTGCATTACAGATACCAATTAATAATGGGCAATTATTGTAATGTTTTATCATAAACATGGTTAGTTACCCATGTGTTTTTTGGGAATGTGTTTTTTAGTTTAAAAATTTAAATATTGAAATGAATGGTTGTAATACAACACATTAAAAAATACAAATTTTCACAAATTACAGCAAATCTGACTGATGTTACAGGGTAAATTGCAGTTTTAATTGTGTATCCTTATAATTGAAACAGATATATGTTTGATGTCTTCTTAACATTGTATTCCTAATTTATAATGCAACTTAAAATAAATAAAAACATTTCCCCAACATTTCTTATGTAGATAATTGAAGGCCTGTTTCATCTTGCTGTCAATCAACTGGAGATGGGGAACTCCATATACATTCTAAATCACTATACAGCATGGGTGATTCTGACTGGGGACAGCACGCAGATTGCCCGGCAGAGTTTGTCAAAGGTGATCACAGTGGCTGGACTATAGTGTGAATATGCAAATTTGTGTGTGTGTTTGCAGGGACTAATATTATAAGGCTTACACATGAAAAATAATACATAATCTGTTGCAAAATTACATAACAAATTTGCCTGCTTTCCATCTTGCTTTAAAAAGGTAAATATACTTAATGATGGTTTAAAATGCCAAGGTAATTATTATTTATCTTCTTCATTAGGTAAACTTCAACAATTACCAGGCAATTGTTTCATTTGTGAACATCAGCAAGGTCCACTGGAAACTTCTGGTGAGTAGCTGAATGAGATCTGTCATTATTTACAGTGTCTGGAATATTATTAAAAGATGTACATTCTCCCCACTTTTCATTTTCAGTACATAAATGAGGTCAAGCATACTGTGTACCTGGTAGATCCCTCAAAAAGTTACTCAGAGAAAGCTGATTCCATTCGTGCAGCCAAAAAATTCAGGTATTCTTTGTATGACTCATTACATCCTCAAGCCACATTCTATGGCTATTTGCCTGTAGTTTTGCAGCACTGAAGAGATTTCGTTCCCTCCCTACTAATAAGGGGTCCACCTCTCTCCATTTAAATTGTTTGTATACTTTAAGGTGTTTATACTGGTAGTATAATTTATAATCCATATGAAGTTTTATGTAACAAAGTTCGGGAGGAGCATGTTCAGGTAATCATCCAATCAGCACAAGAAGAAGCCAGTATAAATAAAGCCTTCCCTTACCTCCTGTCTCATGACAAATTTCTCAGCATCGGACTCCGCCTTCGTGCCATCATGTCCGAGTTAGAGCTCTTCCCCTCCGACGATGATTCTTTCATCACGGAGGTGGCTCCATCGCAATCCGCTGATCCAGCGGCCTTTTCCTCTCCAGCAGCTAACAACAACATCGAGCCTCTATCCTCAAACAGGCGATGCCGGCCTTCTAGATCCTCTCCGCATACTCTGAGACGTCGAAGACTCCCCTCACCACCGCCAGCGAGGAACTCATCATCTTCCTCATCGTCTTCCTCCGCGCCTTCCCACCTTTCAGTGCCCCCAAACATCCCTCCCATAGGGAAGTGGACAGTTAAGGGTCTGAGACAAGCCTTAATTAATTCAGATGCAAATTTTTCCCGCAGGATGAAAAAAGCAGAGTTGTTTGATTTATATGTCACCTTACAATCTTCTCACCCTTCTGTTTCAGCTCCAAACCCATCGGCTCGGACGAGCAAGGCCCGCCGGGCCCCGATCGCTCGTCTCGCAGCGTCTACACCTTCCTCACCCGCAGCGCCGGGCCCCGCGCCACGTCGTCGCAGACCTTCCGCTAGCCTGGGCCGCGCCCCGGATGCAGTCGCGGAAGGGCGCCAAACTTTTCCGGGTCAACTCCTCTCCTCAGCCCCTCCCACCGCGGTACCTCACGCTCCAGATCTCTGCAATTCTACTTTCACACAAGATCCCCAAATGTTTTTCTTCCCTTCTACTTCTTTCAGTTTTCCTCCTTCCCAAGCGCCAGGTGCTCACCCTAACGTGAGGATGCCTCCGTTAGCTGGTCATTCGCCGGCGCATTTCCTTCCCCTTCTCCTTCCACACTATGCTCTTCCTATTCCTCCTCCTTCTATCCCGGGGGCCGATCTCTGCGCGAGGATGCCTCCGCAATCGGTCACAGCCCCGACTTTTCCTCCCTTTAACCCACTCCAAGTGCGCTCTCCTTTCTCTCTCTTCTCAGCCACTCCTCAGCCAGCCCCTCCGAATGCAGTTGCCGCAGAACCTCCTCCAGTGACGAACAACATCAGAGCCCAAATCCTCGCAGGTGCAGACGTAGATTTGGGTTCTCTCCTGTCCCTGTTTCCCCCAGTCGAGTCCAATCGCCAAGTGGACTGTGGCGATATCTCAGTCACTCTAAAAAATAATTCACGGGTTACATCACGCACATTATCACTGGCACATTATCACGAATTCTGTATCGCTTTCAGCCGCTATACAGAAATTATATGCTCGACTTTCCCCCATAGACGGCGCGAGCTAAACGATTATCTTGCCATCATAGCGGAGCTCGCGTTGTCTTATGGGGGTAGTCATTTCTATACTTACCATAAATTGTTTTCTGCAAAATGCGCTGTCCGCGTTTCCCAATGGAATCAGTGTCCCTATTGGGGAGCGTTGGACACTGATCTCCATAACCGAGTCTTCCTTGGGTGTAGAAACATCTCCTGCGCAATCTGCAGATCCACAAGCCATGTCACCACGGCATGCCCCCAAATCAATCCATCGATCCCTCCCTGCTCAGAGCAGAATGCCATAAAATCCACAAGTTACGTTCCGCGACCCGCAAGAGAAGATTGTTCGATCAGAGCACCATACACGGCACCCGACAGACAAGTTTGTAGAAACTTCAATGAAGGGAGATGCCCAAGACAACGTTGTCGTTTTCTCCACGTCTGTGATTACTGTGGCGGTGCACACGCCCGCGTGGTTTGCCCAGTCAAAAAATCTGTTAATAAAAATGCAAAAAACTATCTCTCGACTTCTGATTGTTTTCCGCCTGGCCGAGGAATTATCACACCACCCAGATGTCAACTTCACAAATTATTTGCTGACAGGTCTCAACCAAGGCTTTAAACCCGGCGTAGAAAGTCATCCCACGCAAAACATTATCTGCGCTAATCTTCAGTCCTCCTTAGCGGAGCCTGAAGTAGTAGATAAACTAATTAAAAAAGAAATTGAATCCGGTTTTATGATAGGCCCTTTCGAGGCTCCCCCGTTCGACAAATTTCGCATCAGCCCTATAGGCGTGGCTACCAGGAAATTCTCGGGGAAAAAGCGGTTGATAATAGACCTTTCAGCCCCCCATAATTCTCCATATCCGAGCATCAATAGTCTCATCCCTCTTGAAGAATATTCTCTCAACTATCATGACATCGAACAAGCCATAACCATGATTAAAATAGCTGGACGAGGTGCATGGCTTACAAAAGTAGATATCTCCTCTGCTTTCAAAGTAATGCCAATCCACCCTGATTCGTGGCACTTGTTCGGTGTAAACTGGCGGAACAAGTATTATTTCGCCGTGCGCTTAACTTTCGGCTGCAAAAGCAGCCCGAAAATCTTTGACACTCTCTCTGAAGCTATATGCTGGATCCTTTCCAATAATTATGCAATTCCTCATCTTCTCCATCTGCTTGACGATTTCCTAATAATTTCACCATACAACACCATCCCCGAGGCTCACCTCCTCACAGTGCAAAAAGTTTTCGCTGAACTAGGGATTCCGTTAGCCCAGGAGAAAACATCGGGTCCAACTACGTCCATCGAGTTCCTAGGCATCAATTTGGACTCAGTAGAATTCCAGGCCTCACTGCCTAAGGACAAAATAGATTGTATCATCTTAATCGCATCCAATTTTACAGACAGCTCAGATTGTTCAAAACGCGAACTTCTCTCGCTGCTGGGCCACCTAAATTATGCTATACGCATTATTCCACAGGGCCGCCCCTTTATCGCGCATCTTCTCGCCCTCACTTCATCCGTTCACGCGCTGGAAGATCGGATCATCCTTTCTGACGAGTCCAAAAACGAGCTAAAATTATGGATGAATTTCCTTAACCAGTGGAACGGCTTAAAGGGTAACTAAACCCTAAACCAACTTTTTTTAGTTAATGATCTGTAAGAATGGGGCTTTATTAGTGCTGTTCATTGATTCAAATAACTTTTTTGACATTTGGGTATAAAGTGTTTTAATTCTACAATATATGGTGTAAAAACGTCTGAGTGCTGCCCTCTTCAGGTTGAACGGTGGCTACTGCAGTTGAATTTTCCTATTGGATGTTGCGGTACTGCGTGACAAAAGCGGTACTGCGTGACGTAAGCAGGTTCCAGCTCACCACGCCCTCCCTTGGTACGAGCTCACCACGCCCTTGGATGAGCTAGCGTAGATTTATCTGTATTTAGTACAGTAGGTGTAGTGTTGCTGGGTGCAACAGCACTGCTGGACTGCATAGCTTTCCAGCAGACTTGGAAATTAGGCGCCAGTGTTTGCATGCACTTGGCCTGGAAGACCGTGAGTGTAAAACCTGCATTTTACGCGGAATTGCTTTTCCAACGCAATAGAGGTGAAAATTGGCTTCTCCACACAGCTCGCGCTGAAAAGCGACGCTGTGCCAAACGCTGCTCCTCCTGCATGGACTCCACCACCGCAGCGGCGTCTTGATGTGAGTGATATATTTTAATTACAATTTATGGTTAGGCTAAAGTTAATCGGGGGTCGACAAACGCGTCGGCGCATTTTGCTGGATTTTTTCACATAGCGGCAAAATATGAATATGTCTATAGAGCGCGCGCGCTATTGACATCAACTCGATAAAACTCATCAGATGCATATTTACGTCGTCTTGCGACTCTGTGAGCTAACTCTCCATTTTAGAGAGTCTGACAGCAGGTCTCTCAGGTGCACGCCCTTCCGCTCACGGTTCGTCACCTCTATCTCCGCTGGGGTCTGCCCACTTTTCTAGCATTTTTCAAATATTGCCAGTGGGTGGAGTCAGGCTCTGACCAGGGGTTTAGTTACCCTTTAACTTTTTTTTACGACGACTTTATCTCTCTCCCCCTCGACATCAAATTGTTTACAGACGCAGCTCCCTCGACCGGCTTCGGCGGCTTTTACCAAGGACGCTGGTTCGCGTCTCCCTGGCCCCCTCAGCTCCTAGTCACACCCCAGTCCTCAGCCTCCTCGGCCCTTTTCGAGCTCTACCCGATCGTTGTTGCAGCTTCCCTATGGGGGAAAGAGTGGTCATCCAAAAGCATCCAAATCCATTGCGACAACGAAGCAACCGTACATTGCATTAACAAAGGTCGTTCTTGCTCACCTGCGTTAATGCCACTCCTCAGACGCCTTATCTGGATCTCCGCATGTGACCAGTTCTTAATAACTGCAAAACACGTTCCAGGGGCTCAAAACCAAATCGCTGACTCTCTCTCCCGTTTCTCTTTTCAGAAATTCAGGATGCTGGCACCAGAAGCAGACCCCACTCCAACCCCAGTACCTCCTTATTCTCAGCTGATCTTCCCATAAATCATCCGCTAAAATCCCTCCTGGACACGTCCATTGATTCCATCCTCCAAGCAGTTTCTCCCAGAACCCTGCAAACATATTACACCGCGTGGAAATCGTTCAAGTCATTCCACCTCTCTCACAACCTGCCGTTTCCCGAATTCTCTCTTCTAACCGTTACTTCGTTCATATCGCACCTTAATTCAGTTAAAGGTCTCCAAGCCGGATCCATAAAAAGCTATCTAAGCGGCATTCAATTCTTCCATAAACTAATCCACGGTAAACCTGCACCTGCAATTAATAACTCCCAAACGTCCCTTCTAATTAAGGGAATCCAAAGAACCCGCCCCACTCGCCCAGACACCAGACAACCAATCACAATCGATATACTCACCAGATGCATTTCATCACTCCGTCTTGGATACCACTCCGCCAACACCGCCTATACATTAGAAGCTATGTTCATCCTAGCATTCTTCGGTTTCCTCCGCTGCTCCGAACTGACCATAACTTCCTTATTCGACCCAAACATTCATCCTACAATTTCAGACCTACAGATCGTAGATCATGAAACCATATCATTTTTCATCAAACAAAGTAAAACTGACAGAGCTAAAAAGGGTCACTTCGTTTATATTTTCAATTTACAAACTCCCATCCAACCGTACCATGCTCTTTTTAACTACCTGCAGTACAAACGTTCCACGTCCAAATCCCCACTCGACCCACTCTTCACTAACGACTCCAATCATCCAGCTACGAGATTTTGGTTCCAAAAGCACCTTAAAGCAGTCCTCATCAAATTCGGCGTCACAGCAGATAATTTCTCTAGCCACTCATTCCGTATCGGAGCAGCTACCACAGCCGCACAAAAAGGTCTCTCCCATCAACAAATTCAAACCCTCGGTCGCTGGTCATCCGAAGCTTTCAAAACTTATATTAGATCCAGCCGCTTCCACATCAGAAACGCTCACCAAGCCCTAACTAATTAGATCATTCATTTCCATCACCTGCAACATCTCATCCTTCATCATTTTCCGCACCGATACCAGTACAAACCCACTTTCCGAATTTATTTTGCTCGCCGTATTTACACTCGCTTCAATAATTATAATATAGCATTTTACAATCAATTGCAGGCTCCCCCGTTCGCACGCAGTGACGGCTCCCCTCTCGTGGGCCGGGCTCAGTCCCCCTTCCGAAGCGCCGGTCGAGCCCTCCCGTTCGAATTGCAGTGAGAGCCTGCCTGTCTTAGTCGTCGCCGGACGGCCGCGCTCGTGTCGCTAGGTGGGCTCCCCATTCGTCGGGCCGCGAGGGGTCTATTCCCGTGCCCCAGCCCCGTCGAAGCGCCGGTCGAGCCCTCCCGACCGAGTCCAGCGGGCGCCCTCCGTTCAACCTGGCGAGGCTTACCCGTCCGATGCTGTGAGCATATAAGTTCCCGTCGGATGCTGCGAGAGCCCTCCTGGGTAAACGGTTAAACTCGTTCACAAATTCACGCTCGCATAATTCTTGCGTCATCGAGCTGTCAGTTCAACTGCAGAACGGGCTCATCCGTCCGATGCTGTGAGCATCCAAGTTCCCGTCGGACGTTGCGAGAGCCTTCCCAGTCGAATAGGCAAGCTCGTTCCTTGGTAAATACATACCCTTCACATTTTGGGGGGATAAATTCTACGCTCGCTGTCCTGCGTTCATCTGGCCTTTTTGGGGGGAGTACTCTGGGGTCGGGCCGAATTCCGAGCTCGGAGCCCTCCTCCCGGACAGCAAGCCAAATACGCATTATAATATTACATCAGATTTCATTAACATGTGAACTCGTGAAATGAAGTTTTATGTAACAAAGTTCGGGAGGAGCATGTTCAGGTAATCATCCAATCAGCACAAGAAGAAGCCAGTATAAATAAAGCCTTCCCTTACCTCCTGTCTCATGACAAATTTCTCAGCATCCCGCCACCACCCCATCACCTCACATTCAGATGGGTCTGCTCATAGATACCCATGATCTATACATTCATAGGGGGGAGTACTCTGGGGTCGGGCCGAATTCCGAACTCGGAGCCCTCCTCCCGGACAGCAAGCCAAATACGCATTATAATATTACATCAGATTTCATTAACATGTGAACTCGTGAAATATGTTTGTTTTTTGTGGTGCATGTTAATGCCCATAGGGTTTTATTACTTTGTAATCTTTTTCATATGGACATTGTGTAATATTTCTTTAACTAATGGATGTTGAACTCCCTCCAGCTAAAGAATTTATCCCAGTAGCATAAGCCCTAAAGGTTGGAGCATAACATAAATTAACCTAACAATGAGTGTCTCCTGATTAGGGGCATGCAGATGATGTTAGGGTAGCATGCTACATTTATTTAATATTATTAATATATTTAATATTTAAGTATTTACCAACCAGTTTGCTTAATGGTTAATCATATCAATATTTAAGGAGACATTGCAAAGACTTTGTATTACAATAAAGTAATATATTTTATTTACATTCCATACCTTGTAGATAATAGCTGATTACTTATGACCAGGGCCTGAAATTAACACCTGACCACACGCCAAATGCGGGTGAATTCTGCAATTGGCGGGTAACACTGTCAATCTACCTGCCACATTGGCAGGCAACCAATGAGAATTGACCCTTTGCGGGGAGTTTGATTGACAGGCGATCTGGCCAATCATTGGCCGAATCTGCCTTTTTTTTTGTCCGACAAAGCAGTAAGGAGAGTTCAACGTTAGAGGATTTGAACTTGAAAAAACGGAGTGTACTGAGTAAGCCAAGCGGGAAGGAAGTCGACCGGAAGTTGAAGCCGGCCGCGTGCCACCATCTTGTAGCAGAACTTCACCTGGTGTTAGCATCCCATTGACTCCCATTCATTTTGGCATCACTTTGACAGCGAATAACTTTACATCTGAGGCGTTTGAAGACTCTCTGTCGCACAGTAGAGAGATTACCGTATGGACGGGAGGAGAAGCTCGCGGGCAATCGGGGGGACGTGGAGGCAAAATGACAAAATAATTAATCAGAATACCTAGCAAAAGTTTCTCCTGCTCCTAGCTCATGGACAGCTCCTACTCACGCTCTCCGTCTCTGCACGTTTCGGAAGGGAATGATTCAGATTTCTCTTGGCACAGCTACTAGAAGACAGACGGGTTGCTCACGTGGTCCATGTAACGCTTTGCTCTGTTTGAGTCTGCGCGTCAGGAAAGGAAGTGCTAAGAAATCGCTAAAAATGGGCTTCACTTGTCTCAATTGAGATCCAATGAGATGGCTCTGTCCACTTCTTATACTGTCTATGTGAGTAAGCCTACTGACATCTTTCCGCAGTTAAAACTACATTCCTCCTTATGTTCATTCATGTTTATTTGATGCTATAAATTAACTAGAAGGAAGAGATGATCGGTTCACGAGCAGCTTTAACTGAGGCACCACAGCGATCTGTCAAGACACATTACAGAGCCACAAAACGGTATTGTCTAAATTTCTTTAAAAATTACCAAATTTTAACGTTGAGACTTTGTTTAATATCAAAAGTAACCTGGACTGTCTTGTCTGTCAGCGTGTTGTCAGTGTCTCTGCTGCGCGATGTGTTTTTCATTGCGTGAGATCATGGTTTGGCGTGAGCGCGGTGTAGCCTAGCTTGTCGGACATAGCAACAGTAACTAAAGGGGCCGCGTTTTTTTTTTTTTTGCAAATGTTCTTTGACATTTAAACGAAGTCAGCCATTTCGTTGGATTTTAGCTAAAAATGTGGCGGCACATTACTGGAGTAAAGAAAGCATCTGTGAAAGCAGCGCAGTTGTTTCGGAACGTAACAGTGTGATTGGAGAGAAAGATGAGGCCCTTCTCTGACTACGTAATGTGTGAGTTAAGTATTAAACTGTTGATGAGATGAGATAATGCAACGCTGACATAGGCTACAGTACAATGACAGTTGCACAGAGGGTTTTTCCTGACTCAAAATGAGGCGGAGGTGGTAAACTCCTAATAATGCATTTTAATAATAAGGTAATTCAATTAGTATTTTTCATAGATCATCATATAGCCTAATGTGTTTCCCACATCATTTTTGTGGGTGGAGCCTGGTACCCCTAGGGGGGTCCGGGGCATGCCCCCCCCTGAAGAAAATTTAGTACATTTTAAAGATAAATTCATTAATCTGGTGCACTTTGAGTCACCCGAATCCACTGTTAAAAATAAATAATCCACCCGCAAACCGCCCATATTCTTTGATTTAGATATCTGCATCTGATCATCACATTACAATTATTCAAATTCTCAGTGTTAAGCATGATAATATGGTAACATATCACACTGAAGTAGGCTGATTTAAAAAGAACATTTATTTAAAATAAAAGTTCTTCTTTTGGCAAAATTACATTTCCTTAATAGCCTAAGCAGAGGCTTTACTCCCTTCAAGCTTAAATTGTCAATGTTTCATTACATCACTGTTTGAAAACACTTGGAATAATTTTTTGTACCTTTATAAAAGGCATTTTTTTCCCTAAATGTTTGCTCCATCTTTCATTTCAAAGTATTAAATTTGATCAATATATTCAATTAAAATAATAAGACACTAGGCTGTGTTACCAATCAAATTAAATAATTTACACTGAAAAATTATAACTGTATTAAATGAGATTATTTTAAATATTTTTGAATATACAAATAAGGAATGTTGAAAAGAATGATAGCCTATTTTATGAAACTAAACCGCCAGTAGGAGGCGGCAGGCGACCGTCTTAATGAGCGAGTCATTGAGTCATTCATTCAAACGATTCGTTCAATCCGCTGATTTATTCAGAATGAAGCAGTTTATGAATAGTTAATTGAATCTTTGACTCAACCGATTCGTTCAAAACGCTGAATCATTCAGTAATGCTGCTGCAGCAAGTGTTGCTGTGAGATGCGCTATGGTTCTGCTGTGATCTTTGTTTGGAACTATTTTCGCTGCTGAAACAGAACAAAAACAGTCATTGCGTCTAAATGTAAGTGACTTCATTTTAAGTTTTTTGTTTATTGAACTGTTATGAAATCAGTCTCTGTTTCAATCTTGATGGCATTCAGGAAAACAGCTTTCTGGTCGTGTGTAGCCTAGGCCAGGGGTTCCCAAACTTTTCCATGCCAAGGCCCCCCAAATACCACTAGGTTCTGGCCAAGGCCCCCCTTAGGATGTGTTATTGAACCCATCGACAATACTACGGCACCTGTAGAAATAAATAAATAAAACATCTAGGTGAACATCAGATTATGTGATGGTGTTTGATACCAGCCAATCAGAAAGATTATAGAGATGCACCGATTACAATTTTTAAGGCAGATTCCGATTTTTCATGGAGTTTGACCTGTCGATACAGATTTTAGCCGATTCTGATTTCATTTTTTCTAACCACTTTACAGCACACACAAATATTATATATATATAATAAAACACCACTTTTACCCAAACTGATTAATAAAAACAAGTTTAAATGGATACATTTTCTATAAATATTTTTGTCTTCATTTTCTTTTCTGACATAGCCTAATCCAGTTCTTGTTCAAACACACTATACATGCAAATTATGTGCATTTTAGGTAGGCTACTTTTTGTGTGAAATCATATTTATTTTGTCCATCAAAAGTGTGCTTTCACTTTAATTGAGCGTGAGCAGCGCAGCAAAAATAGACTCGGCGCCGAAACCCTCCGCTTCACTACTGCTCATGCAACGCTCCTGCTTGACGCCCACGCGCTGCTCCTGTGAGAATGCACTCACTGAACATGCACGCCGGAAAAAATTTGCGCTGCTCACGCGCCGCTCGCGGTCTGAAACGGCCGTAATTCACAAGATTTCCTACATGTGCGTTCTGTGTGCATGTGTGATGCTGATGTTGCGCGATGTTATTCATGCGCGCCCGAGTGCATTTGAATCGGCATATGTCAGACTGAAAATCACGTGAAAATCGGCCAATTCTTGTCACTAGCCGATTAATCAGTTCATCTCTAAAAGATTAGCATTAAAAGTATTCACTAGCAAGGACCACGCCACAACTGCACGGAATTAGCTAGCTTTGTGAATGAATAAGGGTCGAAGGAAATGGGGAAAGATGTAAACGACGGATCTCCGTCTGGCTGATCAGGGAGTCTGACCCGGGAGACTCAGAGTGGGGGCTTCGTCTCGGTAGGCAGTAAGCTGAGTTACTTGAAGACCCCCCTGGATGCAGCCTGTGGAATTAAAATTGAGATGTTAGAGATTGAAGGAGAGAGGATTGGGGTCGGGGGGAAGTGGGATGAATGGATGAGTTGGAAGGGAAGGGGTCGAGTTAGAGGTTGAGGGGGGGGGGGGGGCTGGGGTCTGGGGGAAGAGGGATGGATGGATGAGTTGGAAGGGGAAGGGTGGGTGGGGTTCGAAAAAACTGAGACGAACGGTGTGGTGAAGGTGGGTTCCGTGTATATATACAGACGGGGAGAGAGAGAGAGCTGATTAGTTGAGGTGTGGTCCTGCTCCCGAACTTCAATTAACTTGTTAACTACATTTCACTAGCAAGGACCACACCACAACTGCACGGAATTAGCTAGCTTTGTGAATGAATAAGGGTCGAAGGAAATGGGGAAAGATGTAAACGACGGATCTCCGTCTGGCTGATCAGGGAGTCTGACCCGGGAGACTCAGAGTGGGGGCTTCGTCTCGGTAGGCAGTAAGCTGAGTTACTTGAAGACCCCCAAAGGTTTGGATGAGACGATGCGGGCTTGAGCTTGACGGAGATCGTTTAGATTATTGCGGATGTACGAGCGGTATGCTTCGGATGACCATCGACCTAAGACTCTGATTGTCTCGTCCGAGATGCCCATGCTGGCGGCCGTGGTGGCTGCTCCGATCCGGAATGAATGTATAGAGTAATGTTCGGGAGATATGCCGGAGGTCCTGAGAATACTTTGGAAGTGTTTGCTAAACCAGAATCTCGTGGCCATTTTTCCGTTTTCCGTGAGGAAGAGTGGTTCTTGAGGAGATGAATGGTTAGCGTATCTGGAAGAAACGTATTCCGAAAGTGGCTCATAAGGACTGAGGAAGGAGTGGAGGCGAAAGATGTATATTGGAAACGACTCTCCGAATTGGTCGGTTTTGCTTCTCTTTAGGTTATATATCAGAGAATCTGGTGTATGAGCGGTGATGTCTGAGAGGCTGGGATGAATGGCTGGATTGAAGGCTGAAGTCGACGGGGCGAATTCGGAGCATCTCAGGAAGCCGAAGAATGCGAGAAAGAACATGCATTCTAATGTTTGGTCGATCGATGGGCTCAGGTAGCCGGAACGTAATGTGTGGATGCATTGGCTCAGGAGGTCAGAAGTTAAGGGTAAGCGTTTGATGTTGAGGACTGGTTCTTGTTTTCGTAGACCTCTGATGAGCATAGATACATGGGAGTGAGAAATGGTTTGGCATTGGTCGCCGGTGGCGAGTTTGTAGATAAAGTTAATTCCGGATAGGTAAGTCTGAATGGAGGATGCCCTGATATTTTGGTAGGAATGGGCATGAGTAACGAAGTTACAGATGGACCAAACGTTCATTAGAGGAAATGAGAGTTGGTAAAATGAGTGGTAAGCCTTAAAACAGTTCCAACCGGTCAAGTAAGCAGAGAGGGTACTCTGGGCGAGGCCATTGAGAATAGCTTCTCGCGAAGCATGTGTAAGTTCTTCCAGCTGTGGACTTAGTTGAAGATGGTGGCTGAAAACGGTGGAACTGGCGTGGGATGGATGTCTGATTCTGGAGCTAAGATTCTGAACTTCTGAAAAGAGAAACGAGACAATGAGTCGGCTATGCTATTGTGGTATCCTGGAACGTGTGCAGCTCGGATGATGAACTGACGTTGCGCCGATATAAGTGTCAGTCTGCGGACTAATTGCATGATCGCCAGGGAATTGGATCTGCCTTTATTTATGATTTCAACTACCGCTGAGTTGTCTGAGTGGATGAGTATGGAATGTCGGGACCATTCGTGCCCCCAAAGGAGGGCTGCTATAATGACAGGATACATCTCGTAAAGTGCGGATGAGGGAAAGTCTGGCTGCTGAATTAGATGGCTGAACTCTGGTGGCCACTCGGAAGCGAACCAGCGGCCGCTGTAGTAGCCCCCGAATCCTATGGAAGGCGCTGCATCTGTGTACAGCTGAATGTCTTCTGGCTGTGTGACATAGTCGTTATAAAAGAAGGATATGCCGTTCCATGAAGACAGGAATTTCTGCCAGAGCCGCATTTCCATTTTGCATGCTTCATCCAAGGTGACTTGTCGTGTAGAGAGGGTATTGATGCTGCTTTTGATAGTAGGAAGGAAAGGAAAGATTTTCCCTGGGGAATTATTCTGATGGCGTAGTTAAGGTGGCCGAGGAGGGCTAGCAGCTGTTGCTTTGTGCACCTGTCTGCTAGAAGATAGTTTGATAGGAGCAATGAAATGCGTTGCGTTTTCTCAGGAGGTAGAGATGCTTGGAAGGAGATGGAATCTAGGGTGATGCCTAGAAACTCGATGGAGGTGCAGGGCCCTAAGGTCTTTTCTTTTGAAAGGGGTACGCCTAGTTCGGAAAACACTTTAACGAGGGTGGAAAGTCCTGAGCGTGGAGGTGCGGATGTAGGTGTGATGATGAGGAAGTCGTCGAGGAGGTGCAGGACGTAGGGAAGCTTGTGGTTGTTGATGAGAATCCAACATAAAGCCTCCGATAGGGAGTCAAATATCTTGGGGCTGCTTCTGCAGCCGAAAGTGAGGCGTACTGAAAAATAATAAGCTCCTTTCCAGAATATTCCGAAGAAACGCCAGAATTCTGGGTGAATGGGCAAGACTTTGAAAGCACTGGTGATGTCTGCTTTTGACAGCCATGCTCCGTGGCCTGCCTTGCGGATGAGAGTGATGGCTTGGTCGATGGAAGCGTATTTCATGGAGAAGTCTGAGGCTGGAATGATGCTATTAATGCTGGGAATGTGTGAGCCGTGTGGGGAGGACAGGTCGATGATTAATCTCTTCTTCCCGGAATATTTCCTGGTGGCGATTCCTATAGGGCTGATGCGAAAAAGAGTGAAAGGAGGTTCTTTAAACGGGCCTATCATAAATCCCTCTTGAACTTCTTTAGCTATTAAAGTGTCAACAGTGTTTGGTTCGGAGAGGGCAGACTGGAGGTTATGGGAAAGATGAGAAGTGTCTGGGATTATTTCTATGCCTGGAAGAAAGCCGTTTTTAAATCCATTGATAAGGAAATCTACGAACTCTCTGTCGGGGTGGTCTAGTAAGGCAGTAGCTAATGCTTCTACCTTGACTGGTGTGCCGAGATACTGTAATAGTCAGTCGGGTAGAGCAGTTGGGTTGTGGGGGCAAGAGGCTCTTGAGTGGGCGCCTCCACAGAAGGAGCAGGTGTGTAGGAATCTACAGTTGGAAAGAGAGCAGCCAAGATGGTTGAAGTTGTTGCATACCATTCTGCCTCCTTGGTAGAGGATCGGTCGTCCTCTTTTGTCAATGCCTTTGGGAAGTGAAACGTTGGCTGTGGGCTGTATGTTTAGAGGTTTCGGAATTAGAGGAGGAGGTGGGGCTGCTGTGGATAATCTATTGAATACGGATGTTTTGCGTGAGGAGGGTTGAGATTGAGAGGGTGTGATGGTGCAAGCTGAGGCTGGATGTGATGGTGCTCCGCATAGTTCACAGGACATAGAAGTGCGTGCTGTGAAGGTCCGACAATAGAGTTCTGCATCAAGAGTGCCCCAGTATGTCCCCTGATTGAACTGCTGTAACCGACCAGCTACTTGTGTGGCAAAAAGAACGTGGTAGTTGTAGAAGCCTGTTCCTCCAAAACGCACAGCCATGTCTAGAATGATTGATAGGTAATCGTCTAGCTCGGTTCTTCGATCGGGATAAACAGAGCAAATTATATCTCTGTAGATCGAGAAAGCTAAAGCAAATTCGGTGGGAGTGAGGTCCTTTGAACGAGAGTTCAAAGGATGGCTGAACTGCATTAGGCCTTGAATGGTTTGCAGCTCTCTGGGCTGGCTGATATTTATGAGGGATGGATGGAGGAGCTGGGCTAAATCTGTGTAGTTACCTGATAAGATCTGAAGACGTAAGGCTGAAGAGACTGGGGAGGGTCGGTGGATTGATGAAGCTGGACGAGGAGGCGGTGCAGCTGTGGCCAGGGTATATGGGCTAGTATTTATTGGCAGGATGTGAGGGTGTTGGGAAAGGGAGGGGTAGGGGTGGGGGAGGGAGGGGAAAAGGGGTAGATTAGTTGCGTAAAAGGAAGAAAGAGGAGGGGGTTGAAAAGGTCCACTGAGAGGTAGAAGTCCTGGGTTTGCTGCATGAGGGACTTGAATTGGGTGAATTTGTAGGGAAGAATCAGAAATAACAGGAGCCGTGTGGCTGTTAATGCCAGAAGGAAGGGTAGAAGAATGGATGCTGGGATGGAGGGATGAATGTCCGTGAGGATTTGTAGCTGTTTGTGAGCTTAAGTAAGCAAAGAAAGATGTCATGAATTGGGATAAGTCTGAGGAAGAAGGTGCAGATGTTGGAGGTAGTATTACTTGGTCTCCACTAGGTGGCGCGGACACTGCTGGCTGAGGCCGTTGTGGAGGCAGTGTGGTGACGTCATGAGTGACGATGAGAGGATCGCGTGTCAATGCCGGAAGCGTTGGAGGCTCGGAATTTAAATTTGAAGTGTGTGTAGATGCTGTGTAAAGCTGAAATAGTCTTGATTTATTGTCAGATCGGCTGAAGTGGATACCTTTGTCCTTAAGAGCACGCTGAAGGCAAGCCACAGTCCAATTCTTGATAGTATTCTCTGGCCTGGAAGACATGGCGTGAGTGCGCTGAGAATTGCTACGGTTTGTTGAATGATGACGCGGTTGACGAGGAGAGCGATCGCGCCGGCTTTTGTGCCTGTGTCGATCGTTGATGGTAGTTCTCGTTTGCAGAGGAGAGTGATCCTGTCGAGTCGGGGTTGGAGAATTCTTCGATGATGAACTGTGACGTGAATGCCCGCGGGACTGAGGGATTTCTACGACAGAACGCAGCCGGTGTGAATTTTGGCTGCCTAGGGATTGTTGTGAAGACCTGACGCTCTGTGACGGAGGAGAGTTTCTGAATAAACCGTCTTCGGAGTCAGAGGGGTTGATCTGCAGCTCGGAATCCATTTCGAAAAAACTGAGACGAACGGTGTGGTGAAGGTGGGTTCCGTGTATATATACAGTCGGGGAGAGAGAGCTGATTAGTTGAGGTGTGGTCCTGCTCCCGAACTTCAATTAACTTGTTAACTACATTAATGTTCAGATAGGCTATGCAACAAATTATTATGTTATTTGATAACAATACTCATATTAGCAAATATTTATTTTTTAACGTTTTTTTTTTCACTTTTTTTTTCAACTTGCTGCGACCCCCCCTGGCCGCGCCCCCACTTTGAAAACCCCTGGCCTAGGCTATATATTGTTTCTTAACTATAATATGTTATAAATAACTGCGCGAGCCTCAACAGCGCAACATTGTTACCGTCAGTACATTAGGTAGGACTATAGGCCTATTATTATCAACTAGGCTATCAATCGCCACTTACATTAAATTAAATAAAACAGAATCATCCTCACGTTTTCGGTGATTCCCTAGTTATTTTTTATTTTATATAAAAAAATGTTTTAATCAGGGCATTTGTCCGGATTGGCTACAATTCTCTCTCACTTTTCCCTTAAAAAAAAAACGAAAAAAAAAACACACATGTCCCAGACACAGTCTATGGTCCCGGGCAAGCGTTATTGTTGAGCCCTGATATGTTTTCCTTGATTTGTTTTCCCTGAAGAGAATTACGTTGTTGAAAACGAAAGTAAAAGAGTCACGCACGTTCATTGCGTTTTACCGTGAAACTCAACACATTATAATGATTTATCTGTCATCCACCCTCGATTAATTGGAATGGAATGTTTTTATTACTTGGCCCGCCCGACTCGCGGATTATCCGCGTAGCACTAAGTTATAAGCGCGTTTTGAGAATGGACACAAGCGGTAACCGCAACAGATTCGTCACGCTGGGAAAAGTGTATCTGACCATGTGACTGTCTGTCCGAGTTTTGTCGAGAGCCGGAGGCGGCACGAAATTTAACGGAGGCGGCCGCCTCATAATTCTCTATGCAGGAAAAACCCTGGGAGTTGGGAACCGGTGAGAAAATGTCCAGTAGCCTACCCGGTAACTTTACCAGTAATAACAATATTAATTTAGTTCTGCTTAACGGTTTCTGAACGCTGTAACTAACAGCTGCCCAGCCATCAACACAGCCGTGTGTGATTTGTTTACATAGGTCTATCTGTATTCTAAGAGTTATTATTACTTGTATGGATCTCGTTAATAACTTAACAGCCCTTAAATGTGTATTCTTACAAGTTAAAGAACAAATGTTTGTGCAATTCCTTTTTTTTTTCACCTTTTATGAGGCCAAAAAAAAAAAAAAAAAAACTGGCTGGTAAAAGGTCACTGTGGCGGGTGGTCAAAAAAGTTAACTTCAGGCCCTCCTGACATATATTAGAAGCTATGTGTCTGTCATGGATTTGCACTGAATTGATTCTCAAAAATACGGAACAAAGTGTGTTCCGTATCAGTTCAATACGGAACAAGACTTTTATGTGTCAAATACGGGACGATTCCGTATTATACGGAACGGTTGGCAACCCTACTCATTGCCTGATTAACCCCTTGTATCACAGTTGCTAGGCAGCCTTGTGCTGTCAGGTCAGAATAGGTTTTATCCTCACTAGCTTGTTAGTTATACCAGTTAATCTAGGTATGTCCCAACACCATATGAAACAATAACAATCTTTGACTTAAAAGATAATTTATGCTTAGCCTCCTGTGGAAGCTTCTGGATCCTTGTCCCGGTCGGTAAGATGTACTAATGCATATTTTATTGATATAGGATAAAATCTTTCTTTTGTAGAGCTGAAGTAAGACGGAAAAGTATTTGTCATTATAAAATAAAAATGTATTTAAACAAAAGAGAAAAAAAAAAGGTTACAGATTATAATACTAGCTATCCATTTTCATAGGGCAGTCCTGTTGAATGGATTTACAAAGAGCTACTTCCTTCTAAACAGTCCAAGCAATAAATCTGTTAAAAAATAACCTGTTGTCATCCGAGATATCAAGTTAACTTATAACAGCAAGGCAGTTTGAGCAAAAGAAGTCAAGTTAAAACCTGACTCTAAAGATGAACATGATTGAACATGAACACCAATGATCTAGAAGAGAGAACTAACTCTCTCTAGAGATGCACACGAAATTAACACCAATGCACACACTTGTCATACGCATTTACAGGCATATTTATACTAAACTTGCATTTCCGTTTAGGCTGTGTGGGTTTAAGCTGAGGGAACGAAATCTTATGACTTAGGCGCAGGGAACAGGGCCTTCGTCTGCAGAATGCAGTCCTCCATGGCTTCAGCTAGAATATCCTCTTGCGTCACTCTTGGCCTTATATGGTTGTTCTTCCTTCCTTTGCGCTTGTAACTGTGAGCTGGTTACAATATATTATTTCAAGTTATTGTTTCAAGTTCATAATTATTCTATAGGCCTAAATGTTATTTAGTTTAACAGCAGCACGAAATACCCACTGTGGTTCGAGATTTATTTGAAAAAATTAAAATAACTGCCCTCTGAATTCACAAATCGCACCCTGGTTTTAAGGATCCAAAGATCCAGCCCGACTGATCTCTGTGGAATTTAATATTGAGTTGAACATTTGTTTTCATGACAACAAATGAACATGAGTTTGAAGTTTGCATTTCGTTTTGCTTGGAAAAAGCTGGCCTAGTGTTTTAATTCTTCAATTAGCCTATTGAAATAATGAAATATTTAGTTAATAAACTTTTTTATGACAGAAATATTACTACATGTAGCCTAAATGATTTAACTCCGTCATTATCAACACTTTAATAATGCGGTAACACTTTAAAATACGGATCCTTCGTTAATGAATAACTACACAGGAACAAATGAGTAACACAATATTAACAATCTAGTAACTACAGTTAACTAACAAGTAACTCTGATTAACGAATTAGTAAGTAATAGCACACAGATTTAAGTGGTAGTTCACTATTAACTAATCAATAACTACTATTTTTTTAATACTTCCCAGAGAACTACTGAATTTTTTACAGATTTAAGTGGTAGTTCACTAATAACTAATCAATAACTAAAATTTTTTAATACTTCCCAGAGAAATAATGAAAAAAATTCACAATTCATGCAAAACTTAATAACTAATGCAGGAAAAATTACTAGCACTAGATTAACATTACTGCTAGATACTGTACACTAATTATCAATATGTAGTAGCGTAGCAGACTTATGATTTGGGAAAGCTGTCAATAATTAGCCTATGCACTGCTGTCTTTTAGAGAACTATTCATAAACTAAATAATTTTTAAGAATTGTTTTTATAAATGCACTTGTCTGGAACACTTACCCTGTGGCCGATTTTCCGGCATTCCTCTGGACTGGCTTTGAATAACTAGACTCATCATGGTGAGTACTGGAACATACTGAGTCATCAGCCATCCAAATACCAGTTATTTTATTATTTAACCTACCTCTCAAAATTGTTTTTATGTTCATATGTATATATATATATAAATATGTGTGTGTATATATATCCTGTGAATGATTAGATGATTCTACCCTTTCGGGTTGGCTCTTCATTAGTAACTACAGCATGGAATCATGATAACTAGTAATGACTCAAGTGTTAATGCATACTTTTATAGGACTTACAAATTATTTGGATCCGTATTCTAAAGTGAAGATCATGTTAACTAACTAGTAATGACTCAAGTGTTACTACATACCCCTATAGGAACTACTAATTATTTGGATCCGTATTCTAAAGTGAAGATCATGTTAACTAACTAGTAATGACTCAAGTGTTAATGCATACTTCTATAGGAATTACTAATTACGTGTTGGACACACGCAACATATTGAAAGAGCTTGGTTAACCTACAAAAGCCAAATTTGGCGACTGAGGGGAAACAGGACAGAGCAGCTTCTAAAAGAACATCTGTCTTTTATTGAGTGGACTTACTGGCTGGGACACAAGCACAGATATGGTCCTCTAGGTCGTCTTCTGAAAGACATTAGAAGGCATTACAGCAATTAAATATTGTATGCTAGAAGACAATAAATAGTTTTTTCCAGTTCAGGCATCACATATGTGAAGTTGTTGCATTAAATGGAAATGGTACCAGACGCTTAATAAATAATTATAAAATATATGTTTATAAAAGCTACTTTTTTCATGCCTCATGTTTAAACAAATTTTTCTAGTCATGATTTGTGCAACCAAACACAAGTCATTTCAAGCGTATGAGATATTGTTTGTGAACTTTTAAATACTATACTTTTAGAAAATTTCTTTAGAAGTATGCATTAACACTTGAGCCATTACTAGTTAGTTAACATGCACTGTTAACCCTTGCTGTAAAATTCTGACAATATAATACCATTTTCCATTAAAACAGTAATATACCGTAGAAAATAAAAATAGCCTACAGGAATATACTGTAAATTAACAGTGCTCAAAGTCGACACTCAGAGGCTGTTTTCCCAATCACACCCTATACCCTCATTCACTATTCCCTACATTAGTTCACTAATATAGTCCACTTGAATGAAAAGAAGTGAGTGAATTGAGAAACTGATGAACACCTGATAAGCAGAATCACTGAAGGACAGAGAAACAAGAACAGAAACAAGAGAAACACAAAAACTACATCTGACTTCCAGCAACACTGAGTGTGAAACCAGTTTACAAACCAGTTTACGATTATTTCTTTCATACATGTACAAAAGTTCTTGTTGAGAATTAACAGAGATTTAGTTATTAATAAAATTTGTTGTCACCATGATGGAGATCAGTATTTGCTTTAGTTGGTCTCTTGTCCCTGGACTTCTTACCATTCATCTCTCTCTGGCTGCTGTAACAGTGAGTTTATAAAACACATTTGTTATGGCAAGAAAAAGTCAAGGGAAGATGATCAGGTGTTTTTATTCTTTTGTGATGATGTCACAATCATCCTGAACATGCCTGATTTTCAGATTTTTCCTGTATATAGTCATTGAAATTATAGTTATCTCATATTTAGCATATATCTGTGAATCTACAAAATGAAATCAATATTTCTGTAATCAAGTCTTCTGAAGAATATTGTAATCATATAGTGCATTCAATTTTATTTTACTCCTGCTTGGCTCAGACCCACACAGACATCAACAATCAGCGTATGAATCTCAACAATGGTGAAAAGTTTCATGTCGCAATGCATGCTGGGTTCCAGGATAATATAAAACTCCCAGCATGCACTGCTGCATGAATAATAATAATAATAAAAAAGAAATATTGCCACCATTGTTGAGATTCATGTGCTAAATTGTGATATCTCGGTGATTCTAAAACACAGTGTAGGTCTGTTTCTCTGGTTATGCATCATGTGTTAAAAAAAAAAAGAGTCATTGTATCTTATTGCTGCGTTTTCACAGTGGTGGTAATGTAACACTTTACTTGAGGATTAAACTCTGAATAAGTGAGAATGAATTCCTTAGTGAATTGACAGGCAATATGATGATTTCGTCATCATAATCATTATAACTGCAGTCATTCATAAACTGTGTGTGCACAAGTGTGACTTGCAAAAACACAGCTCAAGCAGCAAAAGTAAAACTAATGTTTTAGCATCAGCATCCCAACTAAAGCAAGCACTGATCTCTATAATGGTAACTTCAAACCAAACATTTTCAATTAAACATCTCAATAACATCTTCTGTATGACAGAAATAAAGTCATACTGGTTAATAATAAGTGTAATAATGTGTAATGGCTGGAAGTCAGTCGTAGTTATTGTGTTTCTCTATTTTCTGTTCTTGTGTTTCTCTTTTCTTCAGTGATTCTGCTTACAATCACTTACATATTCCCTTAATTATCTCACTGCATCGTTACTTTTTACTCGTAGTGTGGATTTCCCTGAGGGGTTGAAAGGGTTAACTGTGTAAGATAAAAAAGACACACCCACAAAATGTATTTTAACAGTAATAAACTGTAAGTTATAAATCAGGTATATACTGGCAACACTGTTGCCAGTAGTTTACTGTAAAATTATTTTTTTGGGTCACCATTGTGCAGAAGAGTAGAGCCTGTGCTTCAGTCCAGGAGAAGATCTACAAACATTGATGATATGCTGCATGTTGCTTTATCTAACAGGCGGTGACTGTGTAGTTGCTGATCCAGTGAAAATCTTTTTATGTACAATAGTTTTTTAGTGGTCTCAAATGAAAGAAGTTCACAGTAATGCTTTGCTCACATTATTAATGCATTATAAATTTTAGTTAATACATTTAAATGACAGTTGGTCAATTTAAGGCAGTCGGTTTCTGCAAGTGAAATTAGTTAACTTGAGTTTTAGTGCATTTTTACAGAAACAAACTAGATTACAGTAAAGAACTGTACAATTAACAGTATTTTACTGGCAACAGTGTTGCCAGTATTTTACTGTAAAAAAACCCGGTAAGGTCTAACAGTGTGATCTTCACTTTAGAATACGGATCCAAATAATTAGTAGTTCCTATAGAGGTATGTAGTAACACTTGAGTCATTACTAGTTAGTTAACATGATCTTCACTTTAGAATACGGATCCAAATAATTAGTAATTCCTATAGAAGTATGTAGTAACACTTGAGTCATTACTAGTTAGTTAACATGATCTTCACTTTAGAATACGGATCCAAATAATTAATAGTTCCGATAGAAGTATGTAGTAACACTTGAGTAATTACTATTTATTGTGATTCCATGCTGTAGTTACGGTAAGCCAACCCGAAAGGGTAGAATCATCTAATCATTCACAGGATATATATACACACACACACACACACACACACATATATATATATATATATATATATATACATACATACATACATATCTACATATGAGCAAAGAGACATAAAAACAATTTTGAGAGGTAGGTTAAATAATAAAATAACTGGTATTTGGATGGCTGATGACTCAGTATGTTCCAGTACTCACCATGATGAGTCTAGTTATTCAAAGCCAGTCCAGAGGAATGCCGGAAAATCGGCCACAGGGTAAGTGTTCCAGACAAGTGCATTTATAAAAACAATTCTTAAAAATTATTTAGTTTATGAATAGTTCTCTAAAAGACAGCAGTGCATAGGCTAATTATTGACAGCTTTCCCAAATCATAAGTCTGCTACGCTATTACATATTTATAATTAGTGTACAGTATCTAGCAGTAATGTTAATCTAGTGCTAGTAATTTGTTCTGCATTAGTTATTAATTAGTTTTGCATGAATTGTGAATTTTTTTCATTATTTCTCTGGGAAGTATTGAAAAATAGTAGTTATTGATTAGTTATTAGTGAACTACCACTTAAATCTGTAAAAAAATTCAGTAGTTCTCTGTGAAGTATTAAAAAATAGTAGTTATTGATTAGTTAATAGTGAACTACCACTTAAATCTGTGTGCTATTACTTACTAATTCGTTAATCAGAGTTACTTGTTAGTTAATTGTAGTTACTAGATTGTTAATATTGTGTTACTCATTTGTTCCTGTGTAGTTATTCATTAACGAAGGATCCGTATTTTAAAGTGTTACCAATAATGCTAATGCCTGCGACTTCTCTTTGTCTCAGACTCCTCTCAGAGCCTGTGGGGGGTTTGGTCAGTTCAGTTATCGTGGGGGTGCAGGACAATGGACCACTTGCACTGAACTTCGTGACGCATTTCCGTTTGGAAACAATACATATCACTTATTTCCGGTTATGTTTACTTTCGATGTACTGTGGTCAATGAGTTGAGCAAACGCCACCTAAAATGAGTGTCTGCAATAAGATTTAAAAATTTGGACATTTTTATTGACAGAAGAAGGGATTTTCTGATGTTTACTGTGTGCATAATTTTCCAAACTCATCGGAACATGAAGTTTTAATCCAATCCAAGCCAACCTGAGAAAGCTGCGGCTGTTAAAATACGCATTATTTCACCACAGGGTGTCACTGTTCGTCTACACTAGTGACCGCGACGCTGATGTGTGTTAAAACAGATGAATAACATCAGTACGAACCACAAACATTTATTTATTTATTTGGATTAAATATTTTAATCATTCTGTGTCATTTTTCAATGTCAATCTTTTTACTATTTACATGTTCATGCCCAAAATGCTTAATTAATATCCAAAGAAGTTGACTGTCATTCTCCTCTACGCTGTTGAAGATTAATTAAATAGCCTATAGCCTATTTAACATCATTACAGGCACCTCGTGAGCATTCATTCATTCAACTATTTTAAAAAGACTGGAATAAAGCAGCAATGCACACAAGCAATGCTTTTTATTAGTCAAATTCATTAAAAAATGTTAACTCAACAGGTATCAAATATAAGTAGGCTAAGAGAAAAACACTGTTAATGAGAAGACATATAGGACTGCTGCAGGTTAGTGGATAAATATATTTAGCCTATTTATTATTCAGAAGGTTGGAAAGAAAATATATTTATAGGAACATTTCAGCAGGCTCAAGATAATTAATACAGAGATCATTATTCATTGTTTTAATCAATTGGCATCCATAAAACGTAGTAATAATCTGCATTCTCATGTATGGAGGTGCGCTGAACACTCTAACCGGAAACTCCCGATATGTAATAAGTAGAACGCGGAAGTAGTTGTGCACGTAGACCATAGCCTATAGGTGTTACTGTCCCGTCTTTCATATGGAGAGTGTTGGATAGCCAGCCTAATGATACAGAACAGGCAAAGGCAAAATCCCTTTCAGGATAAATCTCTTGATGTGTCCAAATAGGTTTTTCATAAATAAATAAATAAATTGAAGTGTTCAATCCAGTTGTTTCAACTGGTTTTGAGAGTTTTAGAATGTTTGAGCAGTGTGTATGGTTGTCAACAATCTGGTCTTACCTAAGCATGAACTGTTGACGAAACTCGTTCATGCCAACTAAACGAATGCGAGTGAGCAGCAGATACAGAGCTCTTTAATTCGCAATCAACCTCGTTTTATTTTAAGGTGAATTCAATAAAGCATTATTTTTTCTTTGAAGCAACAAAGGCTAAATCATTTGTTACAGGTATTTTTTGTAATTGGTGTGGATGACACGCAGCGAAATACAGTATTATCAGCTGTATGATGTGTTTCTAGCCTGAAACATTTAATATCGAGAGAGACCCGGCGCACGCAGTGAGAGAGACAAAAGAAACTTATTGCTAAAAAGAGATCCAGCGCATCTGCGAGAGAGAGGCCAAGAAAAACTCCCGATCTTAATTTATGTTGCTTGTAGGCTACTATTTTCATTTTGTACTGTTTTAATTGTACACAACAAAGCTGCAATTTCTTTGTCAATACCAGAGGTGTCAAAAGTAGGCTATTCACATTCATTACTCAGGTAGAAGTATAGATAGGCTACTAGGGTTTAAAAAGACTTCTGTAGAAGTTGAAGTATCAACTCAAGCTTTTTACTCAAGTAAAAGTATAAAAAATACTTATTTCAAAATTAAAGTATAAAAGTAAAAGTAATGTAAGGAAAAAAAAAAATTTTTTTTTTGTGTAATTGGCCAATTTTTTTTTTTTTTTTACGACGACAAGCCGGAATGAAAACAAGCCGAAATTAAATAGGAGTAACGAGGCTATTTTTAAAATGTAAGGAGTAGAAAGTACAGATAATTGCGTCAAAATGTAAGGAGTAGAAGTAAAAAGTCGTCTGAAAAATAATTACTCCAGTAAAGTATAGATACCCCAAATTTCTACTTAAGTAAGGTAACGAAATATTTGTACTTCGTTACTTGACACCTCTGGTCAATACAAATTTACAATGTCGCAAATCTGTTTTGAAAATGTTCTTTTGTTGCTAATATGACCAGGTATCACTGTCAATCGTCTCAATTTCGTGAATGATTCACAAAACAATAATTTAGCAGATTAAAAAGGAGCTTCATCATCTACATTTTCAGCATGTAGGCTACAATGTTATCATCTACACGCCTGTAATTAAAAATGACAGACAATGAATTACAAAGCTCCGAAAAGTGTTTCAAATCAATAAATGAACATTTCAGAAGTTTTTATTTTTGACAAATAGCATATTAAGCAAGAAACAAAGTTATTAATAAGAGAGCTGAGATTCGAACTCAGAACGCTTAAAGGACCGCGAGGCACATTTTGAAGCGTTGACTACACAGAGCTATCGCCTGAACGCGGTCTTATGAACATGAGCTTAAAGACCCACTCCGATGAAAATCATGTTTTTCTAGGTGTTAACATGTTCTTGTAGCATTTTTCTCATGTTAGAGGACACATCTTGAGAAAAATAAGCTCAAAGTTGTATTTCTGAGTATTTCTGCATTCAAATGTCTGTGAATCAGTAGCAGACGCAAAAATGCCGTTTAAAATAGACTGGAGTTGTGACGTAGTAACTCCACTGGGCGGGGCCACAAGCTCATACCACGCCCGCGCCCGCTCAGGTTCTGAGGAGTAGAGAAGACGATGGCGGATCAACACCTATGTGCGGTAGCGGGTTGCAATGCTAAGAGGAGAGATAGTGGTATTAGCTTCCATGCTTTACCCAAACATGTTGCTGTAAGAGATAGATGGATTACGTTCCTTGGTGGTCACGGTAATGTTAAAAATAATACCATTCTGATACATCCACTTGTAGACGACTTGAACTATGTACGTCCTCTTGTTCATCTTGTTCCTCGTCCGAGCTGGCATCTGGCTCAAAACTGTAGGGCTGGATAGCTCCAATATTGTTCTCCATTTTAGTTGCAACGGTAATGACAGGTTGGGGGTGAAAAGCTAGGTGACAGCTAGCGGGAGGGAGAGAGAGCTCTCAGCAACGAGGAGGGGGAGGGTCGTCTCCGTGCCAACGGCTCCGCCCACAACGCAGAGGCGAATTGCTAATGAGCTACTGCCGCTCTGCTGAAGCAAAGTCCCAGAAAACGGCACAGGTTTTGTGATTTTGGCTAAAAATGGCATAATCATCATTTAAAGACCACTGAGAATGTTTAAAAATAGCTCAAAATATGATCGGAGTGGGACTTTAACGTCTTATGCTTACGCAAAGCCTCCCCAGTCAGCAAATTTCCTTTGGCAAAGATGTGGGCCAGATAAACAGCTGAGCTGTGGCCCAGATTAGTTTGTGTTTGCCGGCCCAGATATGGCCCACATCTCCTTTGCCAGAACTGAACCAAAGCAGTGCCATATAAGTCCACCAAGCATGAGCCAAATATAATTTTATGTGGCCCAAATATGGCACACTTCTTCTTTGCCAGAACTGAACCAAAGGAGTGCCATAACTCCACCAAGCATAAGCCAAATAATACAATTTCATGTGGCCCATATGTGAGCCTTATATGCAATTTTAGTATGTTTGAGTTCTGTTAAAATCTAACGGCCCTTATGTGGCCCACATGCAGCTGACAGTTTGTAAAAGTCTTATTAACTCAAAGGTAAATGAAACACTCAACAACAAATGTACTCAAAACAATTTACTTTTGACATGTTTAAATTATTACAGCTTTAAGAATAAATATAACATTTAAGAATACATTTAAGAATACATTTAAGAATAAATATAATTACAGCTACTCAGTTGTACTTAACAATTTAAGTGGAATTCAGTTGAAAACATTAAGAATAAATATTAATAATATAAATAACATTCAAAGAGTCTTAGACTAATGATTTTTTTACACCAAAATTCATGTTTTAAAGCACATATTAATGTTATGTTCAACTCTGAGAGTAATTAAAAAAAAATCACAGAAAAATAAATAAATAAAAGTAACTTGTACCGAGAACTTTAAAGAGAAATTGGTAAAGTTAAAGAAACTTGAAAGGTAAGTTGAGATGTGTGTTGATGTACAGGGACGTCTCTAATGAGGGTCGGCAATGTGTTGTTGGGCCTCGCGTTTCTTCAGTCGCTCCCTCCTCCCCCCCTCTCGGTCTCCAGCGAGGTGCAACCATTTAATGATGTTGAATTCAATGTCTTTATTTGATGCTTTTCCAGTAAGGGGATTCTGCCTGACTGCACCTGCAATAAAGATGAATTTAAATAATGTTAGCAGCAATACAACCTGGAAGCTAGAGCTGGAGGATAATGGGGAAAAAAATCATTAAATATAAATTATTTTCCTTTAATATTTTAATTGCAATTATTAACCACCTCTGATTGACCACTGTATACAGTATATATATACTTTTTTTTTTTTTTTAAATCCAGTATATTTTCAAAAGGAATTGCAAAATGTGGGCCATAATAATACCATAATTTCTTATGATAAATTATTTCGATTTTGTTTTTAGAATATATTTTTAGAATACTTTTTCAGCAACCGGTTAAAATTTACAACACTGCATGTATTCTGCTTTAAAAAAGACATGCACACTTTGATGTAAAAACACACCAACACAGATAGCATAAATGTCAGGTTTAAGTCCAAAGACTCAAATAGAAGTGTTTTTTCGAACACAATATAAACTCAAACACAATGCTGTGAGACAGCGTGCAAGCACAAACGCACAAACAGCCAAGTACTGAATGCAAGGAGGAACTTAAATACACAGTGATAATGAACTAAATACAGATAGGTGTAGGCATGCGCTGGTATGAGACTTTGACAGTATGATAATCTCAAGCAAAAATATTGTGATTACAGCTTTAAAATGTATGATTGACAATATATAAAAAATAACTTCATGCAAAAACAAAACTTATACATAAAAAAATGCAGTCACTTAAGGGATGGCCAGGGATGTGATCAGCTAATGACAAAAAAGAGGGAAAACAAGAATAGCTAACCCCATCCCCTGTAATTATTATTATTTTAATTAAATTAATAGAGATATCTTACTATTGCAATTATATTTGTACTGTAAAAAAAGAGTACTTATGTATTCATAATAATAATAATAATAATAATAATAATGTTACAATAATATGTGGATTGCTTCTGATAAACAATAATTATAATTAAAACAAAATTCTCTTTACAGAACAGTATGAGGGTCTTGCTTTCAAAAGTTAAACAACTGAGATTTAATTTTTAGCAGAAAACCACAGACGTTTCTCTTTGTTGACAACAGATTTATAAACGATTCTTATTACAGATGGTTGGTGCACATTGCGTTCCCAAATGCAAATTATAAGCGGCTCAAACCCAGAGTGCTTGCAGAGAAGCATCAACTGTGATGCAGCGCAACTACAAAAATATTTAGTCGAGGACAGCCCTATGTGGATATAATAAAATGATGCTTGGAAAAGAAACTTTCGGCAATCTTAGGGAGTTTGACTCACACATTGATTATTTGTATTGTTAATTACATATATGCAATTAGCAGACACTTTTATCCAAAGCAACTTACATTGCATTTCAAGGTTTTACATTACCAGTTCTTGCTTTCCCTGGGAATCGAACCCATGACCTTGGCATTGCAAGCGCCAACGCTCTACTGTTTGAGCTACAGGACAGCTAGACCTCATCATGTTTATTATGTTCTAGTTTATCTCATAATGTTTATCCTGCATTATGTTGATTGTTAGGGACAAGAAAATGTATTATTTGTCAAATTGGAATGACGTTTGAAAAATGTGTTGATTTCATTTAATACAGTTGATGGACCCCATTTACTTCCATAGAAGAGAAAAAAAATTACTATGGAAGTAAATGGGGTCCATCAACTGTTTAGTGACCGACATTCTTCAAAATATCTTATTCTGTGTTCAGCAGAAGAAAGAAGTTCATACAGGTTTGAAACAACTTGAGGGTGAGTAAACGATGACAGAATTTGCTTTTTTAAGGGAACTATTCTTTAAAGATCACATTCTTATTTTCAACCGCCTGTCAGGAGAGTTAAAAACTCCTGAAAGATATACAAAGCATAAAAACATATTGCTTGCTCGACTGATAATGCTTAAATATATCAAATAAAAATACAAAAACTCCTATGGGGAATTTTTTGCTCCCTTATATAATATTGAAATTTGGATGTCATTCTATTAGGCTATGTCACACAGTGAAACCTTGCACATACAAAAGAAATGTTAGTGATTTCAGCTAAAACAACAATTACTATATTATTATTGACAATACATATCGCAAACTCCTACCTAACAGTAAGACCTTGTAGCTTGAACTTAATTTTAGCTCTTTAAAATGTTCTCCCAACTTCATAGCACCTTATCTTGCAATAACAACAGTTTTTATCAATTAGGGAGGCAGACATTATGAATAAAAAAAAACAACAACAATTAGATAAATACTTACCAACTGTGGCTTTTGTACTGGTTTATCGCCACACATCCCATATTTAATTTTCTGTTTCATGAACTTGTGCAAAATTGTAGTAATGGTAAAACAACAAAATTTTCTCTAAGAGGTAACATACTTCTCAACACTGCCATCAAACTCTGAGATGTGCAAGTCTTCAGAGAGTTCCCTCACAACAAAAATTCCCAAATCACTTGAATTCATTGGATAGTCAAAGAAAGAGCTTCTATGTTTATACTCTTTGTACACAATAAATACTTTTCCTTCGCTCAAAATGATGTTCACAACAGTGGCAATACTATTCTGTATTTTCACACAATTGTCTCCTTCAGTTATTTTAATGACTAAACCACCAAGGAAAGCCTCTTGAAACTGGTTAACTGCTTTTGAAAACATCAAAGGTACAGGGCCATTGTTGTGTTCACCTCTAAGGGTCCTATTGATGGTCTCATCATGTGCATTGCTCTGGGCATTTATTCGGATAGCCTGCGAATGACTTGGGCCAAAGGATTGCTACTGTAGGTCTTCTGACAAGCTTTTTAAGAGTGCCCAAGAAATTTTCAAAAGGAAAAGCAGAAAATTCCTCTAAATTACCATGCTGCTTTACGTCCTCACAGAGGTGCACTAATCCATGCACGTTGTAACAAAGAAATTCCTGACCATACAACACGCCGAAATGTTCAACAAAAGACACTAGACATGTATGAGCAAAGTCATTTAACAGAAAGCAAAATTTCCGACTGAGAAGAATATAAACAGAAACTGACAAAAGCATAAAATGGCTGTACACTGGTGAGGCCAGGACATTACAAAGGACCACTGGACCAGTGTATAACAAGAACTGCCTGAGTTCTGTAGCTTTCTACCTCAGTCTATGTGTTAGTGGTTTTGGTTTACGTGCAAAATCAGAAGGTATGTACAATCTCAACCCTACAAGAGAATCTGAAATTACTTGACTCAGCCGGGAAGGTAAACGAACACGGACTGGCCCTGAACTCAGCCAAAGATCTAGAAGTCTCCGCATCATCCCAAGACAAACAAGATGCA
This sequence comes from Abramis brama, assembly GCA_022829085.1. NCBI lineage: Eukaryota > Metazoa > Chordata > Actinopteri > Cypriniformes > Leuciscidae > Abramis > Abramis brama. The sequence continues at coordinate 50,278,459 of CM040769.1, read as the reverse complement.
TGTAGTCATGAGGAAAACCACCAACCATGTCAATGTTCGTTTCTATTAGAGGAGACTTGGCAACATGATGGTCTTCATCTATCATCTGCCGGAAAGAGAGGTCAGTCCTAAGTGGGGCATTAATTTCAGGAAAGGTCATTCGGTGTTTGAGATACAGGCCAGTTTGAGTACATTTACCACAGGCAGAGTAGCCAGTGTGACTCTTGATGGCTTTGATAAGAGCCCTAGCAGGTGCATCACATACAACAGAACTAACTTTTAAAAAGAACCATTTGCCTTTAATGCCAAACCCACAGCTCAGTGTTTTCAATTCACTAACAAGATCTTTCAAATATTCATTCAAAGATTTTGGTTTAGAGCTACCACAGAACAAAGGGCCTCTTTACTTTACAGTCTTGAAGAATACCAAGTATTGGCCAAAACTGTACAGAGTTGCTATTAAACAGTGGAATGCCATCAAAGTTTAACTGCAGCCTAAAAATGTGTTGGTCAGGAACTTTGGACCACATGTTTTCAAATGCTGTCTTTAGTGAATTTAGTATACCGAAGTAATGAAAATCTCCACCAGCTATCAGTTGAGTCTTGTAAGAGGTTTTTGTTTTAAGCAGAGTTCTACCATCTTTAGGAAGGAAAGGGAGTTGCACCCTAAGTATGGTCAAAGGTGCAGACAAAGCAATCAGAGAGATTCCAAAATGTACAGCCCAGCCTGCCAGTGAACCAACCAAATCATCACTCACTAAATTCCCCTCATCAGATTGGTCATCATCAGAAGCCGCCTCTGATGACGACTCAGCACACGGCTCCTCAGAATCTGACACATGCGTGGGAGATAAATGATCGGAGTGTAATTCCTCCTCACTATCTTGAATGCAACCAAGGGAGTCAAATAAGTCATTTACTCTTTTAACAGCCCTCCTTCTAAGGTTATTTGGTTTACATTTACTTTCAATGTCCATGATGATAATTTGAAGGGAAAAGTCTCACATGAAATATTGACACATAATGCTGCATATTTCACTTATATATGACTTTTAAGTGCCAAAACATCACTTACCTGAATGTACACAGTCGTGAGGAAAGCAGAGTAGGCTAAATGGCGTCAGCTGGCCAGCGTCTCAGTCAAACTTGCGCCGTAGTCTCTCCAGAGCAACCTGAGGTGTGGAACGGCGGATGTTTGCCGCACTTGATTTCAGGATTCCTGCGTTTTTCCACGTATAAGCCAAATGTTTACCACAAGTCGGTGTTTCTCACTGTGTGCCATAGCTCAACCACATATGGTTCTCATGTGTTCGTTGTTATCTGGGCCATATACCTCAAAATCAGTTGTGAACCAAGAGAACATTTCCCGCAGATTTTAAAGTTATGGCAAAACAAATATGGCCACAATTTGGCCCATATCTGTTCAGCCATGCCACATCTAGGCCATATGTGCCAGATAATACCCACATGTGGCCCAAACGTAACTGCTATCTGGGTCTTTGATGTGACATTTTTCTATTGTAATGTTTATGTTGAAATGTTTTCATTATTTATTAAAGAAAATTATGCTAATATTAACAGCCTACTGTAAGCCTATTTAATTCTCAATTAATCCGAAAATACAAATGCTGCCAACGAACTAACATCGGCGGTTAGCAAGTTAATCAGTTCATTTTATGATCATTTATTTTTATTTATTTCACTGTTATGTTTCAGTTATTAAATCTACTGACAAATTAAAATAAGACGAAGTAAAAGACAAGTCACCTATTGACATGCATAGACTTTCTAAATGATAGAAAAACTGGACACAATGTTAACGTGTGCCTACTTTGCTTAAATTTGATGCAATAATAGAAGCCTATTTTATCAGTTCTAAATACTTCTTTTCAGTACTGTGATTATGAATTCGTTTAACTACAATGTTAAACTTGAATTTATCTGCGATCTCAGCCCTCAATGAGCCGAGGCAGATTACATCATAGAGAGAATAAACTGACACTTTTCAAAGTCTGTGATTACAGTGCCACTTAGCGGTAAAGGGCAGCAAATACACATCCCAATTTGCCGCCGTGGGGGAACGGCCGCAGTAAAAGTATTATTCTGGTTGAGTACCAACTGTATGCTCGCCAACGTAAATTTTTACTCGCGCATGGCGGGTGTCCATTTTAGGCCCTGTCTACATCCATCCCAATACACATGTTAAAGGTTAAAGGGTTACAAACTAATCAACCAGTGAAAAAAAGGGAATTTTGCACAGGTTCTGGTGTACACATGTTTTTATAAATCTAAAAACTTTTGTGCACATGCAAAATCTAGCTTTTGTGCGTACACACAATTTTAGGATGAAATCTACAGAAAGTTTTTTAAGCCCCATATGTTTCAGCTCCACAAGATGTTTTCCCATCGTGTTTACAGGACAGTTGTTATTATGATAAGTTATTTGTTGATCACAATTATACACCCCACAAAAATAAACCATCCACTCGTTCCTAACGCTGGGGTCCTTTGGAAGGCTGTCACTCCGTCATACAGACTTAATAAATATGAAAAAATAAACTGTAAAATGTCAACTTTTTTATATGTTCACTTACAATCGAAACAAAACATGCTTTTGTAAAATAAAGAAAATAAACAGGGTGTGCTTTCTGTCTCCGTGAAAGTTTTTTTTGGAGCACGTGCATTTCTTGTGGTAGCCTCTCAGTGACTGAAAGGCTCATTATGCAGGTCATTGTCTTCTCAGGTGTGAATCAGAGCATTATTCATGATCATTCATGCCAACACGCATATTGCCTTTCCTAACAAAGAGTGTCTTACAAATTTTAAATCAATGTATTGTTTTATGTGAATGATTAGGCAGGAAGTCAAAAGTCTTGTGGTACAAATTACAAATTACTAAATTACAAATTAAGTATGTATATTTTGTGGCTGTCATGAATGCTACTGGAGGCAAGATGTAGAGAACCCAAATGCAATCTTTAATTATAAAACAAGATCAAACATAAAACAAAGGCTGGAAACTCAAAACTGGGCCAACGGATCAGACAGTTCAGGGGGCCATGGCGGATCAGACAGTTCAGGGGGCCATGGCGGGTCAGACAGTTCAGGGGGCCATGGCGGGTCAGACAGTTCAGGGGGCCATGGCGGATCAGACAGTTCAGGGGGCCATGGCGGGTCAGACAGTTCAGGGGGCCATGGCGGGTCAGACAGTTCAGGGGGCCATGGCGGATCAGACAGTTCAGGGGGCCATGGCGGGTCAGACAGTTCAGGGGGCCATGGCGGGTCAGACAGTTCAGGGGGCCATGGCGGATCAGACAGTTCAGGGGGCCATGGCGGGTCAGACAGTTCAGGGGGCCATGGCGGGTCAGACAGTTCAGGGGGCCATGGCGGGTCAGACAGTTCAGGGGGCCATGGCGGGTCAGACAGTTCAGGGGGCCATGGCGGATCAGACAGTTCAGGGGGCCATGGCGGGTCAGACAGTTCAGGGGGAGTTCAGGGGGCCATGGCGGATCAGACAGTTCAGGGGGCCATGGCGGGTCAGACAGTTCAGGGGGCCATGGCGGGTCAGACAGTTCAGGGGGCCATGGCGGGTCAGACAGTTCAGGGGGAGTTCAGGGGGCCATGGCGGATCAGACAGTTCAGGGGGCCATGGCGGGTCAGACAGTTCAGGGGGCCATGGCGGGTCAGACAGTTCAGGGGGCCATGGAGGATCAGACGGCCTCTGAGGCCTTAATCAGGTACCTACTGCCCCTCCCCAAAATTTTCTTGGGACGAGTCTCTGGCGTGGCGGCGACCATCTCGGGACGAGACTCTGGAACGGCGGCAGCCATCTTGTCCAGGGGCTCAGGTAGTGTGGCGGCGACCATCTTGTCCGAGGACTCAGGCGACGTGGCAACGGCCATCTTTGCTGAGGGCTCAGGTCTGAAGACACAGGTGCGGCTGACATGGTGTGAAGAAGCTCAGGCTCGGCAGGACTGACGTGAAGAACAGGCTCAGTAGGACTGACGTGAAGAACAGGCTCAGTAGGACTGACGTGCAGACTCAGGCGTGGTGGCCATCTCGTCTGAAGACACAGGTGCGGCTGACATGGTGTGAAGAAGCTCACCGAGCGTGGGACTGACGTGAAGAACAGGCTCGGCAGGACTGACGTGAAGAACAGGCTCGGTAGGACTGACGTGCAGACTCAGGCGTGGTGGCCATCTCGTCTGAAGACACAGGTGCGGCTGACATGGTGTGAAGAAGCTCACCGAGCGTGGGACTGACGTGAAGAACAGGCTCGGCAGGACTGACGTGAAGAACAGGCTCGGTAGGACTGACGTGCAGACTCAGGCGTGGTGGCCATCTCGTCTGAAGACACAGGTGCGGCTGACATGGTGTGAAGAAGCTCAGGCTCGGCAGGACTGACGTGAAGAACAGGCTCAGTAGGACTGATGTGAAGAACAGGCTCGGCAGGACTGACATGAAGCTCAGGCTGAGGGAATACTGTGGGTTTGCGGGGCTCCTCATCCGCAAAGCCCATAGTAAATGATGAGCCGCTCAACAAAAGGGCTGCACAAATACTGCACAAGAGTGCAGTGAGGGGTATTGGCAGGCATGAGGAGGTAAATGGATTCATCAAGTCCATGGCAAAACATGTCCTTTAAAAGACCATCCCCAAAATCCACCCCATGGCAAAGCTCACAGAATTCCTTCCACGTATTCCTCAACTGGACAGTTTCCCTGGCTGAGGCGGAAGAGACGGATTGCTGGGTCCATGTTAGGTCTAGTATTCTGTCATGAATGCTACTGGAGGCAAGATGTAGAGAACCCAAATGCAATCTTTAATTATAAAACAAGATCAAACATTCAAAACAAAGGCTGGAAACTCAACATTAAATATTCAATACTAGACAAAGACACAGGGCAAACATGAGAGCTTAAATACACAAGACTAACGACAAGACAAGGGACACCTGTGACACAATTAAACAATCAACCAATGACCACATGACACAACAGACAAGGGAACACAAGACAGGATCACATGACAGATCAGAACAAGGAACAAGAAACAAAACCCAAACCGTGACAGTGGCCTTATTTCAGAAACTTTATTTGTTTGTTTTTTCAATAACCATGCATAAACATTATTCTCTCAAAAATACAAACATGTACATGCATGTTGCTCACATATTATGGTAGCCCTGTTTGTGCTAAATAGAGTGTAATTACACCTTTGACATTAATATGTTTATAAGCAACTGAAAAAAACACACATGTTAGGGCATGTCAGAACATCTCAAGGACCCCAAAAACACCTCAGACCCCAGAGGGTTAAATTCAAATTCTGCAAGATCGCAGGAGCACTTATATATATATATACGTGTTTGTGATCATTTCAACTCAAAGTTAATATTGATAGTAATGATGATTTATGTGACACGACAATAAGAACCGAATGACTGATTTCCATCAACACAAATAGAAGTTGAGAAAAGCACAAACACACACCGTCACTCGTCGTGACTCACAGACACACACTAATCTTACTGTCTATATGAGGATTCATTACACACATTTATTCTGACATGTTACAGTTTTTCTGAATTGCTAAAACAGTAAACCCCATTCTCTGAACCAAATTCTCAATAGTCTAAACCAATTTGTCGAATAAATCACTGTCTCTTTAAAACATTAAACAAGTTCAGGCAGTTAAAACACTGTTTGCAAATCTCATGCACTCTTTTTGCAACACTCTTAACACATTCTCACTCACTAAAACACATTTCACACTTTTGCTTTAAAACACTAAACACATGATGCATAAGTTAAACACAACTGCAACACATTTGTCATTATTTACACACAACGGCTCAAAATTGTTCACACTTATTTCTAATGATGTGACCAATCCAACTGTACATAATACAAGTCAGTTCAGAGTGCCAAAAATGACTCAAAATGTTGCACTGAATGTTGATACCAACAATGGATAGAAACAATAAAAGAGGGAGAGGAGGAAAAGAGAGTGTGTGTGTGTGTGTGTGTGTGTGTGTGTGTGTGTGTGTGTGTGTGTGTGTGTGTGTGTGTGTGTGTGTGTGTGTGTGTGTGTGTGTGTGTGTAAGAGTTGGTGAACAAGCAGGAAGAGGATGAGGAGGACGAGGAAGAGCATGTTTGTATAGTGTTGTCAAGGCTGGATCTGCTTTAGGGTTTTTCCCTTCTCCTGCAGAGATGACATTATCTGTGTGACAATGTGAATAAAGTCCTCAGTCTGAACCCAACATGATGACATGATGCTGAAGCAGAATAAATCTCTCACTGACCTTGATTTTGCAGTTGCACAACTCTTCTGAGTGTACTTTACTGTAACATGCTTTTCATTTAGAGTTTTTTACTGTAACCTTTTTTGGATTTTGCCGTTGGGTCACTGTATTTTCACAGTATGCAAGTGCTGAATATACAGACATTCGACAGGCCTACTGTAACTGTTAGAATATTTTATCTCTATTTATTGTTCCTAGTGCCTCATTCTCAGTCTTGTTCCTTTTTCATGGATTGGAAAGAATTACAGGCCTGGGAGAGTCAGGAACATGAAGCCAATTGGTGTTCACCGACCTTCTCTGCTTTTACTTGCAAACATCAGCCTTTATACAGGGTTCAGGGGGTGTAACAGCCAATCAATGAGAATATACATTACATTCTTATAGAATGTGAGACAAGTCCATTTATGGGGCTGAAGGCAGGCCTTTCGGGCCCTCTCTCCTAAACAAAGAAAGAGGAACCCTTTCTAGGCTGCTTTCCATGAAACACACTCACATACATAGAGTACATTAAAGGTTGTATCAGTGATTTCTGGCCCCAAAAAAAAAGATCACATTCATCTAATCTTTTCCTAACGATCCGCTAGCTGCCCGCCCCATAAGCATGCCGTCAAAAAAATGCGTCTCTGTAGGCAGCCTAGGCTCTGAGATCTGCACACAAAAACAATTGGTTTCACCAACCACTCAAAACCAAAACAAATAGTGTTCCAACCAATCACCGACAGGGGGAGGGTGTTGTGAGGTTTTGTGCTCGTGCACGGCTGCACGCGAAGTCGGAGCTGAAGAAGAAGCTGGCTCAAAACCTCACAACACCCTCCCCCTGTGTTGGTGAAACCAATTGTTTTGGCCGGAAGCTCATTGCTTTCATTGAGAACCCTTTGGCATCAATACACAGACGCAATGTGCATGGAAATTTTATCATCATGAAATTATATATTGGGTTATAATTTTGCTGCCATGACATGATATTCTGGAGTATGACTATTGTGTAGATGTTTTTGAGCACCTAACCCGACCCCTAAAGTCATCAGAGTACTCCTCAACAGTTACTGCACTCACTGAACACCAGTCATAGACTCACTGACCACTTCATTGTGTGATAATTTGCACATGGGTACAACCATTTCTTCAATACACAAATATAAATTGCACAACACAACAATAATTATAAAAAGGCAAGAGCAATAACCTCATAAAAAACAGTTTCCAGCGCTTTCCCACCGTACTTGGTGTCTCCCACTCCCATGATGCAACACAACAAAGGTATAATTTTTTTTAATAAAAGATCAGTGCTGTGTTCCAGTCCAAAATTGTCATACCCTTCACTCGCTAACTTCCCTCCATCTCGTTCACTCGGATATACGTCATTGCTTACGTTGCACGAGTGCCCATACTGGCGGAAACTGCAATGGGATGAATTGGAACGTCTTAAGCCCTTGATCACTTGGAATCAGCTGTGGAGTTTTTTTATTATTTAAAAAAAAATTCCTTTAAGAATTTGTGTAATGCAGCATCCAAATATTTATAGGTGTGTTTGGGTTGTTTTAAATAAAAAAAATATATAATTAATATATAATAGAGTTGTTTGTTGTGCTGGTGATTTGACAAGATATGTGGTGACGTCACAATCGTACTGCATTGTGGGACATATAGGTGCCTGAAGTGTACATTTGAAGTAGACTCGCTCCCTTGGTCAAAATCGAGGGAACGAGGGTCTGTCCATATAAACTTCCCTCATTCACTTCACGAAGTGGAACGCACTTCAAAATGGCGGCAGGGATTCCCCCAAGGGGAAGTGCTTATGGAAGTTTGCAAGTGCGTGTCTAAAAGTGGACTGGAACGCAGCCCAGGTATTTTACTCCGTTCAAGATGGCCGCCACCATGTATGCCAATCCAGGTGATAGTCAACAGTTTATGAGAAATATAGCTTAAATGTCCACTGGTTTAGTGCTAAGGTGGCCAGTCTGAGACACAACAGTTTGTTTATGTGTGTGTGTGTGTGTGTTCCACCTCTCCACCTCGCTGACACATCAAGGTAAATAAAGAGTTTTTAAAAACCCAAATATGTGTTCATGTCTTTATACAAAGGGGCTAAACAAGGGGAACAGCTCTGTGACAGACCCAAAGGGAAGAAGAGTATGACGACTGGATACGCCTCCACCATGGCCCTCTGCTGAACCAGTATCAGTGTCTCCAGAGGGTGAGGAGAGACAAATGGTCACTATCATAGACAGAATGATAAATTACCTCCAGCTAATCAGAGATAGTGCTGCATCTAGCTCAGCTACCAGGAGCCGATTGTCCTCAATCCCTAAGAGAACACCAGCTATGAGGCTTCATGAGGCTCAGTCTCCAACTCTGTGGATGCAGTATTACTCACCAGTCCCCAGCTTTCTAAGTTTTTTCTCTGTGTTTGGTCTGCCAAAAGTCATCCAGACTGATCGTGGTTCGAATTTCATGTCTCGTGTGTTCACCCGTGTTTTGAAACAGCTTAGCATACAACATAATGTTTCCAGTGCCTATCATCCTGAAAGCCAGGGGGCACTGGAACGCTATCATCAAACACTGAAGGGCATGTTGCGTGCATATTGCCTTGAGACTGGTAAGGATTGGGCAGATGCAGTTCCCTGGCTGCTGTTCGCCTGTAGAGAGGTGAGACAGGAGTCACTTGGTTTTAGTCCTGCTGATCTTGTTTTTGCACACACTCCACGAGGTCCGTTGGCTGTATTGAAAGATCAGTTTTTAAGTGAACGCCCTGCAAAAGACATCTTGAGTTATGTGTCAAATTTTCGTTCTCGTTTACACAGAGCCCGTGAGTTAGCCCATGAGAATCTTGAGAGAGCACAAGACAAGATGAAAAACTGGTATGACCGTAAGACCATAGGTCGACACTTTAAAGTGGGCGATAAAGTACTCATGTTACTTCCCATCTCTGGATCTGCTCTACAAGCTCGTTTTAGTGGTCCATATGTGGTAGTGCATGAAGTTTCTGACCGCGATTATGTAATCGCCACTCCAGACCGGCGGCAGCAGAAGCGTCTTTGTCACATTAATATGTTGAAGCCTTATTTTGAGCGTGCTTCTTCTGCTAGCCTAGATTCATCTCCAGCTGAGCTGGAGTCGGTTTCGTCAGGTGATAAATCTATGCTATTGTCTGTTGTGGTGGAAGAGAGTGATGAAATTGAAAATAATCCATCTCGGGCTCTAATTGAGGGTCGCCTTAACAACACTGAAATGCTCTCAGTTTTAGCTGATCATCTCCCACACCTCACAGACTCTGAGAAGGTTGATATTTTGGATGTTGTCCATCAATTTTCAGAGTTGTTTAGTGATGTTCCAAAACAAACTCATATTATCGAGCATGACATTGATGTTGGAGAAACAACACCGATAAAACAACATCTATACAGGGTAAATCCTTTGAAACGTGCTGTATTAAAGAAGGAAGTACAGTATATGCTTTTAAACAACATTGCGGAACCTAGCATGAGTGCATGGAGTTCTCCATGTCTCTTGGTGGCAAAGCCTGATGGTACGTTTCGATTTTGCACTGATTATCGGCGTGTTAATGCAGTCACCAGACCTGACTGTCATCCGTTGCCCAGGCTGGATGATTGCATTGACCAAGTGGGTTCTGCAGTTTTTGTTAGCAAGTTTGACTTGCTAAAAGGCTATTGGCAGATTCCTCTCACCAGTCGCGCAAGAGAAATATCTGCCTTTGTTACCCCAGATGACTTTCTAAATTATCATGTTATGGCTTTTGGAATGCGTAATGCTCCCGCAACGTTCCAGCGATTAATAAATACAGTGCTGTCTGGCATGTCTGGCTGTGAGGCCTATCTGGACGATGTGGTCATTTATAGTGCGTCATGGCCAGAACATGTTCAGCAGATTCGAGAGCTATTTTGCCGACTGTCTGCAGCTAATTTGACCATCAATTTGGCTAAATGCGAGATTGGCAAGGCAACAGTCACTTACTTGGGTAGAATAGTAGGAGGTGGCCAGGTGCGTCCTTTGGATGCCAAAGTTTCTGCTATTTGTAGTTTCCCTCCCCTTGCTGATCGTCATGAGTTACGCAGATTTCTTGGTATGGTGGGCTACTACCGTGGTTTTTGCAGAAATTTTCCATCTGTAGTAGCTCCACTGACTAATTTGCTTAGTCCAAAGGTGGTATATCAGTGGTCTGGTCAGTGTCAGAGTGCCTTTGAGAATGCAAAGGCATTACTTATTTCAGCTCCTGTGTTGGCTTCACCTGACTTTGCGACACCTTTTTTTTTAATGGTTGACGCAAGTGATCAAGGTGCTGGCGCTGTCCTTCTCCAAGATGGTGTTGAGAATGTCCATCACCCTGTTTGCTACTTCTCCAAGAAGTTTAATCAACATCAACGGCGGTACTCCACCATCGAAAAGGAGACGCTGGCCCTTGTTCTTGCAGTCCAACACTTTGAAGTATACTTAGGTGCTTCGGATAGAACAATTGTTTATAGTGATCATGACCCCTTGAAGTTCCTCAGTCGCATGAGAAATGCCAACCAGCGTCTGATGCGGTGGAGTTTGATCTTACAGCCTTTTAATATTGAGGTCAAGCATATCCGTGGTACTGATAACGTTTTGGCAGACATTTTATCTAGAGTACCTTAGCTAAGTATTCTCATGTTTATAGTTACTTGGGGTAACTGTACTGACATGGGTTTTTCTGTTTGTTTGTTTGTTTGTTTGTGTGTTTTTGTTCTTTAAATTGTATTCATTTTGTTTGATTATGGTGACTGGAGTCACCATTTTGGTGTGGGGGTGTGTTATGTCCCTCCACTACCTGTGTTTTTTTCTTTCTCTGTTTGGCTGCTCTGTTATTGTGTTTATTATTGTGTGCAGGTGTGATCGGTAACAAGTGGACGGAGAGAGACCCTTTAAAACATCAGTCACTCCGTGGAGAGGGCGGAGATCTGTGTTCTGGCAACCACGCCAATGATTGACCTTCCTGCATCGTTTCTTTTGTTGTAGTTGATCTCCCATTTTCTGTTTTGTTGGCAATTTATTTATTCTTTGATTAATAAACCCCTAGATAAAACGAGTCCAACTGACGTTGCAGTCATTTTATGTTGCGGTTAGTGTGTCTGATCGTAACATTTGGGAAAAATAATGAAGATAATGTCAGTAATTTATGGAGTGCCGCAAGGATTTGTGTTATGCCCTCTGCTATATTCAATATGGTGCAACTTGGTAATGGAATTAATTTCCACTGTTATGCCTATGATACTCAGTTATATATTTCATCACGACCAGATGAATTCTCTAAATTATCTAAGTTGACAGAATGTGTTAAAGATATCAAATATTGGATGACCTGTAATTTTCTTCTATTAAATTCAGCTAAGACTGGGGTATTACTTATTGGACCAAAAACCTGTACACAGAATAGTGGTGGAAATTTTTATTATTTTCAGACAATTTCTTCATATTACATAAATACGCCAGCAGGTGGCGAAAACTCTCATTCACGAACTAAATGTACCAGTTCAATTCGTTCACGAACGAGATCTCTCTCTCTCTCGTTCAGATTCAAAACAGCGATCTCGGTCAGTGATGGGCATATTCGTTCAGTAGATCCAACCAATTACATGCCCCTTCACAGCCCGAACTGAAATGCTATTTGCTGACGTTACGCAAATGAGACCTAACCAATACTGTCATATTTTTGTTTTTGTTTTACAGTTTATAGAGAAGTGTATGACATGAATAAAACGTAATGAATTCATTTTTGATAAATAATACAAAATGACACAAAACACCAGTGCTTACAGTACTGTACAGTAGTCAAGTAAATTGTTCAAAGTGCAAAATACCACAAAACTAATTCTAAAACACACAAATAAGATATAAGAAGAGCAGGTAAAGAGTAGTGTAAATTTAAATCATGTAAACAGTCAAGTGCCCCCCGCCCACTTTTTTACAATGTTAATTTGTCTGTTACATTTAACCATCAGCTTGCGTTATTAAACTGTTTTCATTACAATGGTAAAGTGTACATTTCTTTCTTTGATGCAAATATGCCAACTACACGAGCCTAGCTCTATCTGTTCGCCATCATAATCGTTCAAACAACTGGTTATTTTCGTTCACGAACGACATGTACCAGTTTGTTCAACTCGTTCAAGAACGAGAAGCTATCTCTCTCTCGCTCAGTCGCAAAAGCAACTCGGTCACGGTCAATGAAGGGCGTATTCGCTCACTACATTCAACAAATCACATGCTCCGTCACATACTCAAAGGCTATTGGCTCGAGGTTTAGTCATTCTTTGACAGGTTGAAACAGTCCACAGAGCTACCCGGTTCATTGAGCTGCGCATGCGCTGCTAATAGCGCCGCGCTGCTGTGGAGGGAGCGATTTCAGTGAACGAGAAATATGTGTCAATGGATTACGTGAATGAGAACGATTCGTTCACGTAAAAGACTCATTCAAAAAGAACGATTCGTTCACGAACGTAACATCACTAACACAGAATCTCTTGGAATATAATTTGCATTTGGAAGGATGTACTGTAACACTATCCTCTACAGTTAAATACCTGGGCGTTATATTAGACAGCAACTTATCTTTTGAAAATGATATTTCATATGTTACAAAAACAGCCTTTTCCCACCTCAGAAACATCGCTAAGCTCCGGAATATCCTATCTGTTTCTGATGCAGAAGAGTTAGTTCATGCATTCATGACCTCTAGACTAGAGGTCAAGAAAATATGATCATATAACACCAATTTTATTATCTCTACACTGGTTACCCATTAAGTTCTGTATCAATTTTAAAGTATTGCTACTGACCTATAATGCCCTAAATGGTTTAGCTCCTGTCTATTTAACTAATCTTCTATCGCCTTACAATCCATCACGCTCTTTAAGGTCACAAAATTGATGGCTGCTCTGTCAAGTCTTTGTCGTCGGTTAGGAACCTGGTTGTGCTCTTTGATACCAATCTGACATTTGTAAGTCATGTTTCTAGTATCTGTAAAACCGCATTCTTCCATCTTAGGGAAGGCAAAGCAAGGCAAGTTTATTTATATAGCACATTTCATACACAATGGCAATTCAAAGTGCTTTACATAGAATAAATTAAAATAATAAAAAGAAATAAGAATAATTAAAACAGTTTAGAAAAATAAAATAAAATACAGTACAGTACAAACAGTCGGACGAACATTGGCACAGTGCTCATTCAGTAAATGCACAGCTAAAAGAAGTGTTTTGAGTCTGGATTTGAAAGTGACTACTGTAGGAGCACATCTGATCTCCTCTGGAAGCTGGTTCCAGCTGCGGCTGGCATAATAGCTAAAAGCGGACTCACCATGCTTAGAGTGAACCCTTGGTAATTCTAGCTGATATGATCCTAATGATCTGAGTGATCTGTTGGGTTTATATTCAGTGAGCATAGCTGCAATGTATTGAGGTCCTAGGCCATTGAATGATTTATATACCAGTAATAATACTTTAAAATCAATCCTAAATCTAACTGGGAGCCAGTGTAAAGACCTGAGGACTGGTGTGATATGTTCATATGTTATAATAATTATAATAATAATAATACATTTTATTTATAATGCGCTTTTCTAAAACCCAAAGCGCTACAGACAATAAAACAAGTAAAGTACAGAAGTACAAGAGTAATACAAAATAATCATTACAGTGCAACCCAATAAAATACTAATCATGATAGTCTATGTAAGCAATTGTAAAAAGATGTGTTTTTAACAACTTCCTGAAACTGGCTAATGTAGGAGCGTCTCTAACAGTAAGAGGAAGTGCATTCCATAACCTGGGTGCCGCAACAGAGAAAGCTCTCTCCCCCATAGATTTTAATCTACAGGGAGGCTGCTGAAAAGTAAGAAAATCCGAGGAGGCGCATACAGACTGACTAAGTCACAGATATAAGAAGGAGCTATTTCGTGCATAGCTTTGTATGTTAGTGCAAGAGTTTTAAAAGCAATACGTGACTAGACAGGTAGCCAATGCAAACTATAAAGCACACTTGTAATGTGCTGACGTGGTGAAGTGTATGTAAGCACACGTGCTGCTGAATTCTGAATGTACTACAGGCGTTTTATAGATTTAGCAGGTAAACCAACAAAAAGTGCATTACAATAATCAATCCTGGATGTAACAAATGCATGAATAAGCCTTTCAGCATAAGGTAGAGTAAGATAGGGCCTAATTCTTGCAATGTTTCTTAGATGATGGAATGCAGATTTTGTAAAACTCTTAATATGAGAGTCTAGTGTTAGGTGGGCGTCAAAAATCACACCAAGGTTACGAGCACAAGAAGATGGAGATAAAACACTATCATCCATGATCAAATTAAAATGTCTCCCTTTGTGAGTAGCTGCAGGTGTGCCAATGAGTAGAATCTCTGTCTTAGAGGAGTTCAATTTAAAAAAAATTATGATGCATCCACGATTTTATTTCCTGCACACATTCCGATAGAATTTTGGAGGTGACAGTAGGATCAGATTTAGAGCTAATGTAAATTTGAGTATCATCAGCATAAAAATGATACCCCAGACCATATTTCCTAATTATTTGCCCCAAAGGAAGCATATAAACACTAAACAATATGGGACCCAAAACAGATCCCTGAGGAACGCCAGAATAGACTTGTCCAGTATCGGATTTGTTGTTTCCCAAGACAACAAACTGGGAACGATCAGTGTAGTAAGATTTTAACCAGTTTAGTACAGTACCAGTGATACCAAGCCAGCTCTCCGGCCTATTTAACAGGATAGAATGGCACACTGTGTCGAAAGCTGCACTCAGATCTAACAAGACCAAGATGGTAGAGGCTCCAGAGTCAGCTGAGACAAGCAGGTCATTCATAACACAAACCAAGGCTGTCTCTGTACTGTGTCCCTTTCTAAACCCCGGCTGAAAAGGTTCGAAAAGCTTGTTGGATGACAAGTGTTATTGAAGTTGTGCCACAACAACACGTTCTAAAACCTTGGAAAGAAAGGGGAGATTTGAGATAGGCCTGTAGTTTGATAGGTCTGACTTATCACATCCAGGCTTTTTAAGGACTGGTGTAATGGCTGCAACCTTTAGGGCTTTTGGAACAATACCAGTTATAAGAGAGGTGTTCACAATACTACAGATGAGGGGACTAATTGAAGAGAGACACCCCTTAAGAACAGATGTTGGGATAGGGTCAAGGGCACTTGTTGTAGTATTCATTGCCATCACCAATTTTGAAATACAATCAATAGTGACTATGTTAAAATTGGAGAAAGCAGATTTAGGAAAATTAACTGGATAGATCTCAGGAATTGCAGAGCAAGGTAGCAGACTGATAGACTTGTAGATGCTTAAAAAAAATTCCATAAAAAACATGATACATTTGTTACACACTCCTGAACAGAAGAACAGATTGATGGCTTAATTGGTGCAATCATTTTGTTGATCGTTTAAAAAATCTTGTTTGGATTTGCAGCACCATCCCTAATAATAGACGAGTAGTACTCTGTTCTTGCTGTTTTAAGTGCTTCAGCATATTGACATAAAAAATCATCATACATTAGCTTATGGACAGTTAAAACCTGATTTCTTATATTGGCGTTCAAGCTGTCTGCTTTTCACCTTAAGAGCCCTGAGCTCAATGGTATACCAAGGAGATGTTTTAACAAATGAAACAACACGTTCTCTCCTAGGGGCTAGCATGTCCAAAGCAGATGACAAAATAGAATTGTAGTGATCAACAGTTTCAACTGTAGAGTGCTCTGATATCATACAAGAAAGACAAAATTAATATTCTTGACATTTCTAAAACTAATGACCCTCTTTTGAGCATTTCTTAAAGATGGAACATTTAAGTTAAAAGTGAGAAGCCTATGATCGCTAATACACAAGTCACTGCTGTCTAGCTGGTCAATGTCCACCCCTACAGAACACACCAGATCAAGTGTGTGACCCTTATTATGAGTGGGAAATTTCACATGCTGAGTCATGTTAAAACAATCTAATACCTCCATGAATTCCACAGTTAGATTACTATTAAAATTGTCCACATGGATATTAATGTCTCCAGTGAGAATCATTGATGGACAGACAGAGCTAACAGATGTAAGTAGCTCTGAGTAATTTCCGTAACAGATAATACATCTCTGTATATAACAGCAAGACCGCCGCCTTTACCACTTAGACGTGGCCTCTGGATATATGTATATCCCGGTGGAGTACTCAAATTTAAGTTTATGAAGTCATTTGGTTGGTGCCAAGTCTCACAGATACAAAATAAATCCAGTGCATTGTTCAATATGGTATCGTAGAGTAGAGCAGTCTTATTGTTCAAAGAACGAACATTTAGATGTGCAAATCGCGCAGTGTCGAGTCGTATTTTCTGACGAGTCATTTGTGGATAACGCAAGTTTGCATGGCAAACACCGCGTAAAGAATGCTTTTTTGTTTCTGAGTCCATAGACCGAGCGCATAAAATTGCCACTCCCAGTCCCAGTAGTGTGAACATTCTGCCGCGACCCTCTGTGCAAATATTTCGGGCGCCATAGAAGTCGAAACGATTTCAGGGTCTTTTGAACACAGACGTCAGGAAGTAAATGATGTTCCAACAAGAGAAGTTCAGTGAAAGAGTACCTTATCATGATGAAATCCAAATGTTGAAGGACCCGCTCTCCACGAAGCCCAGACAGGGTCAAAATGATAATGACGATAGATAGCAGGGAAATTCGCATGATAGAAACAGAGAAATCCAATTTGAGTTACTTGAGGTAGAATCCAGAGTCCGTTTTTGTCACACAGTAGCACAGATAGCAGCACAGACAGCAGTCACATGCAGCGTTCCCAGTTGACAGGATCTGCGTTCCCACGATCTGCGTTCCCATGGTGTGAAACCCGATCAAACAATAGAGGAACGCACCGAAAGACTCCACAATAGAACTCCAGTGTCATTAATAGCAGTGTAAAAAACACACCAACTAATACGTGTAATATACTATTTAAGAATAAATAATTAAAATGTTAATTTAAAAAAGTAAAATAAAACAGACAGAGAAGCGGCAGCCAACATGCACCAGTGTACTCTCCACTGGAAGCATGTTCTGGTTCTGCTCAGAATCCTGGCGGCAGCGTTCTGTATGAGCTGCAACTGTCTTATGGTCTTTTTGGGAAGGCCAGTGAGGAGTCCATTACAATAATCCACCCTGCTGGTGATGAAAGCATGCACAAGTTTCTCTAAGTCTTGTCTGGAAACAAAGCATCTAATTCTTGCAATATTTTTCAGATGATAGTATGCTGATTTAGTTATTGCTTTGACATGACTACTGAAACTAAGGTCTGACTCTAGTGACACACCAAGATTCCTGACTTGATTTTTAGTTGTTTGACCCCTAGAGTGAAGGTATGCGTTCACCTTGAGAACTTCATCTTTGTTTCCAAACGCAATGACTTCAGTTTTGTCTTTGTTTAACTGAAGAAAGTTTTGGCACATCCAACTGTTGACTTCATCAATGCATTGGCACAGGGAGTCAATGGGGCTGTAATCGTTAGGCGATAGGGCTAAGTAGATCTGTGTGTCGTCTGCATAGCTGTGGTAAGCAATTTGGTTCTTTCTCATTATTTGGCTCATTGGGAGCATATACAGGTTGAATAGGAGTGGCGCAAGAATTGAGCCTTGAGGGACTCCGCATGCCATGGATGTCCACTCAGACTTATGGTCTCCTATACTCACATAATAACCTCTCCCATCTAAGTATGACCTGAACCATTTTAGGACTATCCCTGAAAGCCCCACCCAGTTTTCAAGCCTGTCAAGAAGTATGTTATGATCGACAGTGTCAAATGCAGCACTGAGGTCGAGTAGTACCAGCACTGATAATTTGCCTGAATCAGTATTTAAGCGAATATCGTTTATTATCTTTATGAGGGCTTATCTTAAAAATATATCTAAATTACGACATATCCTTTCAACGAAAAAGGCGGAACAGTTCATGTGTTCATGACCTCAAGGCTAGATTATTGTAATGCTCTACTGGGTGGTTGCCCGACACACTTAATAAACAAACTACAGCTGGTCCAAAACGCAGCAGCTCGAGTTCTTACCAGAACCAGGAAGTATGACCATATTAGCCCAGTTCTGTCAAAACTGCATTGGCTCCCTATTAAACATCGTATACATTTTTAAATATTGCTGACCACTTACAAAGCACTGAATGGTTTAGCTCCCCAGTACTTGAACGAGCTCTTAACGCACTATAGTCCTTCACGTCTATTGCGATCTCAAAATTCCGGCCAGTTGATAATACCTAGAATATCAAAATCGACTGCTGGTGGTAGATCCTTCTCCTATTTATCACCAAAACTTTGGAACAATCTTCCTAACATTGTCCGGGAAGCAGACACACTCTGTCAGTTCAAATCTAGACTAAAAACACATCTCTTTGGCCTAGCATACACATTAACACATTATAGACTTCTTTAATTCAATGTTAGGCTGCATAGTTTAGGTCAGCCGGGACCGGGAACACTTCCCATAAATCCAGATGTACTTGGTACATCATAAGAAGAATGGCGTCTACGCTAATATTAGTCTCTCTGTTTATCCGAGGTTTACCGCAGTCCGCCGGATCCAGGCTGTATCCAGATCTGTTGAAGGACCTGCGCCTGGACACGACGACACCGCAGTCCTGAAGTGTCAACTAGTTTCTCCCCTGCAAAGGCCTTCTTTCCCTTCCCTTTACCTCTATACAGATACAACGTTGTCGGGTTAATTCCGGTTCGCGTGGCTACCCAGACGCGGCAACAATTTCTGTATTATACATTTTTAAGGCCTAACATGTAGTTTGTTGAGGGTTGATTTGAGAAGAAGTTCATATGCGCACATATATATTCAAACGTGTATATTCGTATATTCATAACAAAGTGTGCATTTTATCTTGTTTCTTTGATTTGTTGGTGTTTTAGTGTGTTAAATAAAGTTGATTATTTTTATTGTTTTCAAATAAAGTTTTCTATTGTTTTACTTAACCTATGTCTTATAACTGACTCGGCCGTAAACAAACCTGTGAGCCTTGCTCTAATGTGAAGAGCGTTTCCCTGGAAAGCGGCCCCGGGGTTGCATCCCTTATTCTGTAGTCTGTTTATCCATGCTAATGTGTGTGTGAAGGTTAAGAATTTAATCAACATTTCAGCTATAACTGCCACATAAAAGGGTGTGAGACAACGGCTTCTCATTCCCAAGGTGTCTAATATCACCACGTTTCTAAGACAAATGCATGTTGTAACACTTGAGTTTACACTATATGAAGAGAACAATTGTCCCATTTCAGAAAGTAACAGTATGGAGGAGAAATAACAAATGTCAACACACATAATTTAGCAGAAAATCCAAATGTATTATACAAAACAAACAAACAAACAAACAAACCAAAAATAATAAAATGTATACAATTAACATTTTTCACAGCGTTATAATAGTGTGTGTGTGTGTGTGTGTGTGTGATAAATCCTTCAGTCCAGCGTGTGGCGCGCTAGGTGCAAAAGTCCAGATCAGTCTAACCGGTGGTATGGAGAATTCGTGAGCAGTATCTGGACAGTTTCTGACTGTTTAAAGTCCTCCAGGAAAGTAATCCAGCAATTCAAGATGCAGATGTACTTCTCAAAGGAATGGCAACATACACTCAAAACAGCAAAAACAGGTAATTCCCAATCGATCGGTCGCTTTTTTTTATGATTGAGATTCCAAATCTCTCGAACACCAAAAAGCCGGTTCCTTATGTGGTAAAACACCACCGTCTAGTTTGGTGACGTGGTCCCACATGCCGCGAGGTCACGAGAAAGCTCTCGCAATGATGGGGTTTGAGGTCAAAGATACATACAGAAGGGCGAAATACAGCATTCAGGAGAAAACTATTAAACCAAATGACTAAACATACAATTTTATTAGTCACTAATATTATATAAAAGCTTCCCCTTATGTGGCCACGCTACAATGCGACACTACACATATGCCAAAAAAGCCCTTTATTGTGTCTTTATTGTGCTGCGGCCGGTAGCTCATTGCTTTCATTGAGAAACATTCGGTGTCAATACACAGACACAATGGGTATGGGAATTTTATCATGAAATTATATATTGGGGTATAATTTTGTCACCATGACATTGGGGTATATTCTGGGGTATGACTATCGTGTAGATGTTTTTGAGCACCTAACCCGACCCCTAAACATAACCATTTATTCAAAAATATCATATATTTAGTCAGCCAGACGATTACTTTAAGCAACAAACCCGAAACTGATCACCGTCTCCATCCACCTTAATGCACCAATCTTGCACACATTCACAAATCGCCACCTCTCATGGCCGATTGCCACATGCTAATATTGGGATTCATCTTTGAGTTTGGTGAGGCCGTGTTCACAGAGCGGGTAGATTATCACTCTGTTCCTCACAAAATATGGCTACAGAGATCAATATACAAGACACCTTTCCATACAAATAAACACAAGTGTGGACACATTTAGCCAGCAAAGTATTTTAAGAAACTCACTTTAGATCTTAAAAATATCAACAGCCTTCCAGTCATCGGTTGACGTTATAACACTGTTGACTTTAAAGGTTTCTCACTTGAAAGCAATGGGTTACCGGCCGTGTGGGTTAGCAAATTCTTTTGGTGCATTTTCTCTTGGATTGCTTAGGGAGGGAGAACTGGTTGCATGATGGTAAGTTAAGATTTTTTTTTTTTCAGAACATTGATTCTGTGATATTTCTCCATCTCGTTTAAAGGGTAACTCAACCCCTGGT
The DNA here is from genome assembly GCA_022829085.1 of Abramis brama. Lineage (NCBI taxonomy): Eukaryota > Metazoa > Chordata > Actinopteri > Cypriniformes > Leuciscidae > Abramis > Abramis brama. Next base: position 50,257,386 of record CM040769.1, on the reverse strand, counting down.
CAGAGCCTAACTCCACCCACTGGCAATATTTTATATAAAAACGCTGGAAAAATGAGCAGAGCCCAACGGAGACAGGGGGGATGAACCGAGGAAAAAAATAAATAAATTGGTGTTATCGTTTACAATTACAGTCTTATATTCAGTAATTTTAGAGATTTTAAAGTGTTTGTAAATAATATTAGTGACACGAATATTCTGACAAAGCAAATAATCTCACCCCTCTGCAGCACGAGCTCGTGCCAGGGAGTGAGCTGTTGGTGGAGCCATCATACAGTAGGTAGTCAACCAGAATGCCTATTCTATACCGCTGCGGTACCTGCCGCGATCAACCTCGTTTTATAAGGTAACTTCAAAAAAGCATTATTTTTCTTTGAAGCAACAAAGGCTAAATCATTTGTTACAGTTTTTTTGTAATTGGTGTGGATGACACGCAGCAAAATACAGTATTATCAGCTGTATGATGTGTTTCTAGCCTGAAACATTTAATATCGATAGAGACCCGGCGCACGCAGTGAGAGAGACAAAAGAAACTTATTGCTAAAAAGAGATCCAGCGCATCTGCGAGAGAGAGGCCAAGAAAAACTCCCGATCTTAATTTATGTTGCTTTGTAGGCTACTATTTTCATTTTGTACACAACAAAGCTGCAATTTCTGTCAACACAAATTTAAAATGTCGCAAATCTGTTTTGAAAATTTTCTTTCGTTGCTATGGCCGGGTATCATTGGCAATTGTTACAATAATTTAGCCTTGTCTTCATTTTCTGGTGCGATCGGCAGATAATCTCTTTCGGGTTTTGTCCTATGCAGCGCAACAGAGGCTCAACTGGAATGTAGCAAATTTATGTTATAATGTGACATTATTAATTTAATAATATATTTAAGCTTGACTTTAATAATCTGTTATTTATTTAAGCATCAAGAACGTTAAACATAAACGCTGTCGGCTAACAGCATGTATAATATTGATATGTTATCATCTAAATGCCTATTAATAAAAATGACAGACAATGAATAACAAATCTCCGAAAGGTGTTTCGAATCAATAAATGACCATTTCATAAGTTTTTATTTTTGACAAATAGCATATTAAACAAGAAACAAAGTTATGAATATGATAGAGCTGAGATTCGTACTCAGAACGCTTGAAGAAACGCGAGGCACATGTTGAAGGGTTGACTACACAGCTATCGCCTGAACGCGGTCTCATGAGTATGAGCTTAATGTCTTATCCTTACGCAAAGCCTCATTGATGTGACATTTTTCTATTGCAATGTTTGTTGAAATGTTTTAATTATTTATTAAAGAAAATGATGCTAATAATAACATCCTACTTTAAAGATACAATATTATGTAATTTTTTTCGCCGCTAGGGGTCGCTAACCACTTACAATAACAAAGGCGAAGGTTGATGACGCAACATTTCCTGCTGAATTATGGAACTTGTCACCAAGCCGAAGGATCTAATAATGTTTATGGATGAGTGAATACATTAATGTTTTTATCATGACTGAGGTATGAAGCAGGGCGCGATTGCTAATAAGAGACAGATAAGTTATCAGCGCCACGCGAGTACCGAGGATATAAAGGAATATGGACATTTCATTCTACCGAACTAGTTACTAGCCTACCCGCAAGTGCAGAAATACTACTCACACAGGGCAGTTTATTTGACGAATTAAACTTGTGAGGTAACCCAGAGCTGTTTCGCTAGGTCTACACTCTCACACTAAACTGCATTTGAGTGTGGTGAAAGTCATAATGTTATTCTATGTGTTCGTTTGTTGGCTATATGAGACTAGCAGTAAGCTAGATCAACATTAGAATAACATGCAGATCATATTCTAACATTTCATCATGTTGAACTATATAACATTGATTAGTTGTATGTACATTTGCTCACCTGTCTAATAAAGCACGTGTTAGAGCTCTGTCAAGTCGAAGTTTGTCACGGACGTGGAGCTCTCGGTGTCTCGAAAATGCCACGCTGATAATGATCCTCGTTTTAGTTCTTCTTTTTTTTCCCAAAGTCTGCTTGCCATGGTCCATAATGTTTGAACGAAACAACAACAGCGTGCAGCTAGACGTAGTTACTATGGCAGTAGGCCTACTACCCATACTGTCTATGTTACTACCGAGTACTGCCTTGAAAGCAATTTTTTCCGGGACGGACCATTATTTAAAATGGGAATTTCTCTGAAATTTAAAATCTTTGTGAACTTTTGGGATATTGTAAGTACACAACTGCATGAAATATATCACACTGTGCAAGTGATTTTTGGATATTTTATTACAAAATCTTACATATTGTATCTTTAAGCCTATTTAATTCTTAATTAATCCTAAAACACAAATGCTGCCGACTAACATTGGTTAGCAAGTCCTGACAATGTTTTAATTTTACGACCAATTATTTTAATTTATTTCACTGTTATGTTTCAGTTATTAAATCTACTAACAAATTAAAATAACACAAAGTAAAAGACAAGTAGGCTATTATAGTATACTCAAGTGTTTAACTTATTTGAATTTATCTGCGACCTCAGCTCTCAATGAGCCGCGGCAGATTACGTCATAGAGAGAATAAACGGACACTTTTCAAAGTCTGTGATTACAGCGCCACTTAGCGGTAAAGGGCAGCAAATACACATCCCAATTTGCCGCCGTGGGGGAATGGCGGCGGTAAAAGTATTATTGTGGTTGAGTATCAATTGTACGTCACACGGCACCACAACTTCCAATAGGAACATTCAACTGCAGTAGCCACCGTTCAACCTGAAGAGGGCAGCACTCAGACGTTTTTACACCATATATTGTAGAATGAAAACACTTTATACCCACATGTCAAAACATTTACTCTAATCAATGAACAGCACTAATAAAGCCCCAGTCTTACAGATCATTAACTGAAAAAAAAAGTTGTTTCAGGGTTTATTTACCCTTTAAGATGCATCTTATAATTTAAAGAAATTAGTGAAGTGAGTCAATTAACATTATTTAAAATGCGGCCATTATCAGTAGCAACATGTATCTGAGAGCTAAGTAGCAGTCAAAGTGAGCACAATACAATGTTTTTTGTTTTGTTTTTCCCAGTCAGGAGCATACATAACATACAACTCGTGGAAAGTTTTGAAACTTACAGGTTACATGTCTGTAGATACTGTGCAGAAGTTTGAGATTTGGCAGCTTCCACAGCTACATGTCCTGTCATGACCCAGTCAACGCCCACTTTGGTGTACTTGTGCTTTAAAAGGCAGCTCTGCACACCAAGTAAGTCACTGTTCCCAGCAGAACCACAGGAATCTGCTTCAGAAACGCTTGCCTTCTCCAGCCTCTCTCTCCTCGAGTCATCATTCAAAATGAGCAAGATCATTGTTTATAGCCAAGAGCGCTTCGGGGACCGATCAGCTGAATTCAACCATGATGTCCACAACTTAGAAGAGAAGGGCTTCAACAATGACATCGCCTCCATAAAAGTCATTGGCAAACCATGGGTGGCGTATTATGACAAGGATTTTGCTGGAGAGCGCCGGGTGTTTGAGGAAGGAGAGTACGCTACTCTTGGGCTAAACAAAGACAAGTTTTCTTCCCTCCAGAGAGTCGCAGATGACCTGGACAACCCTGAAATCCAGCTGTTTGAGCAGATTAACTATCAAGGAAGAAGCGTGACCATACGCAACGAAGTCAATCTTCAAAGCATTGGTTTCAATAACAAAGCTTCTTCCCACAAAGTGATAAGTGGAGTCTGGATTCTGTACGGCGGCATCAATCGTCAGGGTGCCCAGCTTATTGCTTTCTCTGGCAATAAAGTTCCCAACTATGTGCCGCTCTCCTTCAACAATAAGGTCAGCTCTGTGCGTCCCTTGCTGCCGAGGCCATAGACAGCATCATTCAAAGAACGCTTTCTGCAGCTGAATATGAACCGGATCCCTTCTGGAAAGAACGAGGCAGGTGGTGGGGAAAGACTGATCTTGACCAGAAACAATGACTTTGACTCCAATAAGTCTGAAGAAACTTCATGCAATTGGACTCAACTTTATCATCTGATGATATCTGTGTAAAGACAGACTGTACATGTAAATTTGGCAAATGTTAAATAACAAGGATGAATTTTATTAGAAAAAGTTTTAAACTGCTGGTTGTTTGGCTTTTCATCAGTAGTGATCAGTATCAGTAAACACATGCAATGAAATACAGTTTTGGAATTGTTATGGATCTACTACAGATCCTATTGTATTTGAATGTATTTCCCCTGTTTGATGAGAGTGAAATATTGAAAGGGATTTTGGATTCATATTATGCTGAGAAATTGACAACAAATGCTGTTTTACTCTGTCAACTCAGAAAATAAAGACTCATAAAGAAATATCTTAATGCTCCTTGTTTCAATTCTCTTTTTTTTTTTTTTGACAGTGTTGAAACCGAGACACATTGTTAAACTGCTTGTATATTTTCCGAAAACAACATGTATACATGAATATATGTAACCCTCTACGTCGGTGTGTTTATGTGATGGATGAATGAGGAGGACACCAAGATCGTAGTTGTGTCACAGCAGTGAAGCTTTCGTTTTTATTAGTCTCTTGATCTGCAAACAGCAACATCTTCACAACCATCACAAAACTGCAACAGCTAGGAAATATAACTGTGTTAGTTACCAATCAACATCATCAAAATAGCAATGCGTACAAAATTATAAAACAAAAATACAAACAATAAACCCCCCAAAATACCCATATAAACCTTAAACACAATACAATATACAGAAAATATACCCCACCACATGGAATTTACAAAATACCAAATAATATTACAAATACGAAACCATCCATCAAACATAATCACACATATACATTAGTAAACATCTTTAACAACAATATATTTCTACAAATAACATGGATGGCCAAAATAATCATATAAATAAAATAGATAGTGTGTGTAATGGACATAATGAACCTGCACTGTAAAAAACAATTTGTTGAGTCAACTTAAAAAACTTTGTTACCCCGCTGCCTTAAATTTTTTTGTCAACTTGACAATATATCTTTTGCTGAAGTAATTTCCCATTAGTGGAATTAACCATAATTTCCTAGTCCAGTCAACAAGTCAAGTTATGTCAACTGGAAAAATATTTTAACTTAAATTTAAAATAAAGATGACAACACATTTTGCCTTGCATTCATTTATTTAATGATAGACAACTCTTTCATTCACATTTAAGTTGAACAAGCAATTTCCTGTCAACAGATCAACTGAAATCACTTTTTTGTATTGATTTGTAAGCAAGACAAAATCACTCATCTATTTAAAGGAAAATGAGTGTACTGTACTATAAGAGAAATAAAAATTGTAGGATATGCATAGCACAAATCATGAGAAAGTTCCTAAATCAACTTTCTGCAAGAAGTACATAAAAAGACCACACCTTTTAAAGAAACATCATATGACAAATGTTAAAAACTATATTTCAATTCATTAAAACAGATGTAATAAAAGCATAAAGGTCTGATTCTACATAGCATAGCTCAAATAAGACAGCAGTTTAAACACTGAATATTAACCTTGCAAATTTCCAAACACTCCTACCACAATGCAATTTATTGGTCATAAAACGAAACAAAGATAGAAGGGATAGAAGAAGAAATTGCATATTATACTGTATAGAAAATTGAGACGGGAAACATTAACATTTGTTTTCATGAGATGTGTAAACATGCATAGTTGAAGTCAGAACATGACAAACTTTAAATGTGCATGCTAAAAAGTATAGCAAAAGGCACAAAAAAGCCTAAAGCTCCTTAAAAAAAAACAAAACGGTCTACTTTTTGCGCAAGAGCTTGTTGCGAAGCCCATGAACACGTGATGAACAGCTGCTCCCACCAATGTTCATAACAAGTTTTTGCAGAGCTTCAAAGGTGTATTTCATTGTCTTGGGGTAGTCGATATTGACAACATAAAGAAGACCCATCAGGAGTCCAAATGCCTTGGGGACATCTGAGATGTCAGTGACAACAAGATGTTCCTCCAAAATGAGAGCGATATCAATTGTGTCTTTGGGAAGCACATCACATTGCTGCTCCTCAGTTACAATTAGAATGCCCACGTCAGTTCCTTTCACAACGTCCTCAATTTCACTGGATGGCTGAAAAGAAAAGAAAAGACAAGAAAAAAATTTAACCCATTCCACATGACAACAACAACAAGAGAGATTAACACAGTTGCCAAATTGCTTTATGTTACACTTACTCTCGCATCAGCTGTTGTGTAAACAGTAGGGGTGTAACGGTTCACAAAATTCACGGTTAGGTTCGATACGATACACTTGTGTCACAGTTCGGTTTGGTACATTTTTGATACAGCAAAAAGAAAGAAATGCCAGAGAAATTTCCTTGATTTAATTTTTTTAATTATTTTTTTAATTAAAACTAACATCAGAGTATGATTTTTTTTTTACTTTGAGCAATTCTGGAGCTATAATTGACTCTTCTTAGGAGCATATAAAACAAAACAGCTCCTTGGAAAAAATATTGTAGTACTTATAAACAAAGGTTTATTTTAGTTCAGAATGATTAACATTTGAGGGCAGCTATATTCATAATGTCAAAATAAAACCGACGTAATGTTACTTGAAGGCATTATAGCCTACTATTCCTGCCAAACTTCCATGGTTACAGTGAGTGTTACTACAGTAAATCCATGGTGAATGTTGCTGATCTGTGGACACTGGATAGTTCATTCATGGCACAATGTTTCTTCCTGGTTTCCACGTCAGCGCTGTTTGATCCGTTAATAACGGAGAAATGTGAATGTTTCTCACTAGATATCGCAGCGATGTTATTACTTCTGTAGCGAATTAAAATGATTTCTTTACTGGATATCTTATTAGCGCTGTGTAGTAACAGTGTCGCTTGATCAAGATCGGCTCGCGCTGCTTTGGTTCAAACTGATAAACGGTCCGTCAACAACACAATAACGAGCAGTTTCGTTCTGCTTGCATTACGTTTGCCATTTGATGTCGGACAATGTTGTGGTCGCGCCGGCGGATTATGAGTGCGCTAACCACGCGCAACGCTTCTACATTTGAAATAACGAAATTTCAAATGTATTTTGAAATGTCAAAATCCCGCCCGAATGAATGATCTGCTTATGTCATTTTTCCTTTTTTATTCAAAATATTCATGAATGTGTTAGATATGGCATGAAATATCTGATATTACGATTGTCAAATATGCAAGTGGATGTGTTTTGTTGTTCAAACACCTTTATAACGATCGTGTTAGATATGCGCAACGTATTGTATCTTATTAAAATACGTACATTATTAGGAATTTACCACCTTTAGCTCAATTTGAGATTATTTTTTTGTCCTTTTTGCATGCAGTTTGCGAAGTGACAAAATGAATCAAAGCACAACTAGTCCACACTTGTATTTTCTCAGTTTCTGAATTTGATGTTATCGGAGGCTAAATGCAAACAATTTATCTACATTTCATGCAACGTGATAATATAATTGCACTTTCATTTTCTCTATTTGAAAGTTTTTAATGCTGTTATTTGATGTTAAGTTTTTAAAATGTGATGTTAATAAAATGCATTTTAACAGTTAAACTTAAAGCCTAGTTTATTAACATTTTGTTGGGGTGATTGGGGACAGGTGGGGCTCGGAACCCTTCCCTACCTCCGAAGTGGGGAATGGCAGAAAAAGTTTGAGAAACACTGGGTTAAAGGATTAGTTCCCCCAAAAAATAAAAATGTAAATACTTTAACCACAATTGTTCGTCTTTTTCCACAATTGCTGGTCTGCGATGTGCCGGGCATGACGTCATCACGTTGGAAAGGTCACAGGTGACATTAAACATTCATTAAACATTAAACATACACGAAAGGACCTTTTTAAACAAACTGACACAGACATAAATATGTCATTCGACATATAATAAAATTTGAACGATCCTCCTTCTCCACGCTAGTAAACAATGGGGCGGTACTTACACGACCTTACCAACATGATGACGAGTATACAAACAAACATGTTTCTTTGAACTTGATTTGAATCGGTTCAGTCGATTATCCCTGCTGTTTAAAACGTGAATCAAGATTCGTTTAACATCAACCGACTTGAATGACATTTTAATCGCTTTTCAACCGGTTGCGAATGAATCGTTACATCCCTAACAGTAGTATTAAAATAAATTTCTGTATTAGAGACAATTTTCAAAGAGCACAATTAATCTCATATGCAAGTATTGTCTGTCTTTAAACACACCTCACAAGACTTCAAAAAACTGGAGGAGTTCTCACGAAGGAAGTGGGGCAAGCCAAGCAGGACAGCAGTTCGCTTGTTCTGGTTTGAGTCCTGAAATGTCAGTATGCACACAACACACAAGTACTTACACACAAGAAATATATTTATATGTTGTTTTATGTGGGTTCTAACAAAACATTTCACAAAACCCTTATTGGTTTACAAGGAATACTTACATCAGCATCAAGCCATTGGAGGATTTTATGAAGCTGTACACTGTCATGGTCCATGTTTTTGTACAGCTCCAAAAACCTGGGGAGAAGTTCATCTAAGCCCTCATAGAATGAACTCATAAGGTCAGCAGACAAGAGACGGCTAAATTCAGCAACAATCTAAAAGCATAACATTAAAAAAAGACCATGTGACTCAAATTAATATTATATTATTCATTACTGATTATTATACAATTATAGTAGTTTAATTAACTGTCTTCTTAAGCAATATTACATGATTTGGGAGAGACAGACCAAAAAGATGCAAAGGGAGTTACATACTCCGTTTCTCATTCAAAACTAACCATATCACATCCAGTGATTAATGATAGATATATATACAGGTCCTTCTCAAAAAATTAGCATATCGTGATAAAGTTCATTATTTTCCATAATGCAATGATAAAAATTAATCTTTCATATATTTTAGATTCATTGCACACAACTGAAATATTTCAGGTCTTTTATTGTTTTAATACTGATGATTTTGGCATACAGCTCATGAAAACCCAAAATTCCTATCTCAAAAAATTAGCATATTTCATCCGACCAATAAAAGAAAAGTGTTTTTAATACAAAAAAAGTCAACCTTCAAATAATTATGTTCAGTTATGCACTCAATACTTGGTCGGGAATCCTTTTGCAGAAATGACTGCTTCAATGCGGCGTGGCATGGAGGCAATCAGCCTGTGGCACTGCTGAGGTGTTATGGAGGCCCAGGATGCTTCGATAGCGGCCTTAAGCTCATCCAGAGTGTTGGGTCTTGCGTCTCTCAACTTTCTCTTCACAATATCCCACAGATTCTCTATGGGGTTCAGGTCAGGAGAGTTGGCAGGCCAATTAAGCACAGTAATACCATGGTCAGTAAACCATTTACCAGTGGTTTTGGCACTGTGAGCAGGTGCCAGGTCGTGCTGAAAAATGAAATCTTCATCTCCATAAAGCTTTTCAGCAGATGGAAGCATGAAGTGCTCCAAAATCTCCTGATAGCTAGCTGCATTGACCCTGCCCTTGATAAAACACAGTGGACCAACACCAGCAGCTGACCTGGCACCCCAGACCATCACTGACTGTGGGTACTTGACACTGGACTTCAGGCATTTTGGCATTTCCTTCTCCCCAGTCTTCCTCCAGACTCTGGCACCTTGATTTCCGAATGACATGCAAAATTTGCTTTCATCCGAAAAAAGTACTTTGGACCACTGAGCAACAGTCCAGTGCTGCTTCTCTGGTTCAAAAGTGGCTTGACCTGGGGAATGCGGCACCTGTAGCCCATTTCCTGCACACGCCTGTGCACGGTGGCTCTGGATGTTTCTACTCCAGACTCAGTCCACTGCTTCCGCAGGTCCCCCAAGGTCTGGAATCGGTCCTTCTTCACAATCTTCCTCAGGGTCCGGCCACCTCTTCTCGTTGTGCAGCGTTTTTTGCCACACTTTTTCCTTCCCACAGACTTCCCACTGAGGTGCCTTGATACAGCAGGGATACTCTTGATACTCTGGGAACAGCCTATTCGTTCAGAAATTTCTCTGTGTCTTACCCTCTTGCTTGAGGGTATCAATGATGGCCTTCTGGACAGCAGTCAGGTCAGCAGTCTTACCCATGATTGCGGTTTTGAGTAATGAACCAGGCTGGGAGTTTTTAAAAGCCTCAGGAATCTTTTGCAGGTGTTTAGAGTTAATTAGTTGATTCAGATGATTAGGTTAATAGCTCGTTTAGAGAACCTTTTCATGATATGCTAATTTTTTGAGACAGGAATTTTGGGTTTTCATGAGCTGTATGCCAAAATCATCAGTATTAAAACAATAAAAGACCTGAAATATTTCAGTTGGTGTGCAATGAATCTAAAATATATAAAAGTTTAATTTTTATCATTACATTATGGAAAATAATGAACTTTATCACGATATGCTAATTTTGAGAAGGACCTGTATAAGTGCTGTTAAGATGAACGCATGCATCCAATTTCTTTGTTTAACACATTAAAAAATTGAATGCAATTAATGCAGCATGAACAATTGAATTCTTAATATCGAAAGCGTTTAGTGTTTGAAAATGCCAAAAAAATACCTGTCTTTCTGTGAATAACGCTGGCCATCTGGATTGAACATCACTCACAAGTGGCTCTTTATCAATGATCTCTTTTCTCCTTAGAGCATATGTGCTTGCCATGGCAGCATCAATGAATTTATTATTAGGGTTCTTCTTTTTAACTTCTATCAGCAGAGCTCTCCTTTCTTCTTCGAGGGAGCTGGTGGTTTCGCCTTCTGGCATATCAGGCAAAAAATTGGTTTCAGACCGCCTCGGCTTCTTAAGGCGTCTTTTACCTGTGCCATCTGTGGAGACTGACAGTGCTGGACATCCTGCTACACGCAACTTCTGTCTGAAGTTTCCCATTTTAAAACTCAAACTGAACTTCCAGCAGTACCAGCCACACGAAGACCCTGGCTCTTTTAAGCACGGATGTTTTTCAACCAAGGCTTTGGCAACGCTTTCAATTTGTTCCCGTAATGGGTATGGATTAAAGTTGAACATAACTTCTGCAAGTTTGTTTAGGATTTCAGTTTTAAGTTCCTTTGTAACATCCAAAAGGGAACCATCTTTTGTGTGTGCATCATTTGATCGCCGGAGCTTCAGTTCCGCATCATATGAAAAACTTGGAATGATGAAGGGCTCAGGCCAGCCCTTTGATTGACTGGGTGTACCCGACACCAATGATGATGCAGATGTGCTGGGGGTGTCATGGTTACTGCGGTCATTAAACTGTTCATTTGGTGGTGTCTTCTGGATGATCTTCAGTGTCGCTCTCTCCTTTGGTAAATCTGTTAGTCTTGTCAGATTGACTAAATCATTCTGAAAATCTGGATCTTCATATTGTAACACAAACTCCCCATCCAGATTAAGTTTAGACCTCAAAATCAACTTCAGATCTTCAACGTTTTCTGGCAGCTCATCAATCACCACCTTCCTGATGTCATCTGGTGACAACACAACCCTGAGCAACATCCTAAATGTAAAACACAGAAGGGAAAGAACCGATTATCAAAATACAAGTAGCAATACGCAGCTGGTTATAGGGATCTCCCAGTCACGTGACCCCTAGCCGCGTGTCAGCCATTTTGACGGAATACTTCAGCGCACTACATACATGAGAATGCGGATTATCACGTTTTATGGCTGCGAATTGATTAAAATAATGAATAATGGTCACTGTATTAATTATCTTGAGCCTGCTGAAATGTTCCTATAAATATATTTTCTTTCCAACTGTGCAATCTGAATAAAAAATAGGCTAAATATATTTATCCACTAAACTGCAGCAGTCCTATGCTCGTCTTCCCATTAACATTTTTTTTTCTCTTTCTGACATTTTATACCGGTTGGGCTTACATTTTTTTATTAAATTGACTATAAAAAAAAGATTGCTTGTGTGTTGGTGTTTATTCCAGTCTTTTAAAATAGTTGAATGAATGAATGCTCGCGAGGTGCCTGTAACGATGTTAAATAGGCTAACGTTAGGCTATTTAATGTAGGCTACACAGGGTAGAGGAGAACGACAGTCAACTTAGAATATTATAGCATTTTGGCCATGTAAATAGTGAAAATATTGACATTGAAAAATGACACAGAACGATTAAAATTGAATATTTAAATATTTAATCCAAATAAATAAATGTTCGTGGTTCGCACTGATGTTATTCATTTGTTCTCACACACTTCAGCAGCGTCGCCGTCACTGGTTTAGACGAACACTGACCACTATCTGGCGCAGCGGCCGTCAGATGGGCAACTCTTCACTTCATGTCATCACAAAAAGACATATACAAGAGTAAGATAAAGGAATTAGGAATCATAGATCCTTATGAAGCACCACAAGTTCTTTTTACAGGCATTAAATGTGTAGAAAAACTTCCTGACATTGAGTTCGGTGACATTTACAGCTACCTTATTCACTTCCCATCATGCTACACCGGAGCTTCATTAAAAGCATACAAAAGCTTAGCAGGCTATCGGTATCACGAGTCCGGATGGGTCAGCAACTCTTTGATTTGGACGCCAGCAGGGAAGGATTTTTCAATAATCACCGCAGGCATGATAGAAGAATAGGTGAATATTTCCCGACGACCTCGTATTATCACCGGCGGTTTAGCATTTTCTATACCGTCAAAATGGCTGCTCCAAATGGCGTGACGTCACGCGGGACGTCCCTATACAAGGCTCGAAATTGCAGCCATTTTGGTTGTATATGCTCCAGAAATCTAATCTGTGCGACCCTTAAAATATATTTGGGAGAGTGCAAATAATTGTTGAGCTGTGACCTGTTTACATTTCTTGTTCACTAATTACAGGGTTCCTGCAGGTTTCAGTTAGTCAAATTTAAGACCTTTTTAAGACATTTTGAGACCATAAAGATTGAAATTTAAGATAAAATTTAAGGCATTGCCAAAAAATATTCAAATCAAAGAATTCTTTTTATTTCAATGAATTCAGTAATTGAAAAAGCATTAACTTAATTTACAGATAAAGCAATCACATTAGTAACCTTCCAGACCCAACAACGCGTCAGAGAAAAGAACAGAATCAGATATAATTTTTTTATAGAAAATTGTACTTTGCATATTATAGGCCTACTGTAAAAACACATAATTATTAGTTGATTTTAGTTGATCATAACTAGAGATGAAATGGCATGAACATTTCATTTAATTATTATAGTGCCAAAAATGATCACTGTTATCACAGAATCCTGTTCAAAAAGTACTAATACTACACAATGAAATCAATTCACCAAGTTTTATGTCGAAGCAAATAACAAATAAAATTAGCATCAATACGCACTAACATAAACATTAAAATAATACGATTAAAAATGATAGCCCGATTTTAAAAGTGTCTTGCAACATGTTATATACTAACATGTACAAGTTCAAATAAAGTTCAGGGCTCCAAACAAAAAAATCTATCAAGGAGCCAATGGCTCCTATAGGGGAAAAAAACAGGCGCCAAATAATTTTTTTAAGAGCCACATAACAATGCACTTACATTTTAGTCACCCTGTTGTGTGCATGTCTCTCCTCTTCTTACAGTTTCAGCATTTTCATCTTGTGAATGTTCTGGTAACTGGAGCTTATTTGGTAACTGAATGTCACTTCCGACTTATGAACTATTTCATAAGTTCATATTTTGGCGCTTTCACTCAGTGAAACGTTCACGCAAAGCATCTAATTTCATGACGTTAACAAAACAAATGAAGCGATAGGCTTGGGGTGGGCGATATGGCAAAAATATCATATCACGATACTTTTTTGCTACTTTGTAATAACTTTATGCGGCCAGCGTTTCTGGAAATGAACGAGGGTGAAATCTTTTTTAAGACCTGACTAAATGAAATTTAAGACCGTGGATGAAAATCTGGCTGTTTTCAAGACGTTTTAAGGCCTTAAATTTAAAGTTCAGAATTTAAGACATTTTAAGACTTTAAGACCCCGCGGGAACCCTGTAATTACTACACAGTATGTGCCTGCTGTGAGCTGATATATCACAAAATTACTTAGTGTACCTTTAATGAAGTAAAAAGTCTTTTGGAGAGAGCAGAAGTCGTTCAGCGGAGAGTTAGCTGGGCAGTTCAAAAGACACGAGACGCTCAATGAACAATACCTTACTAGCATATTAAAAAACAACAACATTATACTGTTCCAAAAGTTTATAAAAATTATAATTACTGAGTTTACCTTTAATGAAGAAAAGAGTCTTTTGGAGAGAGCAGAAGTCGTTCAGCGGAGAGTTAGCTGGGCAGTTCAAAAGACACGAGATGCTCCAAGTCCACAGCTGAAAATGTTCAATGAACAATACCTTACTAACATATTAAAAAAACAACAACATTATACTGTTCCAAAAGTTAATAATAATTAAAATTACTGAGTTTACCTTTAAAGAAGTAAAAAGTCTTTTGGAGAGAGCAGAAGTCGTTCAGCGGAGAGTTAGCTGGGCAGTTCAAAAGACACGAGATGCTCCAAGTCCACAGCTGAAAATGTTCAATGAACAATACCTTACTAACATATTAAAAAAACAACAACATTATACTGTTCCAAAAGTTAATAATAATTAAAATTACTTAGTTTACCTTTAAAGAAGTAAAAAGTCTTTTGGAGAGAGCAGAAGTCGTTCAGCGGAGAGTTAGCTGGGCAGTTCAAAAGACACGAGACGCTCAATGAACAATACCTTACTAGCATATTAAAAAACAACAACATTATACTGTTCCAAAAGTTTATAAAAATTATAATTACTGAGTTTACCTTTAATGAAGAAAAGAGTCTTTTGGAGAGAGCAGAAGTCGTTCAGCGGAGAGTTAGCTGGGCAGTTCAAAAGACACGAGATGCTCCAAGTCCACAGCTGAAAATGTTCAATGAACAATACCTTACTAACATATTAAAAAAACAACAACATTATACTGTTCCAAAAGTTAATAATAATTAAAATTACTGAGTTTACCTTTAAAGAAGTAAAAAGTCTTTTGGAGAGAGCAGAAGTCGTTCAGCGGAGAGTTAGCTGGGCAGTTCAAAAGACACGAGACGCTCAATGAACAATACCTTACTAGCATATTAAAAAACAACAACATTATACTGTTCCAAAAGTTTATAAAAATTATAATTACTGAGTTTACCTTTAATGAAGAAAAGAGTCTTTTGGAGAGAGCAGAAGTCGTTCAGCGGAGAGTTAGCTGGGCAGTTCAAAAGACACGAGATGCTCCAAGTCCACAGCTGAAAATGTTCAATGAACAATACCTTACTAACATATTAAAAAAACAACAACATTATACTGTTCCAAAAGTTAATAATAATTAAAATTACTGAGTTTACCTTTAAAGAAGTAAAAAGTCTTTTGGAGAGAGCAGAAGTCGTTCAGCGGAGAGTTAGCTGGGCAGTTCAAAAGACACGAGATGCTCCAAGTCCACAGCTGAAAATGTTCAATGAACAATACCTTACTAACATATTAAAAAAACAACAACATTATACTGTTCCAAAAGTTAATAATAATTAAAATTACTTAGTTTACCTTTAAAGAAGTAAAAAGTCTTTTGGAGAGAGCAGAAGTCGTTCAGCGGAGAGTTAGCTGGGCAGTTCAAAAGACACGAGACGCTCAATGAACAATACCTTACTAGCATATTAAAAAACAACAACATTATACTGTTCCAAAAGTTTATAAAAATTATAATTACTGAGTTTACCTTTAATGAAGAAAAGAGTCTTTTGGAGAGAGCAGAAGTCGTTCAGCGGAGAGTTAGCTGGGCAGTTCAAAAGACACGAGATGCTCCAAGTCCACAGCTGAAAATGTTCAATGAACAATACCTTACTAACATATTAAAAAAACAACAACATTATACTGTTCCAAAAGTTAATAATAATTAAAATTACTGAGTTTACCTTTAAAGAAGTAAAAAGTCTTTTGGAGAGAGCAGAAGTCGTTCAGCGGAGAGTTAGCTGGGCAGTTCAAAAGACACGAGACGCTCAATGAACAATACCTTACTAGCATATTAAAAAACAACAACATTATACTGTTCCAAAAGTTTATAAAAATTATAATTACTGAGTTTACCTTTAATGAAGAAAAGAGTCTTTTGGAGAGAGCAGAAGTCGTTCAGCGGAGAGTTAGCTGGGCAGTTCAAAAGACACGAGATGCTCCAAGTCCACAGCTGAAAATGTTCAATGAACAATACCTTACTAACATATTAAAAAAACAACAACATTATACTGTTCCAAAAGTTAATAATAATTAAAATTACTGAGTTTACCTTTAAAGAAGTAAAAAGTCTTTTGGAGAGAGCAGAAGTCGTTCAGCGGAGAGTTAGCTGGGCAGTTCAAAAGACACGAGATGCTCCAAGTCCACAGCTGAAAATGTTCAATGAACAATACCTTACTAACATATTAAAAAAACAACAACATTATACTGTTCCAAAAGTTAATAATAATTAAAATTACTTAGTTTACCTTTAAAGAAGTAAAAAGTCTTTTGGAGAGAGCAGAAGTCGTTCAGCGGAGAGTTAGCTGGGCAGTTCAAAAGACACGAGACGCTCAATGAACAATACCTTACTAGCATATTAAAAAACAACAACATTATACTGTTCCAAAAGTTTATAAAAATTATAATTACTGAGTTTACCTTTAATGAAGAAAAGAGTCTTTTGGAGAGAGCAGAAGTCGTTCAGCGGAGAGTTAGCTGGGCAGTTCAAAAGACACGAGATGCTCCAAGTCCACAGCTGAAAATGTTCAATGAACAATACCTTACTAACATATTAAAAAAACAACAACATTATACTGTTCCAAAAGTTAATAATAATTAAAATTACTGAGTTTACCTTTAAAGAAGTAAAAAGTCTTTTGGAGAGAGCAGAAGTCGTTCAGCGGAGAGTTAGCTGGGCAGTTCAAAAGACACGAGACGCTCAATGAACAATACCTTACTAGCATATTAAAAAAACAACAACATTATACTGTTCCAAAAGTTAATAATAATTAAAATTACTGAGTTTACCTTTAATGAAGTAAAAAGTCTTTTGGAGAGAGCAGAAGTCGTTCAGCGGAGAGTTAGCTGGGCAGTTCAAAAGACACGAGATGCTCCAAGTCCACAGCTGAAAATGTTCAATGAACAATACCTTACTAGCATATTAAAAAACAACAACATTATACTGTTCCAAAAGTTTATAAAAATTATAATTACTGAGTTTACCTTTAATGAAGTAAAAAATCTTTTGGAGAGAGCAGAAGTCGTTCAGCGGAGAGTTGGCTGGGAAGTTTAAAAGACACGAGATGCTCAATGAACAATACCTTACTAGCATATTAAAAAACAACAACATTATACTGTTCCAAAAGTTTATAAAAATTACTGAGTGTACCTTTAATGAAGTAAAAATATTTTTGGTGTAAGAAGAAGCCGTCTTTGGATGGTGTAGGAATACAGTGGGTAATAGTGGTTTAGTTCCTCAGGTTGTAGCAGTAGGAGATCAGCAGACAGTTGTCTAAACAGTTCAAAAGATCCAAGATGTTCCAAGTACACAGCTGAAAAAGGTTCAACAACGAACAATGCCTTGTTAGCCACTATGAGCAGTTTGACAATTTTCCCAAAATCAGGAAGCCCACTTGTGCTTCCAACGGAGACGAACATTCCCTCTGAATATGTTATTCCATGCAGAGAAAGTGTTGTTGCCAGGGAAACAGATGCAACATCTTCATACTTCCTGTTAATGGCCTGCTTTAGGCCATGGTCCAATATAGCAGGAGAAACAACAGAAACACTCTGTACTTCAAGTTCTGGCTTGAAAAGGCTGGGCATATCAAGACAGTAGCCAAACATAAGTTGGTGCTTTGTGGCTAAAGTGAGTAAAATGTTTTTAAAATTGTTGACATCGCGGACAACTTTTTTAAAAAAGCTATGTTTTCCCTCGAAGCGGATTGTCCAGAAGTTCAATAAAGGTCCGAAACAATGGATCAGTTTAGGATAATGTTCCACAAAATGGTGTTTAGGTTTCAACTTGAAGTTAGGAAAAACCTCCAGCAACAACAGCCTGTGGTCAGAAATTTTTGACTCCAAAAAGCACACAGATTCTTCAGTAAACGTAGGTGAAGACAGAAGTTCAACAATCACTTTTAACTCCAAAATGATACCCCAGGTTTTGTCATGTTCAGGAACCAAATGACCAATCATGAAAGGAAGTAGTCTCAATAGTGTCCAATTTTCATGTCCATTTCCTCCAATTGTCCGTTTAGCTTTGAACGTTATTGGTATTTTCTGAGGTCGATTAGTCTTATCAGAAAACTTATAAGGAAAGTTTTGGATGACACTATTCAAATCATTAAGTGTGAAAAAGCCTCTTTCAATCAAATCTGACAGACACAAACAGAGTTCTGCTGGAACAATTCCTTCAAAAAGATCATGTAGAACATCAGGTGGAAAACCTGTTGATGAATGAAAATGTTCTAGTCTATTCAAAACACAGCTGGCCTTTACACCCTCAACACTTTTTAGTGTTTCATCGCTACTGAGACACGAAACATGGCCATCATGGGAAAGTTTAGTTCTGAGTGGGAATGATCCACTCCTAACTGGTACAGTTTGAAAGTCCTTTCGACTCGCAAGACAAAACCTACAACATTTGTCAACAGAGAAGGATTCTTGGAAACCTGCTAGTGAGTGGGCAGCTAGATTATCTGCAGATACAAAAGCAACTGTACCCTGAACATGTGCCCCTAGTCTTTTGATGTACAAACCTTGATTTTCAAGATGTTTAAGGTCTCTAAGAAGTGGTTCTAGAACAGCAGCATATCCATAGGTTTTCAAGTCATTGCTGTAACATAACAGTGCAAGATTAATAGATGATAAAGATGATCTATACCGAAGTGGTAGATTAGCCAGAACCCAATAGACGGCACAAATCTTGTGCTTTTTCCTTGAAGTGCCTAAAGGGTTACAAACTTCAAAGTCATCAATATACAACCCTATCGCAATACGTAACTCTTCTGTTGAGAAAAACTGATTTTCCCTGAAATACTGTCCATCAAGAAAACTTTCATACACCCCAGAGTTTAACCCAGAAACCTTCTCAGGTAAAACTTTGTCAAGGACATCATCTCTATTTAACAACTCATTCAGTACAGGTAAAATCGGGACATAAACCTTTTTTCTACCCTTATCTAAATCTAAAATGTACTCAATAGGTTCAATAACCTTAAAGTTTTCCTTGAAAAAAGAAGACCTCTTGTGGTCAGTGCCTAATGGACCAGTCCTTGACAAGAAAGAAAGAGGGACCGTTTTGTCTAATGTTTCTGTTATCAGTGTTGATGTTTCTAGATTAACATTGTGTTGCAGCAGAATTTGTTCTATTAATTTCTTGCTTAGTTCTCCTGTGAGGACACTAACCTCATAAAACCCATCTATTATTTCTTGAGTGGCTGACTTTGAAACATGCAATAGTGTTTGCATTCGCAAAAAAAGGGATGCCAGTTTTCGCTGCAGATACACCTCATTATTGGCATCATCATGTTCTTCAACATCAGAAATGGACTCATCCAATTCAACCACAGATGCACTACCTTGATTGTCTTCATCCAAATTGGAATAATTCTCACAAAACAATTCTGGTCGAAAGTCCTTTACGCTACCTGAACTGTGAAAACGACTATGATGTGCTGTAAATGTGGAGTACACGTTAGAACGGAATGAACACTGCCGATAAGGGCATTTCACAGTTTCCTTATTTTTTAGATGGCAGCGTAAATGTGCCAAATACTGGCGAAGGTGGCAGGGTTCTGAAAAACCACATAAGTCACAGAGTATGTGAACAGTTAGGGGTTCTGATGAATTTTGTGATGGCCCATGCTGCCTCAAATGCCTTTTCAGGTCAATTTGTCTTTTGAACGTACAAACACAATCATTATACAAACATGGTAAGGGACAAAACCTGCTGTAGTGTCCGTGCTTTAGTGTATAATGCCTTGTTATTGTGCGTTGATTCGATGAACTATATGAGCAAAGCTTGCATGTCCATTTCATTGAAACTGTCACAATCCAGGGAAGGGGGGGACCATTTCCTGAAAATATACAAACATCAATTAATTTTTATGTATATTAAGTAGTGTACATCTTTTCAATCCGTTTAGTCGTTTGCAACAATTTGTCATATCTACTCCCTAATCAAGACATAGCAGTTCAGGCAATCACACATGGAACATTTTAAAAGAAAAGTATTAAATATCACAGAGAGGACTATATTTAAATATTGCTGCAAGCAGCATTTAACATGCCTTTAGTATTTAAAGGTGTTTGGGTACATTTGGCCACATTCATTTTCTAAATAACCCTGTTATAGCTATCTATGGTAAAGTTCAACGTTTGATAATTATTGCTCTAGAAAGTTCAGAGAATT
The DNA here is from genome assembly GCA_022829085.1 of Abramis brama. NCBI lineage: Eukaryota > Metazoa > Chordata > Actinopteri > Cypriniformes > Leuciscidae > Abramis > Abramis brama. The sequence goes on along the minus strand of CM040769.1, from coordinate 50,236,958 downwards.
ACACTGCAGTAACGTTATTTTTTTAGGTTGGGCTAAAAATCTAGGACTAGGTCACAAAAGTAGAATTTTTAAATAAAAGAAAAATTTGATTGACAGCAGTGCTTATATTAAACACCGAACATTTAACTACGTAAATTAAAAAGATGGATGATATGGTTTAGGCCTAACGTTACTCATGTTGTAGTTAAAAAAAAAAAAAATTATATTTCCCCTAATGTTACATTAAAATGAATGCTTAGTTTGTGGTTCATCGTTATCTTAATGAAAATACTGTGATAAAACGACAAACTCACGTATATTAAACGAAGAAATACTAGTTTTATTAAAAGTTATCTTGCGCATCCCATCGTCCTGTCAGTCACTGTTAACGTTAAACCCTAAACCTCACTCAGCCCTGCTAAAATACATACCGCGGCTTTGTGAGAAACCATTCGCGGCCCATTCTTTGGAAAAGCCTTCCGGTGCTCAGTTCGCACCTGCTATCGAATATTAATTAATCAAACTCTAAATACAATATTAGTCCAAAAACAGGCTAATTTAATACATTTTAAATACTACTATGATCAACAATTTCATCCGAAATCTAACTTATATGCTTCGGCGCCATTTTACGAATTGCTTACATTACGGATAGCATCGTGCAAAACTGTAACCAATCCATTAATTAGGATTAAAATTCGAACTGATTCAGTTTAGTATCGTAATTATTAAACTATCATAAATTAAATTCTACTCAACTAAGATAATAGTGATATCTGCTCAATCACCAACGAGGGCGGGAAACAAACAAGACAGACCCAATGTCAGTCCACATCTGCTGTTTATGCCAAATAGTAAAATTTAATACAATAAAATTCAATATTAGTTAAGGAGTTGAGAAATATTGCATTTTAACCACCATCATTAACGTAACTAGCTTATACAGGCGCCATTTCGAATATCTTACCGGCTCATGGAAAATCGGCAATCAATCCATTAATTAGTAATGAAATTCGACCAGATTAGTTTAGTATCATAGTTATTAAATTATTAATTGAACTCACCTTATTATATGCAGAGACGATGGTTGTTTGATGATGCTGAATGAAATACTCCTGCTGCTGTAACTGCTTGAGTTTCCACCTGCTTTAGTCCTGCTTACTTAGATCTTGCGATATTACACAGAGCAAAGCCCGCGGAAATCTATACTGAAAACAAAAGGATCCTTGTGGTATGTTGAAATGTATTAAATTAACCATCTTATTATTTTTTTACATGGTGGTATTAAAATTCAATGAAAACTACAAATTCTTAAATTAACATTTAAATATATGCACCTTTATATGTATATAATTACATATTACTTTATGAATTGCTTTAAGTAGATTTTAACTGATAATGACAAGTGAGTTGTGCTTGATGTTAGAGCAGTAAAATGTACTTAGAATTTACTCTTGCAAATTGTTAAGAGAATTTTATTAAGAAAATATAAGTTATTTTGTTGGTGTATGTGCAATTGTATCAACATGCATTTTCTAGTTGAAACAACTAGTTATACTAGTTAATTCAACTTTCAGCTTAGTTGTGGACAATTAAACTTAAATTTTCTTGTTGTCTGGACAATTTCTAAAAATTAAGTTGTGTCTACAAAAAAAAAAAAGTTGAAATGGCAATTATTTTTTACAGTGTGTAATCCAGCGATGATCAATCTGATTGTCAGTGCACAATAGTTCAGCTCAAAGTTAGTTCAATTGCGACCACAGTCTCATCACAGCAAAAACTCACTCAGAGAAAAATTTTAGTCCTCAAAGGCAAAGTTGAAAAAGAAAAAATATAATCCAACCGAAGAAATTTTGATGATGGGGTTGAGTCCATGTTGAATACAATGATTCCGGGTAGTACACCAAACAAACACCATTGAGGAAATATATATATGGTCTACATTGAGCATTGCAAACACACTGTTCCTCAATTAGTAACTACAAGAGGCATAAAAGTTGAGCCTCAACTCAAAACTCTTTATTTACAAAAGTGAGCCATCTCCAAGTCGAGCCACCACATGCTAGGGCTGCATTCAAGACTGCGCTCCAGTCCATTTTTAGACACTTGTAATCTTCCCTCGGGGGAATCCCTGCCGCCATTTTAAAGTGCGTTCCACGTCGTGAAGTGGACGAGGGAAGTTTATATGGACAGACCCTCGTTCCCTTGATTTTAACCGAGGGAGCGAGTCTGCTTCATATATGTACACTTCAAGCACCTATATGTCCCACAATGCAGTACGATTGTGACGTCACCACATATCTTGTCAAATCACCAGCACAACAAACAACTCTATTATATATTAATTTTATATGTTTATATATATATATATATATATATATATTTTTTTTTTTTTTTTTTTTTTTTTTAAAACAACCCAACCACACATATAAACATTTGGATGCTGCATTAAACAAATTCTTAAAGGAAAAAAAAAAAAACTCCACAGCTGATTCCAAGTGATCAAGGGCTTAGGGCGTTCCAGTTCAGCCCATTGCAGTTTCCGCCAGTATGGGCACTCGTGCAACGTAAGCAATGACGTACATCCTAGCGAACGAGGCGGAGGGAAGTTAGCGAGTGAAGGGCATGACAATTTTGGACTGGAACACAGCATAAATTTTTTTTTATTATCAACAATTTTTTTTACAAACATTTGTATATACATTGAAATACAATATAGATACACACTAGGGGGCTATTGCTAATTTACATGAAGATATTAAAGCATTTACAAATTTTCAATGTTTTAATTGCTTTTTGCTTCATAGAAAATCGGAGTGAATCAATATAAAGCTCAATTTCTTTCCTGAATGAAATAAAACAAGGTTTTTTACAGGAGAATTTACATTTGTGAACATAAAATTTTGCCATTAAAAGAATAAAATTAATTATATAAACCTGACTGTGCTTGATTCTACTGTTCTCCCAAAGACCAAATAAAATATGTTTCCAAAACAACATAAATTGGTCATCAATGTTTCTTGTGATAAAATCACAGACATTTTGCCAAAATGATCTTACAAATGGCCAGTGCCAAAATAAATGAACCACAGTTTCAGGGCAACTGTCACAAAAGGTGCAATTAACATCAATATCACTTTTAAATTTTATAAAGTAATGTTTTACAGGGTAGGCTATATTCTATGTATCAATTTGAATGATACCTCCTTAACTTTGTTTGTAATTAAATATTGATTAGGTATAAGCCAAACCTTTTTCCACACAATATCTTCTGTAAAATGATTCCAATATGAGTAAATATAAGGCAAAGACACAGAATTTCTCTGAAATAACTCTCTTATAGATCTGTTCTTTGCGTTAAGGGAAAAACATATATTACCTACATAAGTACTTACTATAGTAGATGGGGACAAATTTTGAGTATTAATTCTTTTTTGATGTCTAAACAGCATACAGATTTCGGGAGAAATTGCACCAAAAACTTTTGCATATTCCCCTGGTGTTACAGGAATCTTATAATGTGCCAAAAACTCATTATAAGTGAAAAGAAAACCCTCTAAATTAAATAACTGATCCACCAATATGATGGAACGCAGCAGTTAATGTAGCTCAAATCACTCATTCTTCTTTATATGGGTATTCTAAGCCCCTTACCTGAGGGTGTCGCCCCCTTGTGACCAGGAAGATAATTGCAAAACAGCTATAGTCAGCTAGTAACAGTGAAAACACTCTGGAACTGGTACAATATATATATATATACAGGTGAAACTCGAAAAATTTGAATATCATGCAAAAGTTCATTTATTTCAGTAATTCAACTTAAAAAGTGAAACTAATATATTATATAGCAATTATATATAGCATTAAATGCAAAGTGAGATATTTGAAGCCTTTATTTGGTAAAATTTTGATGATTATGGCTTACAGCTTATGACAATCTTTTCACAATATTCAAATTTTTAATTTGGGGTCTTCATAAGCTGTAAGCCATAGTCATCAAAATTATAACAAATAAAGGCTTGCAATATCTCACTTTGCATTTAATGAGTCTATGATATATATTAGTTTCACCTTTTAAGTTGAATTACTGAAATAAATGAACTTTTGCACGATATGCAAATTTTTCCAGTTTTACCTGCATTTATATATAGGCCTGTGTGTGTGTGTGTGTGTGTGTGTGTGTGTGTGTGTGTGTGTGTGTGTGTGTGTGTGTGTGTGTGTGTGTGTGTGTGTGTGTGTGTAACAAAATATATATACTACACAATGTTATTGATTGTTGCGTTTTTGAGTCTGTTGCCCTTACGAAGGTTTCATTTTATTGACAAACTTTTTTGTATTAGTAGCAAAATAATCGTTTTTGATAAAACTCTTTTATTCAAACTCTTTTTTTAAGTAGTTTTGAGAGAAACTGAGATTTTTTAAACTCAGAGTCGATTAAACCAAATGTTTTGCAAAATGCTTGAATCACCTCAAACACGGACGACTCCTGCTGGTCAAACCGTGTAAATACAACCAGAACAACAAAAACAAACAGGTGTAATGACAACTTTTGCTAAGTTTAATCTAATAAATGTAATTTAAAAGTTATTAAACACCAATTATAAATCAGAACTAAATATTAATTGTCTGTTATAATGCTTTAGTCTAATCAGGTCATTTAAGTCTATTAACTCTCTTTATGACTGACTGACTGACTGACTCTCTTACCAGTGAACTGAACTACTGAACTAGATCTGATTGAGACACACACAGAGATTTAGTTTTCATTTATTTTTTCATTTTCAATTTTCATTTATTATTTTTCTTCCTTTTATTTTTTCTCATCTAAAAACGAGAACAGAAAAACTCCCAGTGAAGCGACTGAGATCCATGTGGCACTATTATAAAGATGGCGTTTATTAAAGAGGAGATTGAAGACATGAAGATTAAAGAAACATTCAGAGTGAAACATGAAGAAACTGGGAAACAAACAGGTCAGTTTCATTCTCAAATCTGAATTCATTTGATCCTTATTGAAATGTCCAGCTCTATGGTCCACTGAGTTTGATGTACTGACATGCAAATTAAAGGTTAAGTTCACACAAAAATGAAATATGTCATTAATCTCCTTCTAAACCCTAATGAAGATATTTTAAATGAAATCTGAGAGCTTTCTGTCTCTCCATTGACAGCTACGCAACTACCACTTTCAAAATGTTCAAAAAGAGATTGTAAAACGAATCCATATGAATTGAGCAGAAGAACAGACATGATTATTGTACTGTTCTCGCTGAGGTGTAACAACTCCAACTAGGGTTGGGCGATGTCCTCTAAATTGGCAGTTGACGATGTTTACAGTAATACATCGCGATGGACGAGGATGATGTTGGGTGGTCTGCACAGGCTTTAAACTTAAGCCCGAACTCTGAAAATATTAACCCGAACATTACGGTTATATTTTAAGTCCGCCCGAGCCCGAGGTCCGTTTCTCACAGTAAATACCCTTTTTATTTTTATTTTCCAATAGGGTAGTTGACGTGATGTGGCTTTTTCACTGTCACAGAAGATAAAAAAATTATTTATTTCACATCTTCATCATTTAGAATACTGTAAATGGTTAAACATTTTCTTGTTTTAGATGAATTTGTTGTTTTTTTTATTTTTTACAACTTTGAGCCAAATCTCAAAATCGTCCTATGGTGTAGACAAAATTATTTCATAAATATTAACTTTTATAAATAAAGAAAATAATGTTTAAAAATATTAATGGACACTCCTGGCATAATTGTGCAAGTGTCTATTTCACTAAGTGGCCATCACTTTTCCTATACATACATTTCTAAAAGTGTAGGAACTCTGGGATTGTTGCAATTTCTAAACACTTTGGCCTGTCACACCATTGGACAAGACCTCCTTAAGAAGCTATTAAAACAAATAGATAAAGTTGGTTAACATACATTACTTTTCATTCTTTTGTTGACCAGTTTTGATGATTTTAAATTCAATAATGACTTACATTTTAATGTTTATTGCCGTTTTTTGGAGACTACATTATTGATGGATCTATAAGTATCAACGTTACTTATGGTGTGCTATGTTTTGCACAGTTTATATTGTTGAAAAATAAAAAACAAATGTCCTCCTTTATAATTGTTACAATAAACATTATATATTCTGACTCTTTTTATGCAATGACTATATTTGTCCTTTGGTGTGACGTTTTGTCCTATGGTGTGACAAACGTAAAACAACAGAAAAATATACTTATTTTAAAATATCTTTTAAAAAAAAGAGTCAAGTTTGGCATTAGGGGAGTTACAATAATATCTCCTCTTAGATAGGTACAATTTCAAACAGTTTTGTAAGGTTGGCGAAACAGTTTTATTGACATTCGTAGGGAAAAGTTTATTAAGTTCATCTATTCATGGTGAAAATGATTCTAATTAGTACTTTCATGTAAAATAAATATCACTTTAAGAAAATAATGTTTTAATAATGTAAACAATTCTGTCTCACGTATTTTTTTATGTTATTTATTATAATTTTGTAGTACTTTTTAAATGTCACACCATAGGACACATTTACGGTACTGTTGAGTGAAAACGTGAAAAAAGTATGTGAAGTGTGACGGTCATGCATAGTTAGGTGTTTAACTGTGTGGTGTTGGGCAGTTTACAGTCTCCTTTTGTCCCTGAAGGTATCAGTGCCCGTAATCCAGATTTGCAGCACCTGCGCTAGAGCCAGATTGGGAACACCTGCGCTAGACGCTGTGGGGAGGATAAATACTCCGGCTCTTTGGCTTTCGCGCTCTCTCTGATTCGGTTCCACTCCTGCCAGCAGCAGCAATAACACACCTTTGATTTGTTATATTATGTTTTGTTACAGCTTCTCAACACCAAAACGTCACTCTAGTCACTCATCCACATTTAAACCACTGATGCTACTGACTAATAGTGATGGGAAGTTCGGATCATTTTACTGGCTCTCATGTTCGATCTCGTTCATCAAAATGAACGAATCTTTTTTCGAGTCATTTCGTTCATTTAAGGGGCTTTGAATATTATACTTTTAACAGGCAAATTCCCCGAACACATTCACCTATGCAATCTTGATCATACTCTGAATTAAGAAATCATTATAATGCAGTCAAAAATAATTTACAGGGAACATAAATAATCACTTTACCTTCCGAGTCTTTCGTTCATTTATCACGTGACAAACGCAATGAACGGATCGTTCATGAACGACTCATCACTACTGACTAACACACTCTATATTGTTAATTGTTAGTTTATTGTTTAAGTTGTTATAATAAATATGTTTATTTTTGGCAATCCTCCGTGTCCTCTTCGCATTTGTCATGACCTTTGAGCCGGGTTTTAGAGCTGGTAAGTCCCGCCTCTTCGGCTAACCCCACTGGACCTCTAGGTTGAAAAATCGTCAATGCAAGTGAATGTGAAAAAATAATTATTTTCTGGTCCCGTTTGAATTTTGCCATGAATGTGAACAATGTTGTCTGTGAATTTTTAATATAATTTTTCGTGTGAAGGATGCTACAATTTAGCAGGTAGAAGTTTGATACGGTTAGACTTTGTGTGAGAGCACTTTGTGGACTACAACTCTTCGCTGCTTTCGACGGGAATCTGAAGAAAGAACAGCCCATTTGGTTTGAATGGTGACATTTGGGTACAAAACACACAGGCATCTCGATCTGTCTCCATAGATTATCGCAGCATTAGCACCGTGATTTGACAAGTGGAGGGAAAATGTGTTATGGGGTGACGTCACATAGGCGACATGTAGGCTTTCTCGTTATGTCTTTTCCACAACTGCTAGCCAAAGAATCATACAATATACTGTCAAACTCGTAACATGAAAAATTATATACAAAATTCACAGACAACATATGTTCACATTCATGGCACAATTCAAACGGGACCAGAAAATAATTATTTTCTCACATTCACTTGCATTGACGATTTTTCAACCTAGAGGTCCACTTGGGGTCTTATGGATGGGTGGGATTTACCAGCTCTATGACAGAAGTCATTGACAAAATGAGTGACCACTACTATTTTCTGAAACTGCAGTTTTCATACTCCATAAATATGTATTTTTTTCTTAAAAAGTTGTTTTCCAAAAAAGGTACTTTTTCTTGGCCATTTGTCAACTACCCATATATATATATATATGTATATATATATATATATATATATATATATATATATATATATATATATATATATATATATATATATATCAATGCTAATTCAATAGACCATATTAAATATATAAAATAAAGATATGCAACAGGCGTGTTTAAATGACAAACAATAAAATCAGAACCTGTATTCTGTTATGTTCATGGTTCCAGTGGCAGTAATGCAGGCACGGCTTTTCAAATGTCAAAGCGTTTTGAGATTGTTTTGAATGAAATATTTAAGTTTATAATTAAGTGTTTTGGCACACCACGACGAGTGGCGCTATGCATTGTTCTAAAGTCGGGTTTTATTCTGGCATGTTGAATTAGTGTTCGACAAACGCGGCGGCGCGTTCATTTGGATTTATTTTTCTCTTAACAGCTAAAATAACTTAATAGGCTACTCTGTAGTTTTTCAGTCATACAGATAAGAGTAGAGTAGCCTACATCGTTCAAAACTGTATACTTTTATTCATATTAGGCTAACGACAAAAGTTTGTCAGTCGTCTCTGTCTCCGGGAACTGCGCGTCACAAAAATGAACCAAAAGTCACTTGCCTCAGCTCAGTCACGATAAGAAATTAATCGGATGTCTAAAGCCTGATTATGTAATCCATATGAAACCGAGAAGTACAGAGGATCTACTCAAACATGTTTAGCTATCATGTGAGCGCTTCCCAATGAGGAAAGGACAAGGAAAGGGTGAAAATATCGCTCTAATTAAATGTAGGCTAAATCACCTTGAATTAAATTGTAAAAACAGATCAAATAAATGTATTTGTCAATGTTGTGATATTGTTTCATTTAAGTTCATAATTATTCTATAAATGTTATTTAGTTTAACAGCAGCACGAAGCACTGTGGTTCGAGATTTATTTGAATAAAAAAATAAAAAACTTAATTCACAAATCGCACCCTGGTTGCAAGGGTTCAAAGATCCTGTGGAATTTAATATTGAGTTGAACATTTTGTTCATGACAACAAATGAACATGCGTTTGAAGTTTGTATTTAGTTTTGCTTGGAAAAAGCTGGCCCAAACTGAAGTAGCGTTTTAATTCTTCAATTGTTGAAATAATTAAATATTTAGTAATAAACATTTATGACAGAAATATTACTAAATTATTAGCCTAAATTATTTCATTCCTTCATTATCAACACTTTAATAGCCTATTGCTAATGTCTAGAATAGCGTTTTGTTTTGCAAACTCAGAAAGCTGGGGGGTTTGGATAAGGCAGTTGCTTTATCGTGGGGGTGCAGGACAAGAGGTGTTAATGTTCTGTCTTTCATATGGAGAGTGTCGGATAGCCAGCCTGAAGAGCAGGAAAAAGAAAAATTCTTTTAAGGATAAATCTCAAAATCTCTAAAAGTCCATATGTGGGCCCTATATCTTATTAAATTATAATGATTGTAGTTTTATTGATTGTATTTAAAGGTTTTCCACACACAATGTCAATTTAGCAGATACAGAGCTCTTTAATTCACGCTCAACCTCGTTTTATTGTAGCCTAAGGTGAATTCAGCAAGGCATGCTGTATCTTTGAAGCAACAAAGGCTATTTGTTAGTTTTTTTCTTTCGTGATTTGTTTGGATGACACGCAGCGGCATATACAGTATTATCATCTGTGTGGTGTGTTTTTACCCTGAAATGTTTAATTTCGAGAGAGACCCGGCGCGCGCAGTGAGGGAGACAAAATAAACTTACTAACAAAGATCCAGCGCGAGAGAGAGGCAAAGAAAAACGCCTGTTCTTAATATATGTTGCTTTGAACTATTTTCGTTTTGTATCGTTTTAATTGTTTATCCTGGCTGCAATTTCTTTGACAATAGAAATTTAAAATGTTGCAAGAATAAGATTCTGTGTTTCTTATTTTGCATCGCAAAGGGAATAAACTCTATCGATGCAACCCTGTTTTAAATAAATAAACTTTCCCGACACTTTATGTAAACCTTCAAATGTGCGATGGGTTTTCAAACTTATCATTGTTTATTTTTTTAATTGAAAGCAATACGGTATTGAAAGTATTTTTCCGATTTGTTCGATCTGTTTTGAAAAATGTCTTCCGTTGCTTTGGCCGGGTATCACTGTCAGTCATCTCAATTTCGTGAATGATTCACAAAACAATAATTTAGCAGATTAAAGACGAGCTTCGTCATCTTCATTTTCTGGTGCGATCGGCTGACAGTCTTCCTTCATCAGATGTGTTGTCTTTGCAGCGGCTCAACTGGAATGTAGCAAATGTATGTTGTAATGTACAATTGATAATTAAACAAGATGATTGACTTTAATAAACAGATACATATTTAAGCATCAAGAACGGTAAAACATACAGGTGCTGGTCATAAAATTAGAATATCATCAAAAAGGTGATTTATTTCAAGAATTCAACTTAACGGGTGAAACTAATATATTATATAGACTCATTACATGCAAAGTGAGATATTTCAAGCCTTTATTTGTTATAATTTTGATGATTATGGCTTACAGCTTATGAAACCCACAAAATCAAAATCTCAGAAAATTAGAATATTACATGAAATCACACAGTAATTACACAGTGATACCATGGTCATTGAACCATGTTTTGGTTATTTTAGCAGTGTGGGCCGGTGCAAATCCTGCTGGAAAATGAAGTCAGCATCTCCATAAAGCTTGTCTGCTGAAGGAAGCATGAAGTGCTCTGGAAATGTCCTGGTAGACGGCTGCGTTGAGTGGACAGCACAGTGGACCAACACCAGCCGATGACATGGCTCCCCAAACCAACACAGACTGTGGAAACTTCACACTGGACTTCAAGCATCTTGGATTGTGTGCCTCTCCATTCTTCCAGACTCTGGGACCTTGGTTTCCAAATGAGATGCAAAACTTGCTCTCATCAGAAAAGAGGACTTTGGTCCACTGTGCTTTATTAAATCCAGAGTCAACGCAGCCGTCTACCAGGACATTTTCAGAGCACTTCATGCTTCCTTCATTTCCCAGCAGGATTTGCACCTGCCCACACTGTTATATTTGATTATATTACTATTATATATGATTAATATCCTATTCTGAAATATGATGGTTTCACTATAAATATGGTGAATTCAAAATTCAAAACCCAAATTCCAAATTGATGCATTTTAATCTAACCATGCCATGTCAACAAATGGAAAAGGCGGATTTATTATCATAAAGTCCAGCTGAAATCAAAATTGACCCTATTTACTTTGTTAGCACATATTACTAGTCTTGTGGTGAACAATTAATCCGTGCAAGTTAAAACACAGAAAAAATTTGTTTGCTGTCATAATCTTTAATCAAAGTCCGAAAAGTTACTTCCGGTCTGGAATGGCGTTCCTTCTCTGATGATGTAGGTTTGACGGCTTGGGTTGGGAAACGCTTAACCACTCCCCTCAAACCGTGATCTGCTATGAGCAGAGATGGAGAGGAGGAGCGCTAGAGTAAAACCCTGCCCTCTGTTCAATATTCCCTTTCACTGGGAAATACGTCACAACACTGGAGAAAAGTCGTTTGCAACTTCCGGTTCACGCGGACTTTAGGGGTGTAACGGTACACAAAAATCACGGTTCGGTACGTACCTCGGTTTTAAAGTCACGGTTCGGTTTATTTTCGGTACAGTAAGGGAAAGAAATGCAAACATTAAACTGCAGGTTGTTTATTACTATAAACTTTTTTTAACAAGTTGTTTACACTTTTTTAAACACTTTTTAATAAAATATAATAAAATAGATATAAAATAAAAAAAGAATAAGAAATAAAATACTGCTGCAAAGTTCTCCACTAAATAAAATACTCTCAGTCTCAAACCAATATCACATAATAAAATATAATGAAAAATATAAATAAATAACTATGATTACAGTGCAGGAACAGAAAATAGCCCTATATTAAAATAATATTAAACAAATATATTAATGTATTATTATTTTTCAATAATCAATCAACAATCAATTTACGATTTTTTTCCCACTTTTTTAATAATTATCAAAATAAAATATAGTCCAAAGCTATAGTACAAAGCTATTATTACCAGAGCATGTGATCAGAGCAGGTCATTTTACCATTGTTGCCAGCATGACTATACCAGCTCAGCAAACAGAAATCTAAGTTACTACTGAGAAATTTCACCTTATTTGAGCGGACTTTGCTTTTCCAGTGCGTGATCGGTACATGATTGGAGTGTTTGGGCCGTTAACGACAGAGCAGAACGCGCAGCGCAAACACGGACTCGAACATTGAGCAGAGAGCGCAGCGGGCCGACACACACACACACACACACACACACGCGCGCGCGCGCGCACGCCACGGAACGGAGAGTGCGGCGGCGCACACGAAGCGGAAAAGCTTTTTTTCGCCCTGCAGTCCATTTCATTGTTACAGTGACGACGGGTAAAACACGGGTAAAACCAGAGAATGTCTAATAGGAAAAAACATTAGAATCAGCTGCAGGGCGGGATTTGCGCTGAACGCGGAGACTTCCACCACTTAATGTTCGTGTGGAAACACGAAAATGTACCTATGTTCCGCACACAAAATATTGCATTCAGTCATTCGGTACACACGTGCACCGAACCGAAAGCCCTGTACCGAAACGGTTCGGTACGAATACACGTACCGTTACACCCCTAGCGGACTTTAATATTACTATTCCTTTATCGAAATTTTTTTTGCTTTATTACCTTGAACAAAAGTGAAATTCATTAAAGGGGGGGTGAAATGCTATTTCATGCATACTGAGTTTTTTACACTGTTAAAGAGTTGGATTCCCATGCTAAACATGGACAAAGTTTCAAAAATTAAATTGTACGTTTGAAGGAGTATTTCTGTGCCAAAAATACTCCTTCCGGTTTGTCACAAGTTTCGGAAAGTTTTTTTCGAGTATGGGCATGTGTGACGTCAGCTGGGGCGGAATTTCCTTATATGGTTCCTAAGGGCACTTCTAGACCAGACAGACAGAGAGAGAAGAGAGCGAAAGCAGTACCTCATCAAAGCGCTATGCTCGGCTTTAGGGAAGTCAATGTCACCAAAGAAGTGGGTTTTTGCACAACCCTGCACAGATTCCCAAAGAACCCAGCGTTAAGGGACCAGTGGATGGAGTTTGTTTTTTCTGAGCATCAACGGAGGTTGTGCAAGACTGTTTGTTCCCTGCATTTCGACGATGATTGTTTTATAAACAAAGCCCAGATCGACGGATTTGCAGATCGTCTAATGCTTAAGGATCGAGCAGTCACAATGATAAAGGTTCGCGGTCGCAGGCGGTGAGTAAAACTGTTGAACAAATGTCTCTGTGTGTTGTTAGCTCGGCGCGTTAGCACAGCTTTAGCTTCGCCCACACGGACCGCCCCCAGACGCTCGTTTTTTTCCGGAAAGACTCGGTACAGCCTCTCTTTCTTTTATAAATATAATAAAACTAAAGACTTTTTGGAGATATGAAGGATGCAATACTACTCTATAGGTACTCAAGATTAACAGGAGATTGAGTGAAAATGAGCATTTCACCTTGTCTCAAAATATAGTCAAACATTAGGCTAAGTATTAAATCAAAGGCCAAATTTCCACGTGCATCATTAAAAGTGGTTGTTAACAAAAGTGCTGAGCTGCTTTTTTTGTGCATGACATGTGTGGGGCTCTGTATTTATTTTTGTTATTTTATTTTATTAAAGATAGTTTAATAGATGCATTGTCTCTACTTCAGTGGGCATTTGTTGCATATTATTGAAAATCAGGGTGTGATGTGTGACAAATCACCGTGTTAGGCTACCATTTATTTATTAAGTTAATTAGAATTGTAGTTATTCAACATAAATAATTTTGAAAGAATCACTAGACGTAAAAGGTTTATTTCAGTTTGGTAAGATAGTCTGTATTTAACAGACTCTGCAAATTTTCATTTTCTCAAAGGCCTTCAAGTTCACCAGTGGCAAACTTCACACAGCCACCTAGAGCTAGTACTCCAAGATCATTGCAATGGTAACCCCTTTAAATCTCACTGCTTTATAATGACAATATGTGAAGTCATAAAAATATAAACATTTTAAGCTTATTATTCCTACTCAAACTATTAATTCTTCTGGATTTATGTTGCACTTTTTGTACAATACAGAAATGTGTTTCTTTAATAGATCCATACACAGCTCTGAAATACAAGATGGACGCTTGGTCTCTAGTTGAGTAGTGGTGTTGTGTTTTACAGAATCTGAGGCAAATGTGCCCAGCATTCTGGAGAAAGTGAAGTTGGCTCTGGGCAATGATGAATCTTACGTCCTTACCAACACCCAAGGAAATGAAATCTTGCACAACTGGTGAATAATATGGAGTTTTTTGCACAAAGAATATTTTTCCTTATTTTCAAAAACAAATAAATGAATTGAAGATAAAATCTGAAACTTATAAGGGGCCAATATTTACACTTAAACTGTCTAAAAAATGTACTAGTCAATGAAAACCCATCTTTGTTATCCTTTCTAACATGTGGCAAAAACACTGAGGGGAAAAATGAAAAAGCATGATTTAAAACTTTAGCAGCTCATTTGTAATTCTGAGAAACAAATGCAGACATATATTTTCAGTAGCGAATGCCATTTTTATAAAGACCAAGTTTTTAGCCTTTGATTTTTTTTTCAGACTTTTTCTTTTTTTATTGTTTTTTTTACAGTTTTATATTTTGTCGGGAAAAGCCACAATAGGTATTATTGGCAAAGACTCCACTGTTGCTGTACTGTTTAAGGGGTATGTGCCTTTGTTGTTGTTTTAGGATCATCTTATTGGAGGCCAAACTCCAGAAAAGTCCATGCGGTGGAAAGGGCTGCGTTTAGACAGTGGCAGCACAGTAGGAGTCTGAGGTATTTCAGTGTTATATAAAACATTTCCTGCAAATGACCCTTTTTTCTTAAAAAAAAAAACCTTGTATAAGCAAGGAGTGATAAATGAAAATTATTTATGTGTTAACCTTTTTTTTTTTAATAGTTGCAGAGATGCTGATGCTTCAGAACCTTAAATCGCAAATCGAGGAGCTGTTGGAGGCCTCTCATGGTTTGGAAAATGTATCCAGACAGATTCAGGAGATTGTTTCCATTACACAAAGGGCAAACCTAGCAACAATTTTAAAGGAAACATTCATGTGTTTAATCTGCGTGTAATCTGAGGTACACACACACACACACACACAAATGCATCTTGAAAACACAGTAAACTTGAAGGAACAAATCTGGTGCTAAAACAGTAGCATGGATATTGCTCGGCTGAAATCATGTTCAGTCTATTCACTGATATCAGTCACAAGTGTGTGACGACCTTGCTTAGCTGGTTCAGGTTTGTTTAACTAGCCTAGCTAAACTTTGCAGGACATTTGCTCGTTACATTAATTTAATGCTATTTATCGACAGCTTAAAATATAGAGCTCATGACAAATAATAGTTCCAGATGGACAAACATTAAATGCAAAAACCAGTGTGAATAACAATATCTTAAAAGAAACTAGAGAGTGGCAAACTTTAAAGTAGAGTTCAAGTTTTAATTAGTTGTAGCCTACAGCTTGAAGTGTAAAGCTTATTCTCATACACAGATATGGCATATTTATGAATGAAATTCAGCTTTTGTCATTTAAACTGATGCAAACGGGGAAAGAGAGTAGAAAAGACTTATCCTGTCGCCCCCTCTAGTGGACAGCATTAAGTAGTACGGCCTTCATTGCTCAGATAACGCAAATCAATGGGATTTTTTTTTCGGAAAGTAAGTCTAACCAGTCCGAAAAGATATAAGACCAGTCTGAAGGTCTGAGCTGAGTTTGGTGGAGCATTAAAGTTCTAGGAGTCAATTTCTCATAATAATAATAGTAAATAATAATAATGTTTAAATATATGCTGGCTTTCTCAAGCCAACATAATAAAGAAAACTCAGAGAAACATCGACCAATTCAGTATGTAATAAAATTGTATTAGTTTTATAATAAAACTAATAACATTTTAAAGGTATGCCGTCTTCAACCGACATGATTTTAATTGATCCCAAACCTGCTAATTTTGTCAGTATTAATGTACGTTCACTTCTAGCTTCTCTCTTTTCTGTCTCTTTCTTTTCATGTGAACTGAGTAGGCTACACATGCTTACATTCATAAATATAATCTTTATTTCTATTCAATTTTCAAAATTATTTATACGTCACACACGCCTGCCTTTTGATGTAAATAAAAGATGAGAGTGGTAAATGTTACGGACATATTATCATGGTACAGTTCAGCCTATTATTGATTTTTATTTCCTCTTCCCTTTTATCCAGAGAGACGGAACTATTTGCACTGTACTGTATTTATCAATAGGAAATACATCATGCTAAACTAATCTGTCATATAATGTGGCTTACATTAATGGGGTCGCTTGCAGCACGAATTACGTGACCAGCAACATATTTCTGCTTCAAATATTGTGCATAGTTAACAGTGAGTGGTGGTTTCATACATTATTTTATTAAAGTGCATTTGTCAGTGCCGCACTCGTACTGACTCTTATTCTGCCTAACAGAAAGAAAAGCTCGTACTGAAGGCGGAGCGGTTTGACCAATCAGATGAAAGGGGCGTTTCAGCGCCGCCCACGTGTGCAAATGAAAGATCGAACCCATAAACCATTTTGTAAACCACAAATGAAAAATCGAGCCAAAATCTAATTTTTCGTTTTTTAAACTAAACTAAAAAACGAATAAACAAGCTGCTTTTCATTTCTCGTTACTCCATTCCAAACAGGAAATGAAATTATCAAAAAGTACACGGACCAACACAGAATATGTGTTGTGAAAACACACAGACAAATGTGTTACTTTACTAAACACATTAATGTGTAATTTTTGTATACATCTAACAACTGTGTGTTATAGCTTTATTATTTATTTTATTCTAAAAGATTATTGTTGAAAAAGCTAGATCAGAATACAATATGTACAGTTGAATACGGTTCACATACTGTTTATTTTGCATTTTTGTCTGGTTTTTAACATGAAATATATAATGTAAAAAATACTGTTGATAGTAAAATAAGCATTTCAAAAAAATCAACATTGCATTAATCATAAAAAAACATTCATCAAACACTTTAAAAACAACATACATCAAATATTATAAAACTCATATCTGTTAGGTACTGTAAAATACAATGTCAAATAGAACAAAGTCTGAAACCATTTCCAACATAACACCAACATTTCTAAGCTTGTTCTCAAATAAAAAAACAAACAGAAATATACGAATGAACTTGAAAAGTGTAGTCAAAGAAATAGCCACACACACACGCATATAATTCATTCATTTCCTACTCACAAATCAAATCTATTTATCATTAACCAAACATGTCTAACAAATTAAGCTAGTAACACTAACTTATTTAAAACAAAATTATTTATCTGGGAGTAATATATTGCTGATCACAAAATTATACAACATCTAATGGTCTTTAGTCCGTTAAGTCAGCAGGCAGCTTTGCCACATCAAATACTTTGGTTTTAATGACATTAAAAGAAAACAGGTGCTCATCAAAATATTTTACTTTTAAAACTCTCAGGAACATAAGTGCACATTCACTTTCATTTTGGGGGATTATGTGTATAACTTCACCAAATAAAGGTTCTCCCCTTTCATCTGCTTTTAAAGGAAGAATGCATCCTGTCCTGTATAATGTCCCCAAGAAACTGATATTATTGGTCACATGAATTGAACTGGTGTAAGTGAGAGTCTCAAAATGAGAGTCTGTCTTCAGTTTGTCAAGTAATTTGTCGCCCATGTACAAAGATGCAGTCATGGGAAAGCCCTGGGTACAGTAATTTCAAAATTGAGTGGTGAACCCAATTTCCAGTGGTGCATTTGCTGAATCTGATGGTTATGAGCCAGAGTCTTTGAAATATTTCTGAAGTTGCACACTACTTGGGCCTGTCGCTTAAGGGGGTTATGTTTCGCTTCAAACCTCATGCACCTCAACTTGGAAAGAGGTCCAAATAAAGTCATAATACTCAGGTAATGTGTCATAAAATGGTGTTTAGGAATTGGATTCCTGTCAGGATAAAGACATTGTGTGTGGTGATCTATTATCAGTTGTTTAATGCAGGGGTTCCCAACCTTTTTTGTGCCAGGGACCAGCATATTCATAAAAAAAATTCCAGGGACCAGTTGTCAATTTTAATGCCTCAATTTTAAGATGCATCGTTTGGAACATATCACTGTGTAAAACAGTAACAGCCTATCATTTATTTGCATATAATGAACTAGGTGGCAACAAAGGCTAATTGTATGAATATACCTATCTTTTTAAACCGGTTCACAAAATGTTTCCCTTTTCTCCCATACAATTAGGTCTACTTCAAAAGCAACTCACACAGCACTCACTCACTAGCAGGTGGCAGTAATGGCAAATTGTATGAAAATACCAGTCCATTTCACCTGAAAAATCTCTCCAGAACCACTAAAGACAATCACTTCAACAGCAACTTAGTGTTTCCACTCACCAACAGGTGACAACAAAGGCTAATTGTATGAAAATAAGAGCCAGTTTCAACAGTCAGACAGTTTTAGAATACAATAGCAAACACAGTGATTTCAGCCAATCATTTTTAAAAGTATAAAATTAGAGATTAAGCTTTAACCTTTAACAAAAAATACCAGACCAGACCAATGAGAACAAAACTATTTTAATGTGAGCATGAACTGCTTGATATTACTATTTGTAGCTGTGCACAAGACAAGCTGTTCTTCCTGTTCCTGGGCATCCATAAAACATATGCATCCAAAACAATGCACACAAATTCCAGGATACAATAAAACAAAATTTAAAAAGGTCTGCTTCACAAATATGAACGAAAACCAGCTTACAGTTTTTCACCAAGTCAAGTCAAGTATATTTGTATAGCGCTTTTCACAAAACAAATTGTATTAAAGCAGCTTCACAGTATTAAATTAAAATAATACAACAAGGTTTGTTTCTAGTGGAATTTATTGATTGATAAAATGAAACTAATATTCCCAAAATATCCCCAACTGAGCAAGCCAAAAAAATAACATACAACGGATTCAGCGTGTGATACAATCGCCTGTTGTCGTAAAACCATGCCTAATATATGAGGTATCGTATTTACGATTGAAGCTTGACTTTTTTTTCTCTCTCTCGCTATTTTCGAGTTGGTCATCGCCTTTCCTTTTACCGGAACTGTCCGCAATGAAATTAGCCATTGAAGTTTGCTGAGGCCCGCTCATCTCTCCACATACTTCTTTCTCACTTTAGGTGCACCGCGCTTTTTTTGCAGTCCGTTCAGATGTTCAGATCTTCAGATACGACGCGTTGCTAAGCAATCGCAAGGCGCTCAAAGAAACACATTTTAATCTATTTATTGTTTATGTTTTGGATTAAATAACATGTCATAGCACTTAAAAAAGACAATTATTATTATTATAAAAAAAAAGAAACATTTTTCTGGAAATATTTCAAGGCCCGGTACTAACGGGTCCACGGACCGGCACCGGTCCGGGGACCGGGGGTTGGGAATCACTGGTTTAATGCATGCACAGTTGTTCCAAGTTCAGTGTTGTTTTTTTATGTGCTTGTTATAGAGCTAGAATAGTGAGGTCACTGGGGTACAGTTGACTGACTGTAAGTCCTTGATCTTGAGTGCCACCCATCGTTCAATAATATTCATAATCAGGCCTACCAGGATAAAAAAAAAAAAAAAAATTACAGTAATAACAAATCCTGTTATCGTATTGTCATTGCCAATCTTGCCCCAGCAAAATTCAAATCAGTGGCATCGGTTTGGACCACTGATCAAGAAGGATAAATTAAAGCTTAACCACATTCTCAAATCAGTGTCAATGTTTGTGTAGCCACCGAAGGGGTGGGTTTCGTTGTTCTGGACTCAACACTGACTACGTTTACAAGCTGTCAATTTTCGGGTTATGGTCGGGTTAAGGTCACTATTTGGGTTTCTGAAACATTCGGAATAACCCGTTTACATGCGTGAGCAGAGAGAGTTACTCCTGTATACATGGAATTTGTAATCAATGGCAATATCCCGATGTAAACGGCGATGTACGGTTAGCGTCTGGACGTACGGACAACCTTAAGACGCAATATGCGTCATTTCCGATTCTTCTTCCTGTATCCAAAGACAACAACAACAGCAGCAGCACGCGGATAATGAATAGTTCGGGGCAGATAGCGATCGCCTTTGTTTGCGCTTTCCTCCTCGCTCCAAAAGTGTGGTGCTGTGCTGCGTCTCGCCATGTTTACCTCTACTTCTTGTTTACTTCCGGTATACTGCATGCGGGTTTTTGTATGCGCCGTCTCTACTCAAAAGACCAAGATTCCTTGCGAATAGAACATGCGCAGAACACAAATCAATGTTCATTTTGATGGGGATATGCCGATACGCGTTTACATGACCAAATATTCGGGTTAGAAAATGGGTACCCCAGGTATCATATCCGGGTTTTTAAAAACCGGGATATGAGCATATTCGGGTTTTTGCCGGTGTTTACATGGCTGTGCGCGACCGGGTTATTGCTAATATCCCGGTTTTGAACGGGTTATTGGCTGCATGTAAACGTAGTCTATGATTACAACACCGACTACGCCACCCTGGGAATTTCACCCAGGGAAATAATGGTCCAATAAGGACACACAGGTTTGTTCCCACAAGGATAGTGCAGAGACGTGAATATAGAAAAATAAGAATACTTTATTATGACTAGGATAAAAGCTAGACACACACAATTCAGTACACAAAAAGTTAATATGGCTTCAAAATCAAAACTAAAGGAAAATAAACAAAATCAATCAGACAATCAAAGATAACATGTCAGATGGCAAGGAGAAATAACAAACCTACCCAATTCCACTTCACTACAAGCACTTCAAACGTACACTAATGTACTCACTTCACCACAAGCACACATGCATTCAAGTGACAGGAAATTCAGAAGAATCAAATCACTCAGTGAACAAGGGGAACCCATTAACTTGGACCTAGAGTGGTCAGCACTCCTTCTTAGCCAGTCCAACAAAGTTAACAAAATCAACATCAAATTGTCACAAATCAATATACAAGAGAAAAAGAAAAATACAATCAAATTATTATTAAAAATACAAAGTTGATCAACAAAATACAAAAGCAACAAAATTACAGATGCAACACATTACACCTGATCCATGAACAATATACACACACACAAACGACTCACTCCATAAGATCACGCAAACATCAATACTTATTTCTCACGAGAACACACTCACACACTCACACTCTCACACACACACACACACAATAAACGAACGCACTCAAACAACTCGCATCATCTTATGAGTTCATTCACACAACACTCTAATTATACCAAACGAACCCCACAAACGGTCTTTCAGTTGAAACAGTGCGGAGGTGGCCAAACGGCCACACGGATTAACACTCGGGTCTCACAATCTCCCGGCGTCAAGTTCACTTGATGTGGGCTGGTCAAGCAGGCGCTAATGAGGCGAGGCAAGATGGAACGTCGCGGCAACGCGCAACAGGGCCCAGTTTTTCAAAAGTAATCCAGTGGGATTTCGGATCACGGTTTTTCAAAAGCAAAAGAGGGATTCTGAACTAAAATCAGATCATGTGATCCGATCTTAAATTTGATCTGGATCAAACCTGCCCTTTGGGTTTTTCAGAACTTTGAACTCGGTTTGGGATCTATTTGATCCAAAAAAACAGGATTATCCTGATCCCATCAGAAGGGTGGATTCAGTTGTGATTTTTCGAACCAAATAAAACCAGAGAGGTTTTTTTTTTTTTAAGTGAATGATCACAAAATCAATGTTTACTGATGATATATAGGCCTACATTTCTTCATATTTGAAGCATGTCACATCTAATGAGATATGGTAAAACAACAAAATCTGCAATTTAACATTATAACAAAATAAGGAAAGTAAAATGTTTCTGTTTATTACAGTGTTTCTGTTTCTTAAAATTAAAATAAACAATGGTTATTTGTGGCCACCGGAATTTTGCCAACTGTTGTTCTTTGCTAAGCCAGTAGGCTACACTGTTGGTTCCATTTATGGCTCTAGTAAACAGGATTTGGTGATCCTGAAAAGTTCCTATCCGGATCAGATTGATCCAATCCGATGTTGCTTTGAAAAACTGGCTCAAAAGTAAGATGGATTACGTGATCACGGATCGCAAAAAAAAAGGATTACTAAATCCGGATCAATTTTATCCGGATTAAACCTTTTGAAAAACCGGGCCCAGAAGTACTCAAGACTATGAAGATAAAGACCAAAAAGGAAGGGGAAGCCAGGTCACGGTCCCAATCAGCTCGCTGCAAGCATGCCGACATTACCAGCTCTTGGCCTCTTCAACTAAAACAGGAGGATGTAAACAGTGTCACGATATAAACAATGTCTTTTCGCGGATATTCCCCCATTAAGTCAATAGTTTACCCACCTGATTATTAGCAAATCAGCCCTCCCAACGTCAAACCACGATGGATAAACACAGCCCGGGATGCATACTAAAACAAACAGAACGCATACAGCCAACGGCTCACCCCAAATTAAATATTTCTCTATCTATGGTAACGTACCCAAATGATATGCGGCTCAGCTCAAGGATCCCCATACGGGAACAGCTCGGAAAGAACGGTGTCAAAGTTTGCAGCAGTCTACACGCTTCCCAACAACACAGAAACCTTCCTTATACACACTCACGCACCTATAGCGCACCTGGATCTAATTAGGTGATTACCATTCAGTTAGTTCTCAAGTTGTTACTAAAGTTAACTAGGCAGCTATGCCTGCTACATTTGTAAAAAAAAAAAAAAAAACTTTTGTACAGATAGTGCTTCGGGATTCTGACCCTGTCATCCTCATATCAAACCAGTGCTCATGTGTAGCTGGCACTGCAGTGTGTAATCACACAATTGCTTTGCTCTTCCAAACTGCACACTATTCTGAGCTGAATGTGCCGGTTGTGCCCCCGGTCCACACCTGCACTGAGACAGAGCAGCAATGGCACAAGCCCAGAACAGCAGTAAGTGTTGAGATGCAGTTCTTAGGGCTAATATTTATTTTATTTGTGGTGTACAATGAGATAACTGTATTGGAAGCATGATCTGTCAATGTCCAACTTGTAAAGGGTCAGATGGAGAGCGATGTATTATTGAATGCAGTTTTGTTTCGCTTTTTTTTTTTTTGACACAGACAGTTGCATAGTAATATATATATATATATAAATAATTTAATGAAAAGCACCACTGTGGCAAGCAGGGTGAGGACATAAGAATGTCCTCAACATGAACAACAAAAGAATTTTCACCGGAAAATGTCGTCTAAACAAGTAAGTAACATCCACTTTTGTTCTGACCAACTAAGGGGAAAAAAGCATTGCAGTAAATCGCACCGATTAAATCTAACGATCGCTTATCATATTACATCAAACTGTGCAAATTATACTTTGTTCTCTAATTGTTAATATTAACAATATCAGCATTGCGTGCCTACATTTAATGCCCTTCCGACATTTGTCCTTGTTTTTACATGAGCACGGTTGCAGTGTCTTTATTTCTGTAGCCACTCCGAAGTTCGAAGTCTTTTGCATTTTACAACGGGTGAATCTTGTCACTGGTGATTGTCGTTTGAACCTTTCTGGATCCGCCATCAAATTGATGTTTAATTATATCAAGTGCTGTGAGAAAAGGCTATAAATCTCCTCCTCCAACATCCTCACACTCATAGCCTACTAGCCGAGACTCCTCTTCATGTGTACAGATGTGACGTAATGACATGTTCGAATTTCCCACGGAAATCCACCAGTACCACTGGAGTTAAAAACATTATTACAAGCTTACAATTTTGAATCGAGCTAAGGCAAGCAGATAGTTTTGAACAATGGCTGGTTATATACTTGCTCAGAAACTTATTTTGGATCATTTTTAACCCAAAAAAGCTATGGACTGCAGCTTTAACTAAATTTCCCCTACACACATTACTGTCTTTTACAGAAGTACACTCTACAAGGGCTTGGTTGGGGACCCACTTGACATCTACTTGCTACAGATTGAAGATGCGTACAAAGACTTCGACATTACAGAGAAACCTCTTGCAGCAACTATGGGCATCAGTAGCCGCATTTCCATTAAAAATTCGCGCAAAACTTTTGCAATTTTTTCTAAAAAACTATTGCGAAATGACAGCGTTTCCATTAACTGATGTTATGCGACTAAAACGTATTTTTTTCCTCTCGCGATAAGTCATTCCAAAAATCATGGCAACGGACATTGGTAGGTTTATATATATCACAGCCACGTACCGCACTAGACATTATTATGATTAAAGGAAGGAAACGTAGGCGTGTTATCCAAGCATTAATGGTAAGGAAAGACCCATACTGTGTCGGTGAGCGGCACATATGAAGTGTTTCTGGGTGTTTCTCACTCATTTCTGCTTCGAGGTCTTGATTGTGGCATTTCTTTGAGGTTTAGAATCCAGTATTTCTGTCATTCTTTTGTCTTTTATGAATTCAATAAAGAACTCGTATTCTGTCCAAACACACCGCGCCTTCTAAGACAGCTGACCTGTAAATGCGCAAAAACTGTTTCCATTGCAGTTTTGCGAAATACTCCTTTTTCTAATTGCCTGAAAAACCACCTCATGCGAGCGTAAAAACTGTTTTGCGAAATTGACGTGTTTCCATTGAGCGTATTTTCAATTCGGAATTTCAATTTGCGCAATTTCAAGGGTAATGGAAACGCGGCTAGTGACAAGAAGACCCTTGTTGAGACCGCTTTTGGCTTAGCACAAAGGGGGAGTGTGCTCGCTTGCCAGCAGCCTATATTCCCAACAAAGTCAGTCAAGATGCACCAAGATCCTCCACCTTACCCACCGCTGCCTCTTGGGGAGTGCAGGATTGCCCCAACAGAGTGTGCATGTGTGCACTGAGGAGGAGCACTTCCATCTGAAAAGCTTGATGGTCACACTGGACATGGCCTATAAGATTGAGGCGGCAACAAGAGAGCAGGCAGCAGACCAGGAGTGGAATCAGCTCTGTAGGCCTAGGGTCACCTCCTCACGTTTTAGAGAGGTGTGTTTTGTGAGGGGAGAGAGCTCTGCAGTCTCTTGCAGAAAGAATCCTCAAAGGAACAAGGCAGACTGCTGAGATGAGAAGAGGTGCAGACATGGAGTTTGAGGCGGCAGTGGAGTACTGCAGGATGAAAGATGTTAACTACACGCCCTGTAGCCTCGTCATCCACCCTGATGCCCCTTGGCTTGGTGCCTGATCAGATTTTGCAACTGATTTTTTATCCAGTTGCACAGCCACCATTTGGACTACTTGATATAAAGTGCCTTAATGTAAAGAACTATGTGGACTGTAAATACCTTAGAATGCAGAATGGCACTTTAGCTCTCCATGAAAGCCACTCGTACTACTGGCAGGTGCAGGGTCAACTGTTGATCACTGGCCTGAAATGGTGCAACTTTGTGATTTGTGCCCAGGAAGACATGCTGGTACAGCTTATCTATGTTGACCCGAAGGTAACAGCAGTCATCAGAGAGATAGTGGACCAGTTTTACTTCTATGTGTACATGCAGAAGTACCTGTTTGTCTCCAAAAGAGTTTACTGATTGATGCAACTGCTAAAGAGGTAACATGTTCGTCAAACGGTTACACAGTAATCGTTACATAAATAGGTAAATAAGATTTTTTTGTCATTGACAAAATAATTACAACATTAAAACATTTCATATACAACGTCTCATTGTGATTATATTGTGTTTATAAATGTTTCTGATTTCATATTTTACTGTATGCATTGTTTGATCACACACATTTTTTTTATACTAGATATAAAAGTTAAGATTTTTAGCTAATTTAAACCAGTCAAAGTAAAAATGTATCAATAATAATCATTAAAATAATATTAATAAATTATGGAATATGAATAAAAGATGTATAAAATCTGCAACATCAGAGAATCCTGTTATTGTTAAAATTGTTGTGATGTGTTATTGTTTATCACACACAAAAGTAACAGAATCGAGGGAAGCCCTTTGTCAGTTTGGCAAGCAGATCTGAGACAAGCATGGCGCGAGACCACATATAGAGAACATTTGGTATTAAGTGTGCGGTACGTATGTTTGTATTTAATGTTTTATTCTGTTTAATTAGTGCTGATTGTTTGATTCACAGGTATTGAGAAGTGTAAATGTAAAAAGAGAATTTGAGGAATCTAGCGTTATGCATTTTCAGATAAAACAAGTTACTCGCGTTGTATGTGTATGTGTCTAGCATTCATTGTAAAACATTAAAAAGTCATATGAGGAGGTGTGTTCATTCACATTTTCTCACTCACTCACTTCCAGGGCTAGGATTAGCACAACGCTTGCAACACTCTTTACATTTTAAAGGTATATTGCCACCCTAAAGTCAAAGTCTTTTTACACATAACTTTTTCTCCTATTTTTTTGTTCTATTATTCTATTGTTTAACTTTTTTGTTTCAGGCCAAATTTTACACAGATGCAGATTATCATGCCGAGCTGCAGGGGCATTACCACTGCCCCCACTGTTCACGGACCGTTATAAGAAGAGTGGACATGGAAAGGCATTTGGTCTTGTGTTATAATCAACTGACCTCAGTCTATGGAGCCTGACCTGCCTCGTGCCACTCCATCAGCCGAGCCTGGGCCATCACAAGACCACGTGTATACACTGCTACTGGTACAGGGTGACGCAGAGGTTTATGGGAAGTCTGTCAGGTGTCCCATTGCAATCTTAGTCTCCTCATGAAGAATTATGACACACATCTCTTGAGGAGACATGCGGATTTGTCTCAGACTGCAGAGTGTTACTGTCGATGAGACAAATGGCATATTTTCCGTGCAAAACTGGACATTTTCTGTGGGTTTTTACTGCAGTCAAGCCAGCCGCCACCTCAAAATGAGCGGTCAAACTAGCCGCCCCTATATTTTGTGGTGTGCTTATACACTTGCCTGTTACGGTAAGACCGTCAGAACTAAAAACAGGTAATATTCCGGCAAAGGCAATTTCACATTCATTTATTCTGTCTGTCTGTCTGTCTGTCTGTCTGTCTGTCTGCCTGTCTTTCAGAAAGAAAGAAAGACAGAACAAAAGAAAGAAAGATTTTAGCACACCTCACAACCTGTCACTGCATGATATGCTGAATTCCAAAATAAGAGCCACCCCAAAACTCAAATATTAGCTGTTTTGTCCATACATTCAGAAAATCATAAAAATAAAAGTCCTAGCTTACACAGACCAATTTCACCCCAGATGAAGAGGACACCTTCTCACTGTGTCAACTACAATGTTTCAGGACATTCTGATGTTGTTTTCCAAAATAAATGGCCTTTAAAGACTTCTGTTTTCTGTCATTGATGAGTAATAACATTCATTTCCCTGTTTTTCTGTTTCAGTCACAACAGTGCCCAAGCCAGTGGAGATGATATAAATTGCACCGCCGCAGTGTCTTTCATGATCTCAAGTTGGACAATTATATCCTCTCAGTTGTGAACACTGCCCAGAAGAGACTTTTATTCCTATTCCCTTTGTGCTTGTGTCTATCCATTGAAAATATTAGTTGACACAAATCTCTCTGTGGTGGACATTAATTTGTGCAATATAAATGTCATTGTGATATGTAACTGACATGTGAATACATTTACATCTTTTTGGAATCACATAAAATGATGTACTTTAAACAAGTATTGTCATCGCCCATGTTACCTCAAGGACTGTTTGTCTGTCGAAGATCGGTGTAACACTGCTTTCAATGTTTCTTCCTTATGCAAACTTATTTATTTGTGTCCCTATTGGAAGCGTTCTTCTCTCTTTCTGACTTTTACTCACAAAACATCACATATAATAAACACATATTGATATCCTTGACCATGCCTCATAACTTTGAAGCCTCAAAAGTGCTCTACACAAATCAAGTACGCTGTCCATGGTGCTGAAGTAGCTACTCAATTTATTTTTGCTTGTGTTCGTTATTCTGATTCTTGTGGTTCTCCCCATCTGTTTTGTGATGGATATTATTTTCTAAACTACATAATTAAAGCATAAGCTTAATATGCTTAATTAAGGAAACCACTGTTACATGGTTGTATGCATATATGCTAAGTTGGACTGGTGGTAGCTGTTGTCCACCAGAGGGTGTCGGTGAAAGTGGTTCATTATTTTAAACTGTAAAAAAAAAATATTTAACTGCAACATTTTGCATAGAAAACTTAACTGCAGCAGTAATGCAAAATTAAGTAACTTAGATTACTGTTGCATTACATTTATATCTTAAAAAAAATAAGAGATATTTTATTACAGTACTGTCTACTTGAGATTGGACCTATTCTTTTGACATTGCACTACGTTGCACAGTGTAATTTTACACATCATAGTTTAGACATAATAACCATCATTATAAATATAATGGTGATCATAGTCTAAACTATGTTGTGTTTGTAAAATTACACTGTGTAACGTAGTGCAATGTCATAAGAGCAAATATGTTATACGTTTTAAACAGGCACCTGCGAAGCCTAAACATGCACCTACACCGACAACAACCATGCGATGACAGTATTGCTGTTTCTTGATAAACAACAAAAACCGTACCTTGCACCATCTGATGACTGAAAAGATGCCGAAGAGCAAGAAAGGGTGACTGCATCTTTTTATTAAATGTACAATCCCCATTTGCTATACATTTTGGATTTATTTGCACATTTGAGTAACGTTACTCATCACGGCAATGACATTGTTTGCCACACACCATTAGCCATGGTCATGTCAAATCAATTAGGCCTACGTATAGCACAATTCAACCATCTATTCTAGGCCAACATGTTATTTCTCTGAGGTCTGTGTAATGTCATGCAAATGTTTATTATACAGTAAAGTGTCTTCTGAATAATAAAAGAGATGTTTTACTTAGGCCAGTCTTTGGTTCAATCAACTGTCATAATTATTTTAAATAGAAACTGATGATTGTTTATCACCAAAAAGTAATCACAGTGATAAATTTACAATACGGTTCCATGCCATCATTTTTACAATACTGATTGTTTCAAAGCAGCTTTACAGTGAAAATAGGAAAGTCAAAGGACAGATATTGTTTTGGTTTTACAGCAACTCTATAAAAAGTTATTTTCTAGGTAAAGTGAGTTTGATTCTTTTCAACACAGGAGCAAATGAGTAGCGCAAATATTAACACTCTAGTAACTACTATTTATTAACCAAAAACTCAGTAAGTAAGTTTAAAAATTAGTAAGTAATAGTGCTTAGTCGGCTTAGTAGTTCACTGTTATCTAATCAGTAACTACAATTTTTTTTCACTCATCCCTGAGGACTACTTATAACTGTACAGGTTCAAAATTAATGCATGCAATGTTTAATGTATAATTAATTCTAAAGTGAAGATCATGGTGGTAACCAAATAATAATGACTCAAATATTCCAAAATTACTAATTATTTTGAACATTATTTTAAATTGAAAAGCATGGGAATTCTTAAATACTAACCGTAGTCATTTAAACTTTTGAGGTCTTTGTGATGTTTTCTCTTTAGAATACAGATTATAGATAGTCATTACAAGTGGGCTACCTTTGTCTTAAATGTACAATAATTATGCATTATGCGTAAAACACAAGTATTATGATCCTGTTTATAAATTTTTAATAGATAAGTAATAGATAAATAATAAATAAGTAATAGTACTTTTCTAATAGTGAACTACCACATTCGACAAAGCAATATTAATTATAAATTGTTTTATTAATTCTTGTTAGTTAATAGTAGTTACTTGAATGTCAACAGTGTGTTACTCATTTGTTCCTGTGTATTTATTAATTAATGATGGAACAGTATTCTACAGTGTTACAGCAATGTATATATATATATATATATATACATATATACAGTATATACTGTATATATACTGTCATCCTAATGTCTTCCTCTTTTGATTTTATCCAGAGTGCACTCATTCAAGTTATTTGGGGTGAGTAATTCAATCATTAACTATCCATCTGTGAAATTACACTTAGTGCAATAACTATGTCTAACTATGTCATTTATTTGTATTAATGCATTATTTCCCCAATAGAACAAAACCATACGTATAGTAGACGATGAAATTGTGGAGACAGTTGAAGTCCTGAAAAAGAATCTCAGCGACTATGATGATAATATTACAAATAAAGACGGCTTCTGGGGACAAGTGTGCATTAAACTTGCCATTGTAAACACTAAAAACAATCACTATCGACTGAAAAATGTATTTCATTAGGTGAGCATTTCTTTGTTTCATTGGCTGTCTGTCAAAACTTGATTCCTGACTACAAAGTATTAAAATTTACACACACAAACACACACACATACACCAAAAAAATAAAAAATAAATATATATATATATATATATATATCAGTGGGGATTTCTTTAAGAATGCAAGGGAAGCTCGGCTTCCCCTATAATGTCAAAAAATATGTCAAATATGTATTATTGTGTTAATATTTTATTGACTAAAATTGCGTTAGAAAACGTTCATCTTAAAGACAAGTTCGTTCAGAATCAGCTACATATAGCAGGTCGGCTGACTCGATATCCTTCTGATACATTCCCGTAGGGTCACAGTGCATTTCCCTGTTGAAGCCCAGCGTTCATTGACTTCAATGGAGCTGCTCTGAACAGTTTTTTTCAGTGCTTCGAAACTAGAATAACTAGAAACGGTCATTGGATAAATGCTGTGATTATGTCCCGCCCACAGACGCTCAGCGTCTCTGGAGTGAATGGAGGAGTGGGCTGGCCTGGACGCTGGGCTTCTGCATGATGATTGGAGGGTCTGTCGAAAGGCTGCTTCTCCTTTTGATTGACAGCGATTTCATACAATAAAAAGTCACTGCCGCTGAAGCTATTCGAGCTCAGTCCCATCTTGGATTTTGCAAGTGTTGTCTAAAGACAAACTGCTGCAACCTATTTCTCTGTATTTTCTTGTCGTAACTGCTAGCCAATTTTCATAATACATTTCATACAATTATACATTTATACCTTTATTATATTCCCTGCAAACAAGCCAGCACTGGCCCTTTACGGGCCCACTTAGGGCTAGTCTAAGGGCCCCCAGCGGGCTGCCAGCGCAGGGCCCATGAGAATTTGCTCATTGGCAAAACGTTGGCCCCTTAGCGCTGGCCCTGCACGGGCATCCCTCACTTAGCCCCCAGGAAGCCCTCACTTAGCCCACACAGGGCCCGCACTATTAATCTACAACAATAAATCTGTTTCACTATAAATACTTTTCAGCTACTATAACTTATTCTATACATCTGAAATGGATGCAGTCACCACATAACTAATGTCTGAATTGTCAAAAAAAAAGGGATTTCAAATCAATGTATTTCAATGTAAATCAATGTATTTATTAATTACAAAATATAAAACATTCAATTCAGGTTAATACAGGTTAATGAAGCTAATTTAACACTCTGAAAGGGACTAAAAATTCTCTATACAAATATAAAATAATTCAAATGATGAATAATGATTAGCTAATCATTTACAAAGCATGAATATGCGTTTCATAAATGTTTAATAAATTATGTTATTTTTTTTGTATGTATGTAGCAATTAGAGGGAGCAGAAAGTGTTGTAAATGCCTTGAATACATGTACAGGTCATTTGTAACAGGTAAGTAACAGTTTTCAACACAATGATGTGTAAACGCATGAATAAATCATTTACAACACTTTCTGCATCCCCTAATCTAGTGTAAACTATTCATCACTTGTAAATATGTTACACACCATTCATAGATTACCACTTCAAGACTCAATAAGGCATTAGATCAACGAATCGTATCTACGAATGATGTGTAACACATTTACAAGTGATGAACAGTTAACACTTTAGATTAGGGGATGCAGATAGTGTTGTAAATGATTTATTCATGCGTTTACACATCATCTATAACAGACGTTGAACACTGTAGTGTGTAGTTAGTGTAGAGTGTGTACTGCAGGGTATAGACAGCTCACATTAGACAGCTGATGTAAGCAAAACATTCACAAAAATGTAACAATTTATTAAACATTTATGAAACGCAGTCATGTTTTGTAAATTATTAGTAATCATTAACTAATCAAATGTATATGACATAACTGAATCGAAAAAACATACATAAAATAATGAACATATCACTTATTAATCATTTATGAACGCATAGTCATGTTTCATAAATAATTAGTTAATCATTTACTAATCACTTGTAAATGACTTGTAACGGAATTTACAAAACATACATAAAATGTTAGTATATCACTTGCTAATCATTTATGAATGTTTTGTAAATGATTAGTTCATCATTAACTAACCACTTATACATGACTTACAACTGAACGTTATTACTTTGACCGTTGCCGAAAATATGTTTGGTGTGCTAATTATTCATTGGCAAAGGTCACTCTTCCCCCGAGGTCTCTTGACTAGTCAGCAGACGGTGGTAGCGCTCCTTTCGTCCACCCACTCTGTCTCTTGAATTCCGCAGCCACACCTTTATCTCACTCTCAATTTCAGAATCAGGAGGACTTGGCTGAAAGGAACATTTTCTTACAGCCTCTGAAAAGCAAATAGGCATGTGGGAAGTAATTAATATATGCAATTTCTAATACCAGATGCTAGCTTACCTGTTACAACCCTCCTTAGCCTCAGGTTCTGAAAAGGTCTTTTTTGGTTTGAGCCATTCCAGTTCAATTGAGTGGCTAAAGAATGGCCAATCAATGTTGTCAGTATTCTCCTAGTTGCAACTTGGACATTACACCCACCAATGGTTCCAAGATAGGCGGTCTAACAGGAAGGAAAATATTGCTTCAATATTTGCATTGGTTAAAAAATTAGGTTCAGGACAAAACATTTTTTAAAGCTTCCAGTCAGTGAAATGTACAGTTCTAGTTATGGCAGAAAGTCAGGTGCAGTTGCACTGTTGCCAGTTTGGAGACAGTAGGTTCTCTTACTTCAGACCCCCCTGGTGACTATTTCTCAAAAGCAATTTCTTTGAAATTTCTCTGCAACACTTTGTTACAGTTGTTAGAACAGCGCCACTAGTTGATCAGGACAATGGGTCAATTCCCAGGCAAGGGACTGTAGATACACTATGGCCTCGTTTACACTGTCAGTGAAATGTGACCCAATTCCGATTTTTTACTCATATTTGACACAGATCTGATGTGTTCTATGACAGTGTAAACAGGAAAAAAATGCATGCATTTGGATATTTCGAGATCGGTTTCAGGCCTCATTCACATGTGGAAATAAATCAGATATGTGCCAATGCGACTGTCATGTAAACAGGCAGATTGGATTTTTTGAGTCATTATGCAATGTCTCCGCGGTTTAAAGAAGACGTACAACACAGAAGCGCTGCGCAGTTATACTATGTGAAAAGACTTGAAGTCTTTATTAAATAAGTCGTTATTTTTGCGCATGAAAAGTTCTCGTCGCTTTATAAACTTAAGATTGAGCCACTGTAGTCACTTGGACTATATTAACGATGTCTTTAATACATTTTCTGGGCCAGCAAGTTATAATGCCTTAGAAGCCTATGGAGGAGTGAGACAGCTCTCAGATTTAATCAAAAATATCTTAATTTGTGTTCCGAAGATGAACGAAGGTCTTACGGGGTTGGAACAACATGAGGGTGAGTAATTACTGACAGAATTTTCATTTTTGGGTGAACTAACCCTTTAATGTCGAGAGAAACCCCGACGCGCATCTGCAAAGGGACGGATGGCCCGACAAAACGTTGTGGCGTCGTAGGAGAGGAATGTGAAAAAACGTTGACACAACATATTGTTGTACACAACAAAATTTCGGACCCACTGCTCCTCCTTAAAGCCAATATTTAAAGCCAAAATGCTCCCACCAGTCCTGAGATCTCTCTCGCACACAATAATTGAAGCATATGTGCAATGATGGCACTTTTTGTCCTCCTCCGCCTCAAAATCATGGTGATGTTTGGCGATCTTCGCATATATCGCAGAGCTAGCATCAAGCATATTTCACGTCCACCCATCTGTGCAAGAGAATATAACCCTTTAAGCATGCGCGGTGTTTCAGAT
Source organism: Abramis brama (assembly GCA_022829085.1). Classification (NCBI taxonomy): domain Eukaryota; kingdom Metazoa; phylum Chordata; class Actinopteri; order Cypriniformes; family Leuciscidae; genus Abramis; species Abramis brama. The sequence continues at coordinate 50,202,670 of CM040769.1, read as the reverse complement.
AGTACGGCAAGTGTAAACACATGAATTGGATATGGGTCACAGTTGAAAGTACGTGTAAACGGTCGGTCAAAAAAAAAAAAAAACGGATAAAGGCAACAAATCAGAATTGGCCATCAAGACCTGCAGTGTAAACGAGGCCTATATGGACAAAGTATGTGGACCCATTGACTTGGTTCCACCTTTGCAGTTGCAACAACTTTCACAAATACTCTTGTGGATGTTTGAGCATAAAATTACACTGACACCCCACAATCTTGTGAAAATCTTTCCCAGAAGAGTGAAAGTTGTTGCAACTGCAAAGAGGGGACCAAGTCCATGTTAATGCATATGGATTTTAATGGCATGCCATTGAAGTTCTTGAGGGTGTAATAGCATACTTTTGTCCATATAGTGTATGTAATTTCTGTCTTGAGAAGAGCTACTGTTGACATACCAAGTCTTTCCGACATTGATGATCTTCTATCTTTTGCTCCAAGAAATCCATGTCCTGGTAGCTTTGGAGGGGTAATATGACGTCATCAGGCAACGTGACCTCTTTTGTTCTCGATCGAGAGATATTTGCTACTGTTCTCTCCAGCACAGTCAGCCTATCCTTAATCTCCTCTAGTGTACTAACTAAATATCTATCAATAGCTGGAAAGGAAGAAAACAATTAAAACTGAGCACATAGACCGTTTTAGCAGAATAATAGGCCAACTATAAACTCACAATAGGGGTCTAAAAAACAGTGTGCGCCTAGAGTCCAGTATTGTACAGCATTTCGGCTACGGTCAGGCTGCAGGCCAAAGTGACCCAAATCCGAACAGCACTAGTCACATGGAAACCTCAGTCTGGACAGTCGAATCGGAATTCGCCACTCTAGATTGATCATCATCACAATTCTGCGCTAGCGGGACCGAGAACAGCAGGTAAGAGCAAATTTAACTCTCTTTTTCCTCCCCCTCGTTATTATTTGCTCACAAATGATTTCTTCCACCTGAAATCAACCTAAAAACAAAACCGTAGATGCTAGCGCTAATCTCTGTGGCCTCCCATGTTTACTTCCGCACTATTTACGTCATATTACTCTTTTACGCATGCGGGCCACATTTTAAAAATAATGTGAACAGTCAGTCAAAAAAAAAAAAAAAAAAATCGGATCTGGCAATAAGTCGGAATTGAGCATTAAGGCCTGCAGTCTGAACGTATCCTTTGTAGCTTTCTGTATCACTTTCTCTGTACTATAATGCTAAATATACACATATACATGATAACGAATGTTGTTAAAATACTACTGTATCTGTAATAGGTGAAAATAATGAAATAGGCTAATGAACAGAGATGCACAGATTGACCGGAATTGGCCGATTTTCCCGTGATCGGCCATGACCGGCGACCAGTCAGTCCATATGCCGATTTTATGCCGGTCAAATGCATGTTAAAGGAGAACTCCGGTCAATTTTAACATTGAGCTCATTTTTTTGTAAATTTGGAGTGCTGTCAGTACAGAGAACAACAACAAAAATCGGTGTTGCCTACACCTTGTTATCCTCTTTTTAAAATTTGCACCCTGTTGACTTCAATGGGGCAAGTTTTAAACCTGCTTTTAGCCTCTTAACATCCTTGATGTGTCATTACAAGTGCACAGCCATGTTGAGTGATTCCTTCAGAGTGAACATGGTGAATCTGACTGCAGTAGATGAGAAAGATATTAATAAAAGTGATGTTAATTTAGCCAGCGCACATACCTATATTTACTTCCAGTTTTCGGTCGAAGCCCACAGTAATCGATTGTCGAGTTCACGCGCATAATTTTAGTTACCTATGATCACGCGTGTGAACTCGACAATCGATTACTGTGGACTTCGAGCGAAAACAGAAGAAAATAGTGGCTGGTGCACTTGTAATGACACATCAAGGATGTTAAGAGGCTAAAACAACAAAAAATTGGAGCATGTCAGAAAATAAAATGAATAATGAAATATTTATAGCAGATTTATTCATTTAAGCTTATTTTTAATCATTCAGTTTGAGTAAAAGTATGCATTATAGCAATTATCTGTTAAAAGAATATTCTAAGTTCTATGCAAAATATTCTATTAAAGAAAAGATAGAAAATAAATATTTGTGTGTGCTGTAAAGTGATTAGGAAAAATGAAATCGGAATCAGATAAAATTGGTATCAGCAGGTCAAAATCAATGAAAAAACGGAAATCAGAATCGGCCTAGAAAATTGTAATCGGTGCATCTCTACTAATGAAACAATAAAATCCACAGACAATACATTACAGACAAAATCCAAATATTATTAGGTAATGTAAGGCCTAGCCTAATAAGAAAGAAATGGATACTAACATTTCTTTCAAGAACCAATTCTCAATGAATAACCATCATTACAAGATGTAACCACAAAGAGTAAAAAATACTTTTGCTTCCAAGGCTAGAGAGGTGTAAGCCTTTTTACAGTCTACTAAACAATACCTGCTGATAGAGAGTGCCTCAGAGGAAGGGGGAAGGCTGCAGGTGATGGACGGCTTGCAGGTGGAAGGCGGCTCTCAGGTGAAAGTTGACTCACTGGTTGAAGGTGACTCGCTGGTGGAAGGCGGCTCGCTGGTGAAAGTTGACTCACTGGTTGAAGGTGACTCGCTGGTGGAAGGTGACTCGCTGGTTGAAGGTGGCTCGCTGGTTGAAGGTGGCTCGCTGGTGGAAGGCGGCTCGCTGGTGGAAGGGGACTCGCTGGTGGAAGGCGACTCGCTGGTGGAAGGCGACTCGCCGGTGGAAAGTGACTCTCTGGTGGAAAGTGACTCACTGGTGGAAGGTGACTCGCTGGTTGAAGGTAGCTTGCTGGTGGAAGGCGGCTCGCTGGTGGAAGGCGACTCGCTGGTGGAAGGCGACTCGCTGGTGGAAAGTGACTCTCTGGTGGAAAGTGACTCACTGGTGGAAGGTGACTCGCTGGTTGAAGGTGGCTCGCTGGTTGAAGGTGGCTCGCTGGTGGAAGGCGGCTCGCTGGTGGAAGGGGACTCGCTGGTGGAAGGCGACTCGCTGGTGGAAGGCGACTCGCTGGTGGAAAGTGACTCTCTGGTGGAAGGGGACTCGCTGGTGGAAGGTGGCTTGGAGACAGAGTAACCAGAGAGTTATGACCAGAAGGTTTGCCACCCATGGGTGGTGGTGGAACTGGTGGCTGGTGTACGACTGCAGCTGTGACCGTTTGTGACTGTCTCTGCCATTTCAGTGGAGCAGGTTCAGGCTCAAAATCAATGTAGCGTTTGGTAGGTCTGCACAAAATGAGGAGAAACAATCCAAGAATGCATTTTAGCACACATAAACAGCTGGCTCATACTAAATTAACTGGCTTACACTAATAACTGGCTCATACTATTTTAGAAATAGTAATAGTTTGCTTTCAGGATCTTGTTCACAACATTTATAACTAAGAATGCACCAGTACTACAATTTATGTTTAATATTTAACCTAATTTGCATAAATGTACTAGACAGTAAAGGCAATAGAACAACACTTACTGTCTTGACCGCTGACTGTGATCTAATTCTTCAGGCTCACTGGCTACAAGTAAATTTGTTTCTGCCATTTTGGCTTTATATCTTGCCTTTTCATGATCCACTGTAAGAAACAAGGAAAATGTGAATAGATGAAAGACCTATTGACATTTATTTTGACACCTTTCATGCAATGCTCAGTTTAAGTTATTTACAATTCTGGGAGAGAAAAAAAATCTACCTGCTGTGCCCAAAACACAGATTTTATGAGCTTTCCAAGTCTCTCCAGGAACTTCATGCATCAACAAAGCTGCCTTGTGTTTACCAGGGTCAGTATAAGGTGGCCACAGAGTTATGGAGGAGTCCTCATTAAGCCATTTGCTGCTCACAATCCCTACTGAGTAATCTGGGAACTCCACAATGTTGTACAGGGCCATCTCGCTGGTGGAAGGCGGCTCTCAGATGAAAGTTGGCTCGCTGGTTGAAGGCGGCTCGCTGGTGGAAGTTGACTCACTGGTGGAAGGTGGCTCGCTGGTTGAAGGCGGCTCGCTGGTGGAAGTTGACTCACTGGTGAAGGTGGCTCGCTGGTGGAAGTTGACTCACTGGTGGAAGGTGGCTCGCTGGTGGAAGGTGGCTCGCTGGTGGAAGACATTTACATACAAAAAAAGAAAGAAGAAAAAAACCTCAGTAGCTATGGAGAAATGGAATGGCTGCCCAGTCGGTGTCTGTGTGGATCAAAACATATTTTCTTGTTATATCTGACAGGTAGTTTATTTGGTCTGTACTTTCTAGATGACTTGCTTTATAAACACCGATGTCTTTTGAATCTAGAGGACTGGAGTAAAGGGAATCTAGCTTTGAAAACCTCTTGAAAATGATGTACTTTGTGTTGGTCTTTTCATCACATAGTATGTTCTGTACCCGTCCCAAATTCCCTTGAACCATCACGCAGTTGTCCCCAGTAGTTGTGGCAACGCAGAACTGTTGAAAGATTGCCTTATTATACTGGGTGCAGTGAGGTAGGTTAGGTATTGATGGACCACATGAGTGTTTCATTTTCAGCAAAGGTGTCTTGCTGTCTGTCTGCTTTGCTTTTTTTGATGTAATAAATGTCCTTTCAAGTGTAATTTGGTTAAATATTTGTTTAAGAATAAACTGTGGTTTCCGGGAAGCTTTTTTCAATTTCCTCATATAGTTTTCGAATGGAAAAGCTGACACTCCATCTAAAGCTCCATACCTCCTAACATCATCAGCCAAATGAGTCAAACTGTGCACATTATACACCAATTCATCAGCACCATACAACTGCTCAAATTCGCTTAAGAAATGTTTCATGAGAGCATCAGCGTAGTCACAGTAATAATTACACAAGGCAGGACAGAGCATCAAGTACATGGCAATTGAGAGATTCATGAAATTTCTGTAGTGGGAAGAGGAAAGGATGTCTTGTAAAACTATTGGGCCCGTATAAAGTAAGAACTGGCGGAATTCAGTGGCTTTCCACCGGTCAATGTCTGCTAATCTTCTTGGCTTTCTCTGAAACTCAATTGGCATATACTGCCTTAGCTGCTGCAATCTCGCAGAGATAGCCATCACTGCATGAGAGCCCAACCTACAAGAAAAATCCCCCTTCATCCAAAAACGTATCAATTTTCGAGTCACTCCAAGGCAAACAAGGTGCATGTAGTCCAGAATGAACATTGTAACCATGCCTATGTTAATCCGTGCAAGGGGAGAGTTGCCCCTGTGGTGATCCTCATCCTGCTGTCTAGAGAACTGATCATCTGTGCGGAGTGTAGCCGTCTTCTCTGGGAAAGTCATGTGGTTCTTAACATAGACTCCTTCTTGATTGCAGCGCTCACATCCAAAGTACCCATTGTGTCCCTTAATGTTTTTAATAAACGATCTTGCAGGAGCATCGCAAATGAAGCAGTCAATCTTTAAAGTAAAGTTCTTTCCTGCTACCTCAAAGCCTCGCTCAAGGCTAGCTACCCCCTGCACAAAGTCAGACAAATACTGCTCCAAATCCAGAGGCTTGCTATTGCCACAAAAAATTCCAATAACAAAAGGTTCCTCTGCAAATGACACTTTGCCCAAAATTGGCCACAACTGCAAAGCAGAGCTCTTGTACAAGGGCAACCCATCAACATTAATTTGGAGGCCAATAGTGTTGCTAACATCGTTGATGAGAGTTGAAATTGTCCGCAGGTAAGTGAGAATGCCAAAATGTATATATTCACCTCCTTTGATGTTTTTAACATTGGCTGCTATTTTTGCGGTTTGTAGCAGGGTGCGAGCTTGCTTTGGTAAATTTGGATGTAACTCTTGTAGTGCACAAAGAAGATCTGAGAGGGTGTTCTGTGGCACATCATTCCTCAGAGCCCACTCACACAGCACCTTTGATAGTTTTGCACATTCATCTTCCACTGTATCACCCTCATCACTACTGTCAACATCTTCCACTGTATCACCCTCATCACTACTGTCAACATCTTCCACTGTATCACCCTCATCACTACTGTCAACATCTTCCACTGTATCACCCTCATCACTACTGTCAACATCTTCCACTGTATCACTCTCATCACTACTGTCAACATCTTCCACTGTATCACCCTCATCACTACTGTCAACATCTTCCACTGTATCACTCTCATCACTACTGTCAACATCTTCCACTGTATCACTCTCATCACTATTGTCAACATCTTTCACTGTATCACTCTCATCACTACTGCCAACATCTTCCACTGTATCACTCTCATCACTACTGTCAACATCTTCCACTGTATCCCTCTCATCACTACTGTCAACATCTTCCACTGTATCACCCTCATCACTACTGTCAACATCTTCCACTGTATCACTCTCATCACTACTGTCAACATCTTCCACTGTATCACCCTCATCACTACTGTCAACATCTTCCACTGTATCACCCTCATCACTACTGTCAACATCTTCCACTGTATCACCCTCATCACTACTGTCAACATCTTCCACTGTATCACCCTCATCACTACTGTCAACATCTTCCACTGTATCACCCTCATCACTACTGTCAACATCTTCCACTGTATCACCCTCATCACTACTGTCAACATCTTCCACAGTATCACTCTCATCACTACTGTCAACATCTTCCACTGTATCACTCTCTTAACTACAGTCAACATCTTCCACTGTATCACTCTAATCACTACTGTCAACATCTTCCACTGTATCACCCTCATCACTACTGTCAACATCTTCCACTGTATCACTCTCATCACTACTGTCAACATCTTCCACTGTATCACTCTCATCACTACTGTCAACATCTTCCACTGTATCACTCTCATCACTACTGTCAACATCTTCCACTGTATCACCCTCATCACTACTGTCAACATCTTCCACTGTATCACCCTCATCACTACTGTCAACATCTTCCACAGTATCACTCTCATCACTACTGTCAACATCTTCCACTGTATCACCCTCATCACTACTGTCAACATCTTCCACTGTATCACTCTCTTAACTACAGTCAACATCTTCCACTGTATCACCCTCATCACTACTGTCAACATCTTCCACTGTATCACTCTCATCACTACTGTCAACATCTTCCACTGTAGTGATCACCCTCATCACTGTATCACCCTCATCACTACTGTCAACATCTTCCACTGTATCACTCTCATCACTACTGTCAACATCTTCCACTGTATCACCCTCATCACTACTGTCAACATCTTCCACTGTATCACTCTCATCACTACTGTCAACATCTTCCACTGTATCACTCTCATCACTACTGTCAACATCTTCGACTGTATCACCCTCATCACTACTGTCAACATCTTCCACTGTATCACCCTCATCACTACTGTCAACATCTTCCACAGTATCACTCTCATCACTACTGTCAACATCTTCCACTGTATCACTCTCTTAACTACAGTCAACATCTTCCACTGTATCACTCTAATCACTACTGTCAACATCTTCCACTGTATCACCCTCATCACTACTGTCAACATCTTCCACTGTATCACTCTCATCACTACTGTCAACATCTTCCACTGTATCACTCTCATCACTACTGTCAACATCTTCCACTGTATCACTCTCATCACTACTGTCAACATCTTCCACTGTATCACTCTCATCACTACTGTCAACATCTTCCACTGTATCACCCTCATCACTACTGTCAACATCTTCCACAGTATCACTCTCATCACTACTGTCAACATCTTCCACTGTATCACTCTCATCACTACTGTCAACATCTTCCACTGTATCACCCTCATCACTACTGTCAACATCTTCCACAGTATCACTCTCATCACTACTGTCAACATCTTCCACTGTATCACTCTCTTAACTACAGTCAACATCTTCCACTGTATCACTCTCATCACTACTGTCAACATCTTCCACTGTATCACCCTCATCACTACTGTCAACATCTTCCACTGTATCACTCTCATCACTACTGTCAACATCTTCCACTGTAGTGATCACCCTCATCACTGTATCACCCTCATCACTACTGTCAACATCTTCCACTGTATCACTCTCATCACTACTTTCAACATCTTCCACTGTATCACCCTCATCACTACTGTCAACATCTTCCACTGTATCACTCTCATCACTACTGTCAACATCTTCCACTGTATCACTCTCATCACTACTGTCAACATCTTCCACTGTATCACTCTCATCACTGCTGTCAACATCTTCCACTGTATCACTCTCATCACTACTGTCAACATCTTCCACTGTATCACCCTCATCACTACTGTCAACATCTTCCACTGTATCACTCTCATCACTACTGTCAACATCACTCTCATCACTACTGTCAACATCACTCTCATCACTACTGTCAACATCTTCCACTGTATCACCCTCATCACTACTGTCAACATCTTCCACTGTATCACTCTCATCACTACTGTCAACATCTTCCACTGTATCACTCTCATCACTACTGTCAACATCTTCCACTGTATCACTCTCATCACTACTGTCAACATCTTCCACTGTATCACCCTCATCACTACTGTCAACATCTTCCACTGTATCACCCTCATCACTACTGTCAACATCTTCCACTGTATCACTCTCATCACTACTGTCAACATCTTCCACTGTATCACCCTCATCACTACTGTCAACATCTTCCACTGTATCACCCTCATCACTACTGTCAACATCTTCCACTGTATCACTCTCATCACTACTGTCAACATCTTCCACAGTATCACTCTCATCACTACTGTCAACATCTTCCACTGTATCACTCTCTTAACTACAGTCAACATCTTCCACTGTATCACTCTAATCACTACTGTCAACATCTTCCACTGTATCACTCTCATCACTACTGTCAACATCTTCCACTGTATCACTCTCATCACTACTGTCAACATCTTCCACTGTATCACCCTCATCACTACTGTCAACATCTTCCACTGTATCACCCTCATCACTACTGTCAACATCTTCCACTGTATCACCCTCATCACTACTGTCAACATCTTCCACTGTATCACTCTCATCACTACTGTCAACATCTTCCACTGTATCACCCTCATCACTACTGTCAACATCTTCCACTGTATCACTCTCATCACTACTGTCAACATCTTCCACTGTATCACTCTAATCACTACTGTCAACATCTTCCACTGTATCACTCTCATCACTACTGTCAACATCTTCCACTGTATCACTCTCATCACTACTGCCAACATCTTCCACTGTATCACCCTCATCACTACTGTCAACATCTTCCACTGTATCACTCTCATCACTACTGTCAACATCTTCCACTGTATCACCCTCATCACTACTGTCAACATCTTCCACTGTATCACCCTCATCACTACTGTCAACATCTTCCACTGTATCACTCTCATCACTACTGTCAACATCACTCTCATCACTACTGTCAACATCACTCTCATCACTACTGTCAACATCTTCCACTGTATCACCCTCATCACTACTGTCAACATCTTCCACTGTATCACTCTCATCACTACTGTCAACATCTTCCACTGTATCACTCTCATCACTACTGTCAACATCTTCCACTGTATCACTCTCATCACTACTGTCAACATCTTCCACTGTATCACCCTCATCACTACTGTCAACATCTTCCACTGTATCACCCTCATCACTACTGTCAACATCTTCCACTGTATCACTCTCATCACTACTGTCAACATCTTCCACTGTATCACCCTCATCACTACTGTCAACATCTTCCACTGTATCACCCTCATCACTACTGTCAACATCTTCCACTGTATCACCCTCATCACTACTGTCAACATCACTCTCATCACTACTGTCAACATCTTCCACTGTATCACCCTCATCACTACTGTCAACATCTTCCACTGTATCACTCTCATCACTACTGTCAACATCTTCCACTGTATCACTCTCATCACTACTGTCAACATCTTCCACAGTATCACTCTCATCACTACTGTCAACATCTTCCACTGTATCACTCTCTTAACTACAGTCAACATCTTCCACTGTATCACTCTAATCACTACTGTCAACATCTTCCACTGTATCACTCTCATCACTACTGTCAACATCTTCCACTGTATCACTCTCATCACTACTGTCAACATCTTCCACTGTATCACCCTCATCACTACTGTCAACATCTTCCACTGTATCACCCTCATCACTACTGTCAACATCTTCCACTGTATCACCCTCATCACTACTGTCAACATCTTCCACTGTATCACTCTCATCACTACTGTCAACATCTTCCACTGTATCACCCTCATCACTACTGTCAACATCTTCCACTGTATCACTCTCATCACTACTGTCAACATCTTCCACTGTATCACTCTAATCACTACTGTCAACATCTTCCACTGTATCACTCTCATCACTACTGTCAACATCTTCCACTGTATCACTCTCATCACTACTGTCAACATCTTCCACTGTATCACTCTCATCACTACTGTCAACATCTTCCACTGTATCACTCTAATCACTACTGTCAACATCTTCCACTGTATCACTCTCATCACTACTGTCAACATCTTCCACTGTATCACCCTCATCACTACTGTCAACATCTTCCACTGTATCACCCTCATCACTACTGTCAACATCTTCCACTGTATCACCCTCATCACTACTGTCAACATCTTCCACTGTATCACTCTCATCACTACTGTCAACATCTTCCACTGTATCACCCTCATCACTACTGTCAACATCTTCCACTGTATCACTCTAATCACTACTGTCAACATCTTCCACTGTATCACCCTCATCACTACTGTCAACATCTTCCACTGTATCACTCTCATCACTACTGTCAACATCTTCCACTGTATCACCCTCATCACTACTGTCAACATCACTCTCATCACTACTGTCAACATCTTCCACAGTATCACTCTCATCACTACTGTCAACATCTTCCACTGTATCACTCTCTTAACTACAGTCAACATCTTCCACTGTATCACTCTAATCACTACTGTCAACATCTTCCACTGTATCACTCTCATCACTACTGTCAACATCTTCCACTGTATCACTCTCATCACTACTGTCAACATCTTCCACTGTATCACTCTCATCACTACTGTCAACATCTTCCACTGTATCACTCTCATCACTACTGTCAACATCTTCCACTGTATCACCCTCATCACTACTGTCAACATCTTCCACTGTATCACCCTCATCACTACTGTCAACATCTTCCACTGTATCACCCTCATCACTACTGTCAACATCTTCCACTGTATCACTCTCATCACTACTGTCAACATCTTCCACTGTATCACCCTCATCACTACTGTCAACATCTTCCACTGTATCACTCTCATCACTACTGTCAACATCTTCCACTGTATCACTCTAATCACTACTGTCAACATCTTCCACTGTATCACTCTCATCACTACTGTCAACATCTTCCACTGTATCACTCTCATCACTACTGTCAACATCTTCCACTGTATCACTCTCATCACTACTGTCAACATCTTCCACTGTATCACTCTAATCACTACTGTCAACATCTTCCACTGTATCACCCTCATCACTACTGTCAACATCTTCCACTGTATCACCCTCATCACTACTGTCAACATCTTCCACAGTATCACTCTCATCACTACTGTCAACATCTTCCACTGTATCACTCTCATCACTACTGTCAACATCTTCCACTGTATCACTCTCATCACTACTGTCAACATCTTCCACTGTATCACTCTAATCACTACTGTCAACATCTTCCACTGTATCACTCTCATCACTACTGTCAACATCTTCCACTGTATCACCCTCATCACTACTGTCAACATCTTCCACTGTATCACCCTCATCACTACTGTCAACATCTTCCACTGTATCACTCTCATCACTACAGTCAACATCTTCCACTGTATCACCCTCATCACTACTGTCAACATCTTCCACTGTATCACTCTCATCACTACTGTCAACATCTTCCACTGTATCACCCTCATCACTACTGTCAACATCTTCCACTGTATCACTCTAATCACTACTGTCAACATCTTCCACTGTATCACCCTCATCACTACTGTCAACATCTTCCACTGTATCACTCTCATCACTACTCTCAACATCTTCCACTGTATCACTCTAATCACTACTGTCAACATCTTCCACTGTATCACCCTCATCACTACTGTCAACATCTTCCACTGTATCACTCTAATCACTACTGTCAACATCACTCTCATCACTACTGTCAACATCTTCCACTGTATCACTCTCATCACTACAGTCTGTATCACCATCTTCAACTGCATCACTCACATCATCACTGTTGCCACAGTCATCAAATTAATTTAGGCAATCCATGAAAATATCATCTTCCTCATCATTGACATCCAGACTGGATTCAGGATTAACTTCTCCCAAACTTTCACCTCCATTAATCTCCTGAACTGAAGATGATGAATCAAAAGAATTCAGGAATTCTTAATGTGTGCCGGCGCTTAGTCCAATAACTCCTGGAAGCCATGTCCTCATAACCTGTGATAAAATATATAGGACTTTCACTTTCTTGGGCAGACATTCCCTTGCCGAGTCAAATATGCTGTCAACATAAATGTTCTGTTAAAATAATCAGGCAAACTAATAAACTTTTGTCTAATTTTTCCATTTTAAAATGAAAATAGACTAATAACAGCACTGCCTGTTTTTTTTAGCAATTTATAAGGGCTAAAATAAATAAATAAAAAATATATAACAATTATAAATGCAAATAACTTAACTTTATATACAAAGCTAAATTATGTTTAAATGCATATTAGGATCAACAATTCATCTCACTACTTGCACTGAACAACCATAATAATGCATTATGGACGTAACCGTTACAGACACATCATAAATCATGAGCGCAATAATCTTTGTTTTAATATGAAAAAAGGTCTCAACTTTCTAATTCAGTCTATTTTATAACAAAATTCAAACAATAGATGTCGAACTTTAATACAGTGTGATAGATGTAGATGTAGCGCCTCAGTGTAAGCGCTTTATCTCTCTTGGTTAAAGGAGAACTCCGGTCAATTTTAACATTGAGCTAATTTTTTTGTAAATTTGGAGTGCTGTCAGTACAGAGAACAACAACAAAAATCGGTGTTGCCTACACCTTGTTATCCTCTTTTTAAAATTTGCACCCTGTTGACTTCAATGGGGCAAGTTTTAAACCTGCTTTTAGCCTCTTAACATCCTTGATGTGTCATTTCAAGTGCACCAGCCACTATTTTCTTCCAGTTTTCGGTCGAAGTCCACAGTAGTCAATTGTCGAGTTCACGCACATGATCATAGGTAACTAAACCTATGCGTGTGAACTCGACAATCGATTACTGTGGACTTCGACCGAAAACTGGAAGTAAATACAGGTATGTGCGCTGGCTAAATTAACATCACTTTTATTAATATCTTTCTCATCTACTGCAGTCAGATTCACCATGTTCACTCTGAAGGAATCACTCAACATGGCTGGGCACTTGTAATGACACATCAAGATGTAGGCAACACCGATTTTTGTCGTTGTTCTCTGTACTGACAGCACTCCAAATTTACAAAAAAAATGAGTTCTCCTTTAAAACATGAATAGGCTATTCATCAAAAGCTTACAAAATAATAATAATAATAATAATATTGCGTGTCAATTATTATTTTCATAGTTCTTTCATCATTAAAGTTTTTATTTCCACACGTTTTAAAGCTATATGTTTAAACTTCTAATAGATCGTTTTCTGAGTGCACTTATCTGAAGCACAAACACACACACACATACACACACTGGCTGTCATTGTGAGTAACTTCGTTCATATTTTTTGTTGTTTTTTAAACTGTCAAATACACGATTCTTGTAAAGAGTGGTGGAGATGAGAGAGCAGATATTGACAAAACACTAACATGGTTTTGAAGCTATTTCTTATCCATTTTTTGGCCTTCAAATGTCTTAAAAACCCTCCAAAAACCTCAAATTTGGGACCTCTATAATTATAAAACCCTGGCTACACATTATACAAATGTAATCAACAGTGCTTTACTTTTTTCAGCTAACTTAGGTGTATTTAACAGTAGCATTCAAGTACAAAATTAAATATAACAATAATACAAATATAACAATAAAACACTAGACTTCACTGTATAAATTATACAATGATTCTTAATAAAGCTACTGTGTTAAAGTTCTTAGTCAAGAGCAGTGGGTGATTTTCTCTTTGTGTTTTGTTATATTAGGGATAGTTAACTGTTACCCCAAAAAATCTGTTATCATTTACTCTCTCAAGTTGTTTTAAACCCTAATGATTTTCTTCTGTTGAAAAAAGTTATTTTGAAGAATGTGGGTAACCAGACAGTTGCTGGTCCACAGTGACTAGTATATGTTTTTTGTACATTGGAAGTCAATGGGGACCAGCAACTGGCGGGCTCTGACGTGTAATGGCGTGATGTTTTTCAACGGCTCTGGCGTGATGCTATCTCATTGGCGCACACGTCAGAGGCGTCCGCGCCATTGGATGTGCAGTTGCCGCAGCACAGCCAATGAGTGAGCCAGACACTCACTGTTGCTAGCTGTGCAGCTGCAAAATGCGTTTTACATTATAGGCTTCAGTAAACCGAGGAAAAGGAGTTTCCCCACTGCGTATTGAGCATCACAGTCCCGCCCACAGCCCGAGAGCGCTTAGGTGCCGGAAGTAAATTTCCCATTCATTTCTCCCATTGACGTTTTGGAAAATCCGTATCTAAAGAGTTTTAGAGCATGTCTGAGGATAACCAGCTACGGCTGAACTCATAGGCATACAACATATCGTTTCGAGTGAAAAAACAAAGAGAAAATTCAAAAAAAGTCAAAGGTACAAGACTGTGTACATATTTTCATTTCCGGGCGAAGGAACTACTCATCCCATAAACCACCGCGCCTCACTGAAGTCGACTGAAGCCACAACCGCGAAAGAGCCTTTAGAGCGACTTTCAAATTTGACGACAGCCACGCGAACTTTTTCTTGTGCAGTTTATAG
>CM040769.1:50145120-50182620 GCA_022829085.1 Abramis brama | reverse complement strand
TGTGGTTCACATGACCCCGCTGGTTCAGTTTTTGGGAGCCTGGCTGGAGCTTCCTAAGCTGTCCCGCTGGCTCGCGAGAACCATCAGGCTCGGCTATGCATTTCAGTTCGCAGTCTCCTCCCTGAAAGCAGGGAGTCTGCTATACCATGGTGGGTGGCAATGCCCCTGTCATGCGTGCAGAGGTCACCACCCTACTGGCGAAGGGTGGAATCGAGACCGCCCCTCCGGCCGAAATGTAGTCCGGCTTCTATAGCCCCTACTTCATTGTACCCAAGAAGAGCAGTGGGTTACGGCCAATCCTGGACCTGCACATTTTGAATATATATACAGGCTCACAGGCTTCCATTCAAGATGTTGACAGCCATACGCATTTTTGAATGCGTTCGTCCGTTGGATTGGTTTGCAGCGATCGACCTGTAGGACGGATACTTTCAAGTCTCCACTCTTCCTCGACACAGACCGTTTCTACGGTTTGCTTTCGAGGGGCAGGCATACTAGTACACGGTACTTCCATTCAGGCTAGTGTCTCCTTGCATCTTCAAGTCGTTGAGGCACTCCTTGTGCCACTCCGGCAACACAGGGTTCACAACCTGAACTATCTTGCCCGTCTGGGCCTTCGGGTCAACTGGGAAAACAGCAAACTTTCCCCCGTGCAGAGGATCACTTTTCTTGGTATGGAAATTGACTCGGTAGCCATGTACGCACAGCTTACGAGCGAGCGCGTGTAGTCACTGCTGAACTGACTCTTGAGTCAATTCAAGGGCAAGTTTGCGGTTCCACTGAAGTTATTTTAGAGGCTCCTGGGGCATATGGCATCCGCAGCGGCTGCCACGCCACTCTGCACCGTTTACGTTTGCTCAAGGACCAACACATACTAGTCCGTTCAGACATCATGGCGACAGTAGTGTATATCAACCAACAAGGTTGCACTCCCGCTGTATATCGCAACTCACCCTTCACTCTTATGGAGTCAGGTCGCTTTGAGCCATTTACAGTCCGGGAGAGCTGAATTGTGCAACCGCAGGCTCTCACGATTTCGTCCACTTCCCGGGGAATGGAGACTTCATTCCCAGACGGTTCAGCTGATTTGGGAACAGTTCGGCGAAGCACAGGTAGATCTGTTTGCCTCCCCAGACACTTCCCACTTTATTCCCTGACCGAGGGGACCCTCGGCTTGGATGCACTAGAACACAACTGACGGCTGCATGTGTGTGTTCTGGACAGGACGCGGCAGGTTTGAGTACCCTACCACCTCAGGTGGTGGCCACCATCACTTCTGCTTGGGCCTCCACAAGACACGCCTATGCTCTGAAGTGGAACCTCTTCATCACCTGGTGTTCTTCTCCATGTATACCATGATTGTGTTTACACAAACACATTTGATAGAGAGGAACTGTCAGCTGTAGAACTACATACACAAGTCCTGCTAAACCATGTGTCCTTGTATACCATGATTGTGTTTACACAAACACATTTGATAGAGAGGAACTGTCAGCTGTAGAACTACATACACAAGTCCTGCTAAACCATGTGTCCTTGTAAACCATGATTGTGTTTACACAAACACATTTGATAGAGAGGAACTGTCAGCTGTAGAACTACATACACAAGTCCTGCTAAACCATGTGTCCTTGTATACCATGATTGTGTTTACACAAACACATTTGATAGAGAGGAACTGTCGGCTATAGAACTACATACACAAGTCCTGCTAAACCACGTGTCCTTGTATACCATGATTGTGTTTACACAAACACATTTGATAGAGAGGAACTGTTGGTTATAGAACTACATACACAAGTCCTGCTAAACCACGTGTCCTTGTATACCATGATTGTGTTTACACAAACACATTTGATAGAGAGGAACTGTTGGTTATAGAACTACATACACAAGTCCTGCTAAACCACGTGTCCTTGTATACCATGATTGTGTTTACACAAACACATTTGATAGAGAGGAACTGTCAGCTGTAGAACTACATACACAAGTCCTGCTAAACCATGTGTCCTTGTATACCATGATTGTGTTTACACAAACACATTTGATAGAGAGGTAAACCATGTGTCCTTGTAAACCATGATTGTGTTTACACAAAAACATTTGATAGAGATGAACTGTCGATTATAGAACTACATACACAAGTCCTGCTAAACCATGTGTCCTTGTAAACCATGATTGTGTTTACACAAACACATTTGATAGAGAGGAACTGTCGGCTATAGAACTACATACACAAGTCCTGCTAAACCATGTGTCCTTATATACCATGATTGTGTTTACACAAACACATTTGATAGAGAGGAACTGTCGGCTATAGAACTACATACACAAGTCCTGCTAAACCATGTGTCCTTATATACCATGATTGTGTTTACACAAAAACATTTGATAGAGATGAACTGTCGATTATAGAACTACATACACAAGTCCTGCTAAACCATGTGTCCTTGTCAACCATGATTGTGTTTACACAAACACATTTGATAGAGAGGAACTGTCGGCTATAGAACTACATACACAAGTCCTGCTAAACCATGTGTCCTTATATACCATGATTGTGTTTACACAAACACATTTGATAGAGAGGAACTGTCGGCTATAGAACTACATACACAAGTCCTGCTAAACCATGTGTCCTTGTAAACCATGATTGTGTTTACACAAACACATTTGATAGAGAGGAACTGTCGGCTATAGAACTACATACACAAGTCCTGCTAAACCATGTGTCCTTATATACCATGATTGTGTTTACACAAACACATTTGATAGAGAGGAACTGTCGGCTATAGAACTACATACACAAGTCCTGCTAAACCATGTGTCCTTATATACCATGATTGTGTTTACACAAACACATTTGATAGAGATGAACTGTCGGCTATAGAACTACATACACAAGTCCTGCTAAACCATGTGTCCTTATAAACCATGATTGTGTTTACACAAACACATTTGATAGAGATGAACTGTCGGCTATAGAACTACATACACAAGTCCTGCTAAACCATGTGTCCTTGTAAACCATGATTGTGTTTACACAAACACATTTGATAGAGATGAACTGTTGATTATAGAACTACATACACAAGTCCTGCTAAACCATGTGTCCTTGTATACCATGATTGTGTTTACAAAATATTAATAGGGAATAGGTAAGCAGTTTGAATAGAAGAATAAAATAGAAGACAGATAGAATAAACTCATTTACATATTTATTTATTGTAAGTTAGGGAAGCAGTTTGAATAGAAGAATAAAATAGAAGACAGATAGAATAAACTCATTTACATATTTATTTATTGTAAGTTAGGGAAGCAGTTTGAATAGAAGAATAAAATAGAAGACAGATAGAATAAACTCATTTACATATTTATTTATTGTAAGTTAGGGAAGCAGTTTGAATAGAAGAATAAAATAGAAGACAGATAGAATAAACTCATTTACATATTTATTTATTGTAAGTTAGGGAAGCAGTTTGAATAGAAGAATAAAATAAAAGACAGATAGAATAAACTCATTTACATATTTATTTCTTGTAAGTTAGGGAAGCAGTTTGATTTGACGGTCACTTACTGAATTGTGACAGATAGAATAGAAGATGGATAGAATAAACTCATTTACATATTTATTTCTTGTAAGCTAGGGAAGCAGTTTGATTTGACGGTCACTTACTGAATTGTGACAGATAGAATAGAAGATGGATAGAATAAACTCATTTACATATTTGTTTCTTGTAAGCTAGGGAAGCAGTTTGATTTGACGGTCACTTACTGAATTGTGACAGATAGAATAGAAGATAGATAGAAAAAAATAATTTATATACTTGTTTCTTGTAAGCTAGGGAAGCAGTTTGATTTGACGGTCACTTACTGAATTGTGACAGATAGAATAGAAGATAGATAGAATAAACTCATTTACATATTTGTTTCTTGTAAGCTAGGGAAGCAGTTTGATTTGACGGTCACTTACTGAATTGTGACAGATAGAATAGAAGATAGATAGAATAAACTCATTTACATATTTGTTTCTTGTAAGCTAGGGAAGCAGTTTGATTTGACGGTCACTTACTGAATTGTGACAGATAGAATAGAAGATAGATAGAATAAACTCATTTACATATTCGTTTCTTGTAAGCTAGGGAAGCAGTTTGATTTGACGGTCACTTACTGAATTGTGACAGATAGAATAGAAGATAGATAGAATAAACTCATTTACATATTTGTTTCTTGTAAGCTAGGAAAGCAGTTTGATTTGACGGTCACTTACTGAATTGTGACAGATAGAATAGAAGATAGATAGAATAAACTCATTTACATATTTGTTTCTTGTAAGCTAGGGAAGCAGTTTGATTTGACGGTCACTTACTGAATTGTGACAGATAGAATAGAAGATAGATAGAATAAACTCATTTACATATTCGTTTCTTGTAAGCTAGGGAAGCAGTTTGATTTGACGGTCACTTACTGAATTGTGACAGATAGAATAGAAGATAGATAGAATAAACTCATTTACATATTTGTTTCTTGTAAGCTAGGGAAGCAGTTTGATTTGACGGTCACTTACTGAATTGTGACAGATAGAATAGAAGATAGATAGAATAAACTCATTTACATATTTGTTTCTTGTAAGCTAGGGAAGCAGTTTGATTTGACGGTCACTTACTGAATTGTGACAGATAGAATAGAAGATAGATAGAATAAACTCATTTACATATTTGTTTCTTGTAAGCTAGGGAAGCAGTTTGATTTGACGGTCACTTACTGAATTGTGACAGATAGAATAGAAGATAGATAGAATAAACTCATTTACATATTTGTTTCTTGTAAGCTAGGGAAGCAGTTTGATTTGACGGTCACTTACTGAATTGTGACAGATAGAATAGAAGATAGATAGAATAAACTCATTTACATATTTGTTTCTTGTAAGCTAGGGAAGCAGTTTGATTTGACGGTCACTTACTGAATTGTGACAGATAGAATAGAAGATAGATAGAATAAACTCATTTACATATTTGTTTCTTGTAAGCTGTGCCCTTGTTCCGGACAAAGTCTCTTATGTTTTGGCTTGTCCGTGAAGCAAGAATGGGGTGGTCTGCCTTCTTGCAAGCCTCACATTCAGTCAAAGTTGCCAGCTTCCCTTTTGTGATGTGGTTTCCAAAGAATTTCATGACTGATTTGACCTCTGAAGCGGTCCATGGTCTTTTTACATAGGCCCTTTTTTTCTTTGGTCTGTCAAGCTCTATTAGAAATGTATTAGATGGTTAAAGTACAACATAGTTAAATCCAATGTATATAAGAGAGAAATGAATACCAAGGTAATGCAAAGTTGAAACAAAACCAGACATACCTTTAACTTTAGTGGATGAAGTAGCATCTCTGCAGACTTGTTCATCTCGCACATGTTCACCTATACCGTGTAAAAAAATTAAATTAAAACCTTTTTTCATGGCATATTTACCAAATTTCATTGCATATGAAATCATATGACATTGTTTCCCTCTCAAAAATCAGTTGCATGCTGCATAAGAAACATATACTACACTTTTATTCATAGATGATTTTAAAGGCACAGTATGTAACTGTAAGTTGTGCCGCTACAGGTCGCTTATTCAAAAAGATAAAAGGCGTAGCTTGATGCAGTGAATGATTATGGAATCTCATTCAATAGGGACAGAGACAGAGACTTGAGGACAGAGACTTGGGGTTTCCACGGAGGAGAGAGGTGAGGGGGCCGGTGATGACACTGTAGTTCTTGATGAAGAGATAGATGTTATCAAAACCAAGAAATCTCTGGAGTTCCCTTATGGTGGTGGGAATTTAGGATAGTATCCACCTTCCTTTCATCCATGGTGCCTTGTTTGTTTATGACGTACCAGAGGAACTGGATCTCTGACTGATGGAACTGGCACTTCTCTGCTTTCAAGAATAGTTGATCCAAACTCCGGGAATAAATGAGGATGTTGTTGTAGTAGACCAGTACAAATCAGTGGAGGAAATTCCGGAGCACCTCATGCGTGAAGTCTTGGAACACGGAGGTGGCTTTTACCAGCCCATCAAAAGGTATTTCACGAGTTCACACTTACATATAATTAGATAGAGTTAAGGTTTATGTGTATTTGGTGTGCTGTCCAGGGCAGGGGTTTTGAGCACGGAATTTGGCCCGAACCCAGAGTACTCCCCCCTGTTGTGGTAGGAATAGTAAGAAGTCAGGAGATGGGGTGGTGGAGGGATGCTGATAAACTGTCAACAAACAGAGGCAGGTCTGCTGTATATATACCTCTTATCGTTAATGGAGTTGATTTAACTGAATGCCCTCCTCTCGTGTTAATTAGGTTAATTATCTGAACATGCTCCTCCCAAACTTTGTTAATAAAACATCATTCAATGTGGCCTGTAGGTGTTACCACGTAGTTGTTTCAGGGCTGAGTGAACTAAAGGAAGGGGATCTCGGAACTATGAGGCATTTATTCTATCTAACTTATTTGTAAGTGTGAACTCGTGAAATCACAATTCTCCAGTGGCAGTCATCTTTGTTGTAAACTAATTCAACCCAAGCGCTCTTTGGTTATGTGGATGATTACGTAATTGTAGATCATCTGTCCATCATTCGTATTCGTACTCCTCAACGGATCAAGTCCAGACCGAACTTCCCGAACAAAGAAATGTTGTGGGCGGGGTTCGGGCTGGCATCCAGGCTAGTGATATCCAAGGAGCAAACAAGGAACACGGAACCAGGAAATCGATTGGGAGGTAGGTAGCACAGGTAAGTAGCTCATCGGAACGTCACGAAAGTCCTTGTCGCAGTCGAGACCTGACAATGACTGTGTCTGGTGTCAGTTTATACAGAGGTTATATGGTTGATGAGATGATTGGATAAGTGAAAGGTGCAGGAGATTAGAAGTCTGGTAAGGCTGAATGGAGTGAGGGTGGAGCATGGTGATTCCTTGACACTTGACACATTATGCTTGACATAGTGATGCAACTAATCAGGGGTGAAAAATGTTACATGCAAGACCTGAGAGAAGTTTTCTCTGTAGGGTGTCTCGGCTGACCCTGAGAAAGAGGGCG
The DNA here is from genome assembly GCA_022829085.1 of Abramis brama. NCBI lineage: Eukaryota > Metazoa > Chordata > Actinopteri > Cypriniformes > Leuciscidae > Abramis > Abramis brama. The sequence goes on along the minus strand of CM040769.1, from coordinate 50,175,549 downwards.
AAAAGCTCATATATGCTGGAGGTACTGGGAGTAGAGCAGCTGCTCCTCCAAGTTACAAAGAGCCAGCTAGGGTGGTTCAGGCATCTGGTTAGGATACCTCCCGGATGGCTTCCAGAGGATTTTTTTCCAGGCATATCTAACTGGAAAGGGACTCTGGGGAAGACCTAGAACATGCTTAAGGGATGATATCTTTCTGCAAGCCTGGGGACAATTTTGGTTCCCACAGTAGGAGCTGGAGAAAGTGGCTGGGGAAAGGAAAGTATGGAAAGCCCTACTTGGCCTGCTGCCACCGTGGACTGGTTCAGGGTAAGTGGAGGAAAATGGTTGGATGAATGGTAACAAGGTAACATTAATAAAATGTTGATTTCTCATCCAAAACAGTTTTAGTTGATGCTTAAAGTTATGTTTGACCAGCAGTAATTGCAACTTTTGTCCAGTGTCTAATCCTGCTCCCGGAGGGTCATTGCTCTGCAGTTAGCTCCAACCCCAATTAAACACACCTGCTTCATATTTTAACCAGGATATATCAAATATTGTCCAGCTATTATCTTTGCCTCCCCTCACATACCCTTGCGTTCTCCCCTTCACACTTTGAAAATCCGTTTCTGACTGCAATAAGATCCATCACACAGACAGAATGCTAAAATGAACTAAAATTAATCATCATACATACACGTTTACACAAATATTAAATAACATTAACCATTACTGATTGAGTTGAGCTCCAGAGGTCTGGCTCCATTGGAGTCTTCATCGCTGTCAATGTCCTGGTCGTCATCTTCGTCTGTAAAATCTTAGAAAACACAATGGAAAAATAAGCTTAACATTGCTCATTTCATGTTAGTTAGTACTCATTACTTAATTGATTAAAAAATTGTATAGTAACTGTACCTTGGATTTCATCAAGAGATTTTCCTTTTAATTCTGTCAGCTTACCCTTTTCAAGGGCTAGAAGCAGTTTTGAAATTTTGGTCACCTGGATGGTTGCCTCAGGTAGTCTGTAATATTCTCTATGCACATTAATATTGTGGCCTAGAAAGTCTGCCAGTTGGTCCAGTTCATTATTTTTTAAATTAAGAATTTGGGAAGTTGTTGCAACTTGTTTCCTCAGTTGTGTCGATCTCAAGTACTCTGGGTGAGTTGCACCACACTCAGCAGCAAACCTCTTGAGACAGTCGTGACCTCTGTAGTAGCTAGAGCACTTTGGAATGGCAAAGAGGAATTCATTTTCTTGCAGTACTCCACATTGTGCCCGCTTCTCAATAAGCATTTCCAGAGCTTTTGTGATGTCTGGGTTGAGCAAAACAGCTACTTTTCGTCCTCTTTTTCCTTTTAGCTCAACTCGTGTAAAATATTTGCACAAGCTCTTCTCATAAGCTGAAAGACCCAGCTCGTCAGATGTGTAAGAGTCATCTCTTTGGAGGAAATTTTTTAAAGGCATCTTGGAGACCTCTCCAACCCGTCGTCTGTTGAACAGGATGATCCTGGTCATTGTTAGCTTGGTGAGACATGCATAGTTGCACTCTGAGGTATTTTGGCTAAGTTCCTGGAAGGCCGATTCTGCACTTCTTTGTAAATAGTCATTAAGCTTTTCAATGTCTTGAGTGAGTGGCATTTTGGTCGGCTTGTTGTATTTCGAATCATTAATGGTGCTTAACGCTGAGTTAGATATGAATTCCGACCACTTTGATTTGTACAGTTTCTGGAATGCTTCTGCACTGCTTGCCAACTCTGCATTTTCAGCAATAAGAGCATGACATTGGATAATTTCGCTAACTTTTAAGAGGGAGTGTCCGATTTTTAAAGCTAAGCTTGGAATTTGGAAAGAATGTGTATTTTCATGAAACCCTGCAGTTTCTCTAACTGCTTGAATGACATTCATGAAATTTGCTGGCTTCATGGCATCATCCAGAGATGCAGATGGGCATTTTTTACGCAGTGTTATCATGAATCTGCCAAGCTCACGGACCTTCTGGCGGATGTATTCATGCTTTGAAGTGTGAAATCCGTGGCGATTATATAGGGACTGAGCAAATTGAAGAAGGCCAGAATCATGTCTCACAACATGGGCAATTTCATCTTCATTCATTTTACTCAATATTTTCATTAACCCTTCCTCTGTTTTACCAGAGAAGCAAGATTTGGCCACTGCAGCAATGGTGAGGACTCTCTGTCTGCCCTCAGTAGCTTTATCTATCTTAGCTGGTTTGGACTTGCATCCTCTCATGTGCCTCCACAGCTCATTTCGCAAAAACATTCCCTTGCAATACAAGCAGTATTCATATGTCTTCTGGGTTGAACCTGTGTTTTTAAATGCTCGTCGTTTTACTTTTAATGTACCTTCTCCCTTTTTAAGGACATTGTTGTTGTGGTTGAAGTTGCCTCTGTTTCTCAATTTTTCAAGCAGTTGTTTTCTTATTTTCGATTTTGCAGGTAAACTCAGAGCCTTTGCTATATCCATGTCTTCTTTGGCATGGACTTTAAAGTGTCTTGAAATTTTGGACTGAGGTTCTCCACACACAAAGCAAAAATTCTGCCATGCTTTGGCAAGTGTTGATGATGTTTGAGTTTCTGAATAGCTGTCAGGAAAGTAAATTTTTTGTGTTGTATCTTGAACTTCTGTGTAGTCCATAGAAATAGGCTCATCTGGTGTCGTTTCATCTGGTGTCGTTTCTACATGTATTTTACATGTAATTGATGCATCAAGTGGACTACTGACTGAGTTTTCACTTTCACTGTCTGTGTCATTATCAGATGCAGAACAGGGGACATATTCCTCTCCAGAGGACCTTTCATCCCCCTCACTTTCATCAGCTGATGCTGATGTATACTGAAGAAACAGTGTAGTAGATTTATAGAATTAAATTTCATATGCATGCATAGAAATTTATTAAATATATTTTAATGTAATTATTTATGGTAATTGCTTACATCATTTCGTAGTTTTTCAAAACATTTTGCATGCCATACTGTGAAGCAACCTGAGAAGTAAAAATCACTTAATCAGTTCAAATGAGATTTTCAAATATGGTAAATGTAATTTGATTATTTCACAATAACAAACTGTTCACCATTCATTGTTGTTGAGAACTGGACTATAATTTAGTGTTATTCAAAATATCTATAAAAAAATCCAGACAATTTAAAAATTACCTATACATTTGACTCCAGACCACTTTAGAGAGGAGAATGGTCCATGGCAAGCAAGACACTTCTCAAAAGAGGACAGTTGTTCAGGTTTTATAGTGTGTTTCTTACAAACTGAAAGAAAGCAGAAAATAAACACTTTCACTTTTGAAATTGATAGATTCAGCTAATGTCCTTAGCTATCCTTGTCAGGATAAATCACACTGAGAGGGTGATTAAACTCAACAAAACTTTATTGAACACTAGGGTGTGTGAACCTTGACTGGTGTCACGATTTGATTAGAATAGGATTATCATGTCAACAATTCGGTTCAATTTAATATCACAGTGCATTGATGGTGTGTTGCATGATTTTGATTACATAAACTGAATTTGCGTTGCATGATTTTGACTACATTTGAAAGAGGGTGGCAAACCAACATGAGGAAAAAAGGTAAAGTGTGGCTCTTACCTGATGTACCTTGAGCAGGCTCATCGGCTTGACTGAATTCTTTAGGGTGCCAATGGGCTGGATCACGCTCTGGAGTGGCCTCATGGGCTGGATCACGCTCTGGAGTGGCCTCATGGGCTGGATCACGCTCTGGAGTGGCCTCATGGGCTCGATGACGCTCTGGAGTGGCCTCATGGGCTGGATCACGCTCTGGAGTGGCCTCATGGGCTCGATCACGCTCTGGAGTGGCCTCATGGGCTCGATCACGCTCTGGAGTGGATTCTGTTGTGTTAATAGAAGTTGTGTTGTGTGATTTTGACTAAATTCAAGAGGGCTGCAAACCAACATCAGGAAAAGAAAATAAGAAAAGCGGTGCTCTTACCTAATGTACATAAAGCGGGCTCATGGGTTGGAGCAGATTCTACAGTATGTTCTTTGGCAGGAACGGGCTCTGGAGCTGATTCATGGGCAGGAGTGGGCTTTGGAGAGGACTGTTTTCAAAATATATTCAAAAGTATATTCTTAATACATAATACCCAGATAGCAGACAGACGTCAATTCAACATTGATTTTTAGTTGTAAAGGTCTGTATCAGTTAGGGGTGTAACGGTACGCGTAATCGTGTTGAACCGTTTGGTACGAGGCATTCGGTTCGGTGTTACGCATTTTCAAACCGAACGGTTATTTCAAATGTACGCGCGTCGCGAGTAGGAAATTTCTCTGGCATTTCTTTCTTTTTGCTGTATCGAAAACATACCGAACCGTGACACAAGTGTATTGTTTTGAACTGAACCGTGAATTTTGTGAACTGTTACACCCCTAGTATCAGTCATGAACTTTTGTAAACATACCTTGTTTTTTGACGTTGTGTTAACACGCCACGGCAATCCAGTTCCTCCATAATCATATGTGACTTCTTCTTCAAAAAAAATGTCCTTTATTGCAAATAAACATAAATGAGGGAGGCCATCAACTTCAAGTTTTTTCATTTTTGCGTTGGGTTTTGCGTCATCATTGACGCGTCTTCCTAGGGACCCATCATCCATTAAGGCATCAATACTGAAAAGAAGTAAATAATAAAACAATCATATAAATTAATAGGCTACTTCTTACAGTATTTCTGAATCATATGGCTGGTTAAAAATAATCCTCCAATTAATTACAATCTCTTTTTAATAATCTTAATAATAATTCCTAAAACTCCAAGATTATTTATGATAATATAACAGAGAGGAAGATCAACTAAGCAAAGAACTTGTTGCATATATAGGTAAACAGGTATTACAAAAAAGCAGTAACATTTCACTGAAAATGTGCCCAAATAAAATCTTAAATTTATGGTCAACTATTTCACAGATGAAAATACATGGCTTAAAGGAAATTAGAAAAAAAAAGTGTTCTGGTTTTAAAATAAAACTACCCCTTCAGTAGCTAATGCTAAATAGGGGAATAATAAGTAATCAATTCTTCCTTACCCCTCATTTACACTGCAAATGTCTGCGGCGCATTACGGCTGCAACACGGCTACCGGAGCTGATCGCGCCCATTCTAGTCAATGCTTGTGTTTACACCGGGCGCGACGCGGTGCGTTTCAGAAGCTTCCCAGAAGCGGCTCTCCGCACCGCTTCGCTAAAAATAGGCGCCTAGTCTATTTTTGACGGACGCGCGTCCAAGTCGCACTGGTAATACAAAATAAAAGTAAAAAAAAAAAACTCAATTTCAAAATAAAGACGTATATTGGCAATATATCCTAGGAGGTAAAAAAAAGTAAATTTTCAGGGTATTTTTTTATTTATTAAGCACATAAATATGTAAATGTATTTTTAGTATACTTATAGCACACACACACACAAACAAATTTCCAATACATTAAATTATATTTTTTTTCCTCTATGGTGGACATTTAAGTGTATTAACTATGCCGGCAACAGCACAACAAAATAGGACATATCAAAAAACATAACAATAAACACAATTACACCGGACAAAACATAAACATTTAGCCATGGTATCTAGAAACCCCAAAATCAAGAAAAAACACGTCGGGGTCAGGCAAATAACGTGGTCTCACGCATCCAGTCGCTCCGCTTCTGATATGCTCCCGGTGTGAGTTGGCACCGCGTGAAGGACGGAATAAAACCTTGTCGCAGCCGTAATGCGCCGCAGACGTGTGCAGTGTAAATGAGGGGTTAGAAGTAATGCTTTAAACATACTTTAAGAATAAGACTTTGCATGGTCACTAGTACTCACCAGAAATCTATATTGTGGTGCCTGAAGTTGTATGCATACGGATTGTTAACCTGTTTTTCCACAAGTTTTCCTTTATACTCCAAAATAAAGTCTCCTTTCGCTATGCTTTGGGTAGCAAATACTCCATGTCCTGACAAAAAAAAAAATAGGCATCATTAAAAGTCATTAAGTATGTATATAATTGAGTCATTCCGTGCCATAATTTTTTTTTTTTGTGGAAAAAATCTAGACTCAAATGTTTCATTTTGATCATTTTTCTTCTGATGAAAGAAGTACATGTATGATGAAGAAAGGTAAAATATTAAATGGAGCCAAATTACTGGTGAGTAAAAATGACTTTATAAGATGGCAGTAGGCATGTGCCGGTATCAAATTTTCATGCTGCGATTAATTGATTGTAGGGCTGTAATCTCTCAGTCGTCTAGTCGATTAATTGGTCGATACGTTCTTGCTCGACCAAAATTCTGATTGGTCGATGTGTTTGCCGTGTTAATTTCATCAGGTGGAAAGCAGGAATTGCTAATGGGGGTGTTTTCAGAGCACTCCTGTTTCGCAGGTAACAGTCTGTCTTCAGAACAACCCCCTTGTTTTCGAGACGAGAAGCGCCGCGCCATGTCTTTACAATTTGAACACATTATTCTCAGTGTACACACACTGGCGGCGTCTGACTGTCCGCGGCGCCCAGCAACAGCTCAGGACCGCGTTCAAAATCTTGCCGCACCACAGAGCGCTATTTACATAGTTTTATATTTAATTGACATTATATTTGTCTCAAATCGTCGTTAATGTATATACTGCCTTCACCATGTGCTGCAATATACATTTAGTTTTACATTCATTCACAGAAATCAGCTGATAGAATGAAAATTGCAGATGTTATCGGAATTATAGGTGAGATTCTCAATTCATTCAGTTTTCTTTGGTTGATTACAGCCCTAATTGATTGAGCTTTTATCACAGTATACAGTATTATCACAATATATTATTTGCACAAGAGAAACGGATAGATTGGGTGGGGATGTAAAAAAACCCGGTAACTAAACAGAATTTTATTCATTTTAGTGACAACATAATGTACCATGTAATAATAATAATAATAATTCATTACATTTAGGGATGGGGCCGATCCGATCCAGTATCGGTATCGGGACCCGATACCAGCGTAATTCACGTATCGGATTTTCCCGATCCAACCTGCGGAGATTTCCGATATCCATGAGTCATGTCTGCGCTCGCTTTAACGTCTGCTGAAATGACTCCAAAAGTGATTCCCGCTGGATAGTCTGCTAGCTGGCTGCAAACTGCGGAATGGATTTCCTGAACGGAGGCGCGGCTCAATGAGACACAGAGTTATGAGACACGCTCCCGCTCAGGAAATCCATTCCGCAGTTTGCGGCTAGCCAACAACGTCTGCTGTGTGGATAAACTTCACACTGGAAACACCGCAGAGCAAGACAGCAAAATGCAATGATGCAATAAGTCCTTTGAAGCTCCCTCGCGTCGTACAACACAACGAACTCAATAAAACATTTAAAAAAGCACAACGTTACTGTGCGTTCACACCAAACGCGAATAGCGCGTCAAATTCACGTCTACCGCGTCTAGTTGGACGCTTGAATATTTTGAATCCATTCGCGTGTCCAGAGAAAAATTGACGTGCGTAAAAAGCAAAAGTTTGAAGCGAAGTCGACGCGCGTCTGAGGCAAAATCCGCTTGTTTGTTTGCACGATGCTGATGTTGATCGAGCATTTACTGCATCGGAGCGAGGATCACCCTTCAGATAGTGTGTGTGTGTAATATGTTTACACTTGCACTTTTCTTTCAAGACGCAAGTATTTGACATTTTGGGAATGTAATAAATATTGACATGACAATCAATTTGAAACCTCAGTTGCATATTTGTTTTCAGAATGGGATTTTTCCTGTTAACAGGATTTCCTGTTTTTCTGACTTCCTTTTCTGACCTTATAACTTACCTCAAGTTGCCTTTTGGGACATACATGCATACATAGGCTACATACATAACATATTATTACTTGCCTGTTGAGAGAAGTTTATTTCAGCCTCATATAAAATAAACAAAAATGAAATTAATAATAATATTAAAGCAAACACAGCTCTGGTATCGGAATAGTATCGGTATCGGCCGATATCCAAATTCAGGTATCGGGATCGGATCGGAAGTGAAAAAATGTGGATCGGTGCATCCCTAATTACATTTATATAGCGCTTTTCTCGGCACTCAAAGCGCTTTACATAGCTGGGGGAATCTCCTCAACCACCACCAATGTGCAGCATCCACTTGGATGATGCGACGGCAGCCATATTGCCCCAGAACGCCCACCACACACCAGCTTACTGGTGGAGAGGAGACAGAGTGATGACAATGTACAATGTTTACATGGTACAATGACTGGTAGGCTACTGTTTGTATTATTGCTCAACACAATTTTCACGATTTCAATTCAATACTTGGGATTTGATTTCAGTCTTGACTCATTTGAATAAATATTATGTAGGCTACAGTTACAGTAGATAGCCCATGTTATTTTTTCTCATGAAAAAAAAAAAAAAAATCAAACATGTAAGTAACCATACAGAGAGCCCTATCAGCTGGTATTATTAAAGGTTAAAAATAACACATTAAATCAAACATAATGTGGTTTTCATTATAATAACAATTATGTAAGGACACAAGTAAAAATATAATGAATATGTAATAAAGGGCACCTATTCAGCAAAATACTCCTCTATAGCTATTTCTTCTAGTCGACTAACGTGCTGGTCATTAACCCTCTGGAGTCTGAGCGGTTTTCTGGGCCCTTGAGATGTTCTGACATGCTCTTACATTTGTGCTTTTTTCAGTTGCTTATAAACATATTAATGGCAAAGGTGTAAATTCACTCTATAAAGCACAAACAGGGCTACCATAATATGTGAGCCACGTGTATGTACATGTTTTAATTTTTGAGAGAATAATGTTTATGCGTGGATATTGAAAAAACTAAAAACTAAAATTTCTGAAATAAGGCCACAAAACACATAGTAAATATGTGTCAATAAGACTTTTGACCAATGGATGTCGTCGCCTATAGTTTTTTCTTCAAAATTATGTGAAAATAGTCTTGCTTTATCGTTCAAATAAAACCATACATTGATTTAAATTGATGTAAAACAGGTTTTGCTTGGAAAGCCAATATGCGAGGGGGCGTGAACGAGGAGTGGTTTTCACCTGAATTACCACCCACTCTGCATAATGATGAGCCATTCACACAGGTGTGAAACTGGCTGAGCCACAATGCTTGGACAAAAGATATTTAGAAGAAGACTTATATTGACCATTTAAGATTTTGCTTACATCTATCTTGTACATATGTTGTGCTATTTTATTAAAAAGGTTACAATTACAACAATAATTACAATTTCAACAATATTTCAAGTGTACTCTTTCTTTGTAAAAAAAAGGAAAGATTATAGGCCTACATTTTATCTATGTATTCATTACTTTGAATATAGCCAACATTGGAACAGCTAACATCTTAGTTGATGACTTTATTTTTGACAAAAATATTAGGCTATTTTATATATAGATTTTTACTCATCTCAGTATAGCAATACAGTTTGCTAAAACATCATCATTCGTTGAAGATAGGCTTATTTACTTTAAATCCAGGAAAGTTGTTAGTGAAAAAATTATTAAAATTAAGATACAATTGATACAAAACGAAATTCGTTTTAAAGAAAGGATTTGTACTTTCTGTTTTGAGGTCTCTGTGAAAGTTTGAAAGTCTTTTAGTGTTTTTTTTTTAGAGCTCGCGTCCATAATGGAGAAAAAACAGAGCGCATGCCGTTCATTCGTCAATAAACAGAAACCCGAGAAGGAAAAACTTACTAGTATTCCTCAGCTCGTATTCCTCGTATTCCTCATTATTCCTCACAGCGCTGCAAGACGGTGTAAGCAAGTAATGTTCTGAATAAACTTGTGTTTTGGTTTTCTCGAGCTGATGGGGGCGTTCACAGGATTGCGCGGATTACCTCAGCCATTTGCGTTTGAATAGCGTGCGCTCTCCGTGGGCGGAGTCACATTACATTTGAATTAGCTCTAATTAGGTCTACTGGAATCGCTCTCTTTTAATACAGATCTCACAAGATGAGAATATTTGTTTTTTATATAAATTACTTCATTTAAAAGAAGAGATTTCAAGCTTCATAAAGACATATATCACTTGTATGTGTGAGAAGTATTCACTGAGTTATGGTTCATTTTCGGACGCGTTTCAGAATGGACTACACGGACAGAGAGAAGGCAGAACTCGCTTCGTGTTTATTTTTCTTTATTTGTCGAAAAGCACAACACTATGTTTTTATTGTGAGTATACATAAAAATAATACACATTTAACAGAATCGATTGATGTATGGAACTCCTATGGAAAATCAAAGTCAACAGAGTATTCATGAGTTTCTTTTACACTGATAAAAAAAAAAGCGAGCTGGTATCGCCGGCGATACCGTCGACCTCAGGGGGTTAAATGGCTTTGCTGAGGTAAATGTGTTTTTTCCCTCAAATTTCCCATGTGAGGATTGCTTACATTAGACTAGAGTGCGCACTGCGCTGCATGCTCACAGTGCTTATAAACATGTGGCGATTGTTTACATCAGAGTGTGCACGTGTTTCGCGCAGATACGCAGTGTTTGTTTAAGCGGTTAATGGAAAATAAGCTAATGCGCGTTCTAAAAATCTAAATTCGGATCTATTATTTTTCACGGTATTTTAAAGTGCCCGCGATAACAATATTGTGAATATTCATTACTGCGATTTATCGCATTACCAAATACCGGCACATGTCTAGATGGCAGCATAGTTTTACACAGAGATTGTTAGGTCTATTTGTGAAACCTGTTCAAAAGTCAATTGAAGAGTTCAATCCAGTTGTTTCAACTGGTTTTGAAGAGTTTTAGAACGTTTGAGCAGTGTGTATGATTGTCAACAATCAGGCACTATCTAAAATAGGGATGGGCATTTTTCAAAAATATTGCTTTCGAATAATCAGGCTCATAAAAATAGAATATACGAATATTTGTTTATTTAAATGAAGTTTAACAAAAAATACTATTTTTTTTATATATATTTTAATATATATAAAGTATTTTTATATTATTTTATAAAGTATTCGTATATTATATTTATAAAGTATATTCTGGTCCATTCTCATTCGTGTTTCTTCTGCCGGAATCTCTTCATCATCTGGGTCTGATTCCGGTTCATACATGTACGGCTTAATGCCATACAGAACAGCGGGTCTCTCACTCTCAGCCATTCTGCTTCTACTGACTGTTTATTGCCATAGGTATGCAAATTATTATTTTTTAAGTTACGCCCTCATCCAAAAGCAGGGCGGGGATATGCAGCTCATTCCCATTTAAGGTGGTACACACCAAAACAGCTCTTTTTAAAACAGGCCTCAGTGTTTCCCACAGACTATAAATCAATTTGTGGCGGGTGGTAATAATCTCCGTTGATAATCTGTTACACAGAACTTTATTATATTAAATATTAATCAAAAATGATTCACACCTTCACAAAATCCAAATATTCAGTGTAAGAGTAAAAATTACATAACATTATTTATAGTAAGTTTATTTGATTCACAGCTTATTTACAGTTTTGACCTCGACAACCCAACTGCATTTACCGCAAACAGTCTAAACTAAAAGATTGTTTTGGTTGAATCGGTTTAAAGGAGTCATTAGTTCGCGAATCGGACGTGTCATTAGCGGACTTGTACGCGTTGAGTGATTATCCGGCAGTTTAGGACATCGCACAAGATTTGTCAACACAGAAAACATTTCATCATTGGATAGGTTTTTGTTTAGTTTATTGAAAGTGTTTTTTATGTCAGCTGAATGGGCAGAACGCTTTTCAGAGAAGAAGGCAAGGTAAAAAAGTTTTTTTTTGCACAATTCACACCCAGCGGTAATTCAGGAAAAAAATATCCGAATGCTCCACGTGAAACTTCGTTCTTCCGATCTTTTACCATTGTGTCAATTCTCAATTGATTTAGATTAATAAGCGCGAGGGAGTGAGAGAGAGCAAGACAGTTTGAAGACGCGCGCGCGACCGGGCCTCTCTCTCTGCTCGTTCTTTCAGTAATATGCGATTTTCCTCAGACATACGTTTTTCTCCCACACAAAAACAGAATTTTATTCCAAATATGTAAAATTCCGCAAAATTCCGCGTTGACACTAGATTCCGCGTTAATTTGCCAATTCCGCGATTCCGTGATTGCGGAAATTATAGGGCCCTAGTTTAGGATGTTTGCATGGAAGGATTGTACAGGGAGAATACAGATATAAAATCTGCTGACTCGTTAAGTGATTCTTTCCCTCATTAAAATCAGATAATTTCCAATTAATTCTAAATACTAGGGAATACCAATATGGTGGCACAGTGGCTTCCCTATTTATGGTGTCATGAGCAATCCAGTCATTTATATAGATCAGTGGCGTGAACGCAGTTTGATTTTGGGAATGCTGCTAGTTATTATCAGGACTAAACAGGATCTAGAATGCAAACAACATGTCTGGATTTTAATTAGAGAAATGTTAATTGATAAACATACATTAGAATAAATAAAATTACTTACCTTTCACATCATTTATAAAAACAGCTTGGATACAATTCTTGTCTCTACTCTCCTGTATATAAAACAAGGCCTCTTCAATGGGGGTACGTCCGCCCTTTGATCTTGTACAGATCCTTGTCACTAAATGAACAAAACATTGAAGATTAACATCTAAGGCTACATGACATTCAACAAAAACTTTTAAATGAATAAAAAAATATATATATATGTAGCTATAGAATTACACCACATGTCCTTGTAAACCATGATTGTGTTTACACAAACACATTTGATAGAGAGGAACTGTCGGCTATAGAACTACATACACAAGTCCTGCTAAACCATGTGTCCTTGTAAACCATGATTGTGTTTACACAAACACATTTGATAGAGATGAACTGTCGGCTATAGAACTACATACACAAGTCCTGCTAAACCATGTGTCCTTGTAAACCATGATTGTGTTTACACAAACACATTTGATAGAGATGAACTGTCGGCTATAGAACTACATACACAAGTCCTGCTAAACCACGTGTCCTTGTAAACCATGATTGTGTTTACACAAACACATTTGATAGAGATGAACTGTCGGCTATAGAACTACATACACAAGTCCTGCTAAACCATGTGTCCTTGTAAACCATGATTGTGTTTACACAAACACATTTGATAGCTTCCATTTCATGTAGTAACACAAACACATTTGATAGAGATGAACTGTCGGTTATAGAACTACATACACAAGTCCTGCTAAACCATGTGTCCTTGTAAACCATGATTGTGTTTACACAAACACATTTGATAGAGATGAACTGTCGGCTATAGAACTACATACACAAGTCCTGCTAAACCATGTGTCCTTGTAAACCATGATTGTGTTTACACAAACACATTTGATAGAGATGAACTGTCGGCTATAGAACTACATACACAAGTCCTGCTAAACCATGTGTCCTTGTAAACCATGATTGTGTTTACACAAACACATTTGATAGAGAGGAACTGTCGGCTATAGAACTACATACACAAGTCCTGCTAAACCATGTGTCCTTGTAAACCATGATTGTGTTTACACAAACACATTTGATAGAGAGGAACTGTCGGCTATAGAACTACATACACAAGTCCTGCTAAACCATGTGTCCTTGTAAACCATGATTGTGTTTACACAAACACATTTGATAGAGATGAACTGTCGGCTATAGAACTACATACACAAGTCCTGCTAAACCATGTGTCCTTGTAAACCATGATTGTGTTTACACAAACACATTTGATAGCTTCCATTTCATGTAGTAACACAAACACATTTGATAGAGATGAACTGTCGGTTATAGAACTACAAACACAAGTCCTGCTAAACCATGTGTCCTTGTAAACCATGATTGTGTTTACACAAACACATTTGATAGAGATGAACTGTCGGCTATAGAACTACATACACAAGTCCTGCTAAACCATGTGTCCTTGTAAACCATGATTGTGTTTACACAAACACATTTGATAGAGATGAACTGTCGGCTATAGAACTACATACACAAGTCCTGCTAAACCACGTGTCCTTGTAAACCATGATTGTGTTTACACAAACACATTTGATAGAGATGAACTGTCGGCTATAGAACTACATACACAAGTCCTGCTAAACCATGTGTCCTTGTAAACCATGATTGTGTTTACACAAACACATTTGATAGCTTCCATTTCATGTAGTAACACAAACACATTTGATAGAGATGAACTGTCGGTTATAGAACTACATACACAAGTCCTGCTAAACCATGTGTCCTTGTAAACCATGATTGTGTTTACACAAACACATTTGATAGAGATGAACTGTCGGCTATAGAACTACATACACAAGTCCTGCTAAACCATGTGTCCTTGTAAACCATGATTGTGTTTACACAAACACATTTGATAGAGATGAACTGTCGGCTATAGAACTACATACACAAGTCCTGCTAAACCATGTGTCCTTGTAAACCATGATTGTGTTTACACAAACACATTTGATAGAGAGGAACTGTCGGCTATAGAACTACATACACAAGTCCTGCTAAACCATGTGTCCTTGTAAACCATGATTGTGTTTACACAAACACATTTGATAGAGAGGAACTGTCGGCTATAGAACTACATACACAAGTCCTGCTAAACCATGTGTCCTTGTAAACCATGATTGTGTTTACACAAACACATTTGATAGAGAGGAACTGTCGGCTATAGAACTACATACACAAGTCCTGCTAAACCATGTGTCCTTGTAAACCATGATTGTGTTTACACAAACACATTTGATAGCTTCCATTTCATGTAATAACACGAAAAAGCTTTGATTTATATGCTTATTATTGTTTGATGATCATGTTTGATCTTATACACCTGATCAGTGCGTCTGACGCGATTGGATCTTTCACTTTATGAAAATAAGATTTTGATATTACTATTATCACCTTTATGAAAAATAATTTAGTACATAATTATAGATGATATAACTACTTACTTTTATTTGTCGAGCTTCTGTCTGTCCCTCCACTCTCCAGAAGCGCAGATAAACAGCTGACAGGACTTTCCCCGCGAAGGTTCTGTGGGACATTTCCATGTGTGGCGGGAAAGAGAGATGACGTGTACAGGTTTAAAGGATAATATATATATAAACGTAATAATATATATATATATATATATATATATATATATATATATATATATATATACACTTATTCTCATAAGAGGCAGAGTGTTCATGATGGCCAGTTTCCAAAGTGTGAATTTATTTCTCTCACACAAAAAGGTCATTAGGGTGGCTAGAAAAAAGCCAAATTTGTTATACTATTTAAGCTATTATTATTTTTATTATACAATAATAGTGTACAAACACATTTGATAGAGAGGAACTGTCAGCTATAGAACTAACTTACATAACGTTACACAAGTCCTGCTAAATCACATTTTCTTGTACACTGATGTTTACACAAACATGTTTGATTAGCTTCCATTTCATGTAATAACGCACAAAAAGCTTTGATTTAACGTTATATGCTTATATAATGTTCGATGATCATGTTTGACGTTACACCTGATCACTGCGTCTGACGAGATCTCCTCAGGCAGGGATCGATTGGATCTTTCACTAACTTTATGAAAATAAGCTTTTGATATTACTATTATCACCTATATAAAAAATGATTTAGTTAATAATTATAGATGATATAACTACTTACTTTTAATTGTCGAGCTTCTGTGTCCCTCTCCAGAAGCGCAGATAAACAGCAAGCTGACAGGACTTTCCCCGCGAAAGTTCTGTAGGACATTTCAATGTGTGGCGGGAAAGTGATGATCACGTGTACAAGTTTAAAGGATAATATAAAAAATATTATTATTTTTTTCATTCAATCATTCTCATAAGACGCAGAATGTGCATGATGGCCAGAGTTTCTAATATGTGGTGAATTTATTTCTCTCACAAAAAGGTTATTAGCCGTTTAGAAAAAAGCCAACTTTTTTTTAGCATTTATAACAATAATAGTGTATACACAAACACGTTTGAGACAGTGAGGAACTGTCAGCTATATTACTACACACAAGTCCTGCTAAACCACATGTCCTATAATAGCCTAACGTTACAATGATTGATTGTACACAAACACGTTTATGACCATTTTGTTGACAGCAAGGAACTCCACTCTCACCCGTCTTCAAAGCGCTGCAAATCTTTCTCCCTCGCGCATATTAATCAAAATCAATTGCATGGTAAAAGGGTGGAATAAGACCGAAGTTTCACGTGGAGCATTCTGAGATAAAAAAAAGTTGCCTTATCTTCTCTGAAAAGCGTTCCGCACATTCAGCTGACATAAACCACACTCTCAATAAACAAACAAAAAACTATCCAGTAATGACCACAAATCTTGTGCGATGTCCTAAACTGCTGTGATAATCACACAACGCGTCGTAGCCTATAACGTTACACACGTGCTAAAAATGTGCGTCCGATTCGCGAACTATATGACTCCTTTATACCGATTCAATTGAATTAGCAGCTAATGGTTCAAACAACGGATCTGTTCAACACTGAATTCACAAAACGTCTGAATCGGTGTATAACAATTACAAATCGGTAACACTTTACAATAAGGTTCCATTTATTAAACTCTAGTTAACGACATCAGTTAACATTAATTATTACTATTAACTGATAAACTGCACTTCTATTTATTAATCTTTGTTAATTCACCAAATTTTAATAGTAGTCTATAAATCAAAAGTTGTATTTGTTAACATTAGTTAGCATAATGCACTGTGAAGTGACATGAACAAACAATGAACAGCTGTATTTTTATTAACTAAGAATAACAAAGATTAATAAATGCAGTAAAAAATGTATCGCTCATGCATGGTTCATGTTAGTTATAGGCTACATTAATGTTAACAAATCACATTTACTCAGAACACCTCTTAATATGATAACATAAGTGAGCTTACCCCATTTGTTTTTAGTAAGAGTGTTAGCAAGATTTAACCTTAATAAACTACAGTATTTACAGTATTTTCAGGTTACTTACATGACAATGTGAAGAAAAGTAACCCAAAAAACTTTTTGTTAAGATTAAGACTGAGGTGAAACCAGAAAAAAATGGCAAAGCAAGTTGTTGTTAGCTAGCTGCTAATTGTATTCAATTGTATATGGTAGAAAATATAGACAATTAGTTAAAATGTACTTTTTTTTATTCTATTTTTTTATATTGATATATACCAAAATAATTATTAGGTCTAGCAAAGAAGGATTTTATCTTACAAAGCTATGAAATCCAGTGGTAAAATCACAGCTTTAAAAAAAAAAAGAAGGCAAGAAAGGACGACAGCCACCACCAAAGACCAATTTTGACCCAGGAAAAACCCGTGGGTTCATTCTCACTGCATTCTAATAGGCTTCATCATGCAGTGCTTTTGGAGTATTTAATTTTTTTTTGCAAAAGTGACAATGTCAGCTCGCACAGATCTCTAAAAACTGCACAATTTGCCTTATAGATATTTGCAGGCACTGGCTTCAAACACAAGAACTCATCATTCTCCAGCCATTTTTCATTAAACTTGCATGCATTACTCATTTTAAACTGGAGTCTGTTCAGATAGCTCAAGTTCTGCTTTCTGCTTCTGTCGGATAACGCACTAAATAGGAAAAAAAAATTCTAGATCTGTCCATGATTGTATCTTGATGGGACATGTACAGTACATTCATGCTTGCACATCATATATAACAAGTGTTGAACACTAGTGTGTACTGCAGTGTAAATGCTGACAGGGGAGGGTATAAAGGGGTAGGTAGGGTATAACCACTGGTCACCTGATGTGAGCAAACTATTTAAAAAAAATCATCATTTATAAAAAAAAAAAAAAAAAAAAAACACATATATATATATATATATATATAGGAAACGCATAGTCATGTTTTGTAAATGATTAGCTAGATCATTAACTAATCAATTGTAAATGACTTAACTGAATCTACAAAACTTACATAGAATAAAGAACATATCACTTATTAATAATTTATGATCCGATAGTCGTTTCATAAATGATTCGTTAATCATATATTATATATATAAATAAACATACATAAAATGTTACTATATCACTTGCTAATCATTTATGAATTTATGAGTTCATCATTAACTAACCATAACTTACTTACAACTGAACGTTATAAGTGTTACCCTCACTATAAAAACTAGACAACACCACTGTACACAGGTATTATATGTTAAGTCTCAAAAATCTTAATTTCAAATTGTAATAACAGTGTCTGTGTCAAAGTGTTCTCAATATTTTGTACATATACACCAAAATCATTACCTGGTTTGAGAGGAATATTTACACATTCACATCATGGTATGTAAGGTCATAGTTGTATTCATACACATTCACATCATGGTATGTAAGGTCATAGTTGTATTCATACACATTCACATCATGGTATGTAAGGTCATTTTTTAGAAAATGATCAAACTTCATATGGGCATTTATTTATGCCAGAAAATAACATATATGACCTCCGAATTACGGGGACACTGAGGTGTCCTCATAAACCTAGGTGTCCTCATAATGCTGGTGAGTAACCTGACATATTGTCCTTGTAAACCATATACACAAGCACACA
Source organism: Abramis brama (assembly GCA_022829085.1). Lineage (NCBI taxonomy): Eukaryota > Metazoa > Chordata > Actinopteri > Cypriniformes > Leuciscidae > Abramis > Abramis brama. The sequence continues at coordinate 50,156,938 of CM040769.1, read as the reverse complement.
CACACACACACACACACACACACACACACATATATATTCTGCATATATAACTATAAGAAGCCTTTATAATCTTAATTCTAAATGTTTATTAGGTATTAAATCACTGTATTTTAAACAGAGAATAAAGCACATTTCCATTTAGTTATCATCGTCAGCAGGTGGCGCACTAGCACTGAGTCTCATAATAATTGCTTTTAAAATCATATTTCTGTTTCATCCCACCTACTCGACCCGCCCCGCGTGCCACCCTCGCGTGCCCACCCCCAGCCTTTATTTTGACAGCAACACGTGGCATGTGAGTGAGGACCGCGCGCATGATGCTTCATCATCTCTACAGCGGAAACATTCTTGGGAAAAGTTTGAAAAAAACCTGGGCGGTGTGGGAATTTGGTCACATGGAGTGCACAGCCTAAAAACTGACGCGCTGAAAGTGTCTCAATCAGTTCTGCATTAGGAAACTGACAGAGTGAGACTGTGCAAGAAGAGCGGCGATTCTCCGCGCTCACACAGAACGCGTGCGTGTTTTTGACGTCATCCGCACAGGTGTCAAACCCAGCGTTGTGATTACACTCTTCACCGCGCGCCAACTCTTTACCAGGTAAGCGCTTTTCCCCTTAGGTTCTTCAAGTTTATCAGACATATACCGGTATTATGTTGTATTTTTAATATTTAGAAGTGCTATCTATGTTCATACTGTGCATTTGCGTACTTCAGGTGAGAAACATGGCATCAGTTCAGCATCCTTTAGTCTTTCACTGTTACCACTGCAGCAACGCAACTGTTATTGCATCCGGAGTTTTTTTCTTGACAAGTCTAACTATCCTACGCAGAAATGGTCGAAAAACTGAGTGTTTCAGCTTGTTTAAGTGATGAATTGCGTCTAATGTGCCATGTAAATGTGGACACAACAGCTGTGACACTGCAGCTTGATTCAGAGGAGTATGAGCATGTAGTTCTCCATCACTCAAAAGCCCAGTTTTCAATGGGATTCTTTACGGTTTGTAGACATTTTTTAAAGCAGATTTTTAAAAACTTCAAAATTAGACCAAACTACTGTACATTTAATGAGATAAAACTAGACAAACTTCATAGATACAAATAGTAAATGGTTCAAAGGTTTCTTTTGTCTTGCCCACTATGCTCTCACAAAGACCAAAGAGAACAAATAAGACTATGTGGGTTTTAAACTAGTTGATGGAGGTGGAGGTCCTAGTGGATTGTGAAAAACCTTGGGACACCCTTACACTTTGAACATGACTAAGGAGTTGACTTTAGAATATAACCAGATGTCATTCCATCTAAAGCTTTAAAATGTGTTGCGTTATAATGGACTCGGATTTGAAACAGTAGTAAAGAGAGACTATGTATGTATGCATGTATAAGTATTAATTTTTTATTTTTTGCGTGATAAACATTGAGATTCTGTATGTCAGTGTGCACTGCATTTGCTAAGAACATTTCATTTGTTCTGCCTATGATGCCCAAAAATGTTGTCAGGCAGCTCATTTGGTTTTGAGACATAATTTCTTCAATTGACAGCGTTGGGAAACGAGTGTATACACAGTTGTTTTTACTTTTTGAGGGTATGGAATTTCTTGTATCCTGGTTGAGGTTTTACCCCAGGACAGACTGGAATAATTAGGATTCAGTTATGCAGAATAATGTGAAGGGTTACAGCTTAACACGTCAGTCATCAACACTGTCCAAAGGCGCATGGTATAGCCTCAGAAATGAATATAGATGTCTGGCTTGTATCAAAAAAAAAAAAAATCACCAGTTTCTACCAGCTGCTGTTGTATTGTTGCTATAACACAGCTCTCTGTAGGTTTAAAGTGAGCAGAAAGCAGTTTTGAGGCTGGGCACTGAATGCGAATGATGACTGAGCAGTGCTTTTGAATGGATGGGGGGAAAAAGCCAGACATGTTTCTGTATTCACATGACCAAACCCATTGGAAGTGCTTTTGTACCTCTCTATTGTCTCCACCTGTGCAATTATTCTCTGTCATCCCTCGATTTTACCTTCTCCCTCTCTGTTACTCTACCCAATTTCCATCACCTCAAAACACACATTCTTCTTATTCATTTGTTTTGTTTACGTTTCAATTCAGTGTACTTTTTTTGGCGTGGCAATTAATTGGCACTGCAAACAACAGTGTAAATTTCAGTCTCGGGATTATCGTTAACTACTTCATTTTTCTTAAAGTAAAAATCCGGGTATTTTTTGCTGTGTACTGTGAATTCGGACATACTATTTTTGTCACATACTGTTTTTTGCCTACTATACAGTAGGGAAGTATGCGATTTCGGATGAAGCCTATGTCTCTAAACCCCTCCCTTTCGTGAACCTACTCTGCTCTGATTGGTCAGACGGTCCAGTTAGTTGTGATTGGTCTACCACTTACAGCGCATATCAGAAACGAAACGCCCATTACCAAACCTGAATTTCTGCTCCGGAGGCTTTCTTAGTGAATGATGCACAGTGATATGAACAGCAACAATGGCATTGTTTTTTTTCTGTATCAATTCCAGCGTCGATCCTTATCCTTTTAAAATGCATGGAAAGTGGATTTGCAGGGCTGAAAACAGCGATTTCTTGACATTTCGACAACATGAAACCAAACTCTTTCAGGCATCAGCTACAACTAGTGTATTAGGGTGGGTCAAAGTAGACGTTTACCAGCAGTCAATGAAGACCATTGGCTGGCATTATGCAAATTTGTTACATTGTTACGTAGGTATGTGCTTTGTTCTTTAAAACTCTGCAGACCTTTTATATTCATAAACCGCTATATGCTGCATGAAAGGTAATAATCAAAAAACATAATTGGGCACTTAAATGGTAACAAAAAACTAAAACAAATAAAAATTATGAAATAAAAAATAAGCTAAATAAGAATGTATAATATAAAAATACTAGCTAATTGCAAATATCAATACAACTGGTGATGCATGCTAAACTAGCTCAGTCAGTAGTGCTAAAATAAAATGAAAAGTAATCATACAGAGTAAACTTAAAATAGCAACTGGCATATTTCTACCAATAAGACTTCATTAGAGGTAAAATAAATAATATTTATTATACATTTCATCTGGTGGGTCAGACCTAGACTTGGGACTGGATTCCCACCCAGTGAGCTTGTTTTTCTTTGAGAATGATGCCTCCTTGCTCTTGCTCTCTATGCTGATGTACTCAGTGCTAACAGGCTGTGGAAGACATAACATCCACAAACATGTCTTATAATTGCACTCAGCCTCTGCACTAAAACCCTGTCAACTGTACAGTAAATCAGCCGTGTATAGAGACCGCTAGGCACTAAGTAGTGCAGTACCGCTTATGGTTTTGATAGTCAACTGGACCACAAAATAGCATCCCATGCAAAACAACAATTCCATACAGTTCCATATTCAGATGGTTATTTCATAGTGGGCAGCGAACGGAGCATTTTTTCTTTGAAAACTGCGGTTCTTGGATGTTTTCAGCATGCAGTATGCAAAATTTCGTGTCTCTCTTTGGATTAGCAAGAATTTGCACCATGTGTTCAAATAGAAAGGAAATCGCACACTCTGATATGATCTGTTATCTGCTGTTGATGATGAAAACCCTTTTTCAATTCATAACTGTCTTTTCTTTTATGTGCAGAAAAGTTTCTCACGCAAGGAGGTGCACAGGCACAAATTTGACTTTAAGCCTTGTTCTAAAAGTGAATAATCCAGATTATACAGGGGTGCGTTCACCCATAGGCCTATGCTTTGAGCAAATGAAGCTCGCAAGGAATTTGACATCATGATATATCACGACACTCTAGGGATATTTTGTAATAAATCACAAATAATAAATTACAAATGTGAAAATATACCATCTACTTTCCCTTTAATCAAACAGGGTAAATGTTTGAGATTTAGATTCTCATTGACTAAACATCATCTTGCTGTGTGAATTTGCAAGTCGCGATTGCAACATAGTTGAACTTTCGAAGACGAGACACTTCTTTGCATGCCTTGCATTTCCTCTTAACTGTGAAGTTAAGTACGAGTGACTGCATCTTTAATGAGGGTGCACAGTTATTAGCATAATATACGCCCAAACGATCTCCGTACAAGGGCAAAAAAAAGATGCACTCACTGAAGATCACACTCTGCATGATGGAGAGTTGTTTCTCATTTCTAGTACTTTGTTGTTTGTGCTCACAATGTGGCATCTTGTTGCTGGTTGTCTGTGTCTCTTACCACATTTCCTGTGTGCCGTGTCTCTGTTTTGTAGCAGTTAAAAGGCTGTCTATGTTCTTATTTAAAGTCTGTGAACAGGATAATATGGTAGTCGTAATGATGGCGTGTCTGTCTGCACCACCACAGTTTCTCTCTTCAGGGAAAAATCTACCCTGTGTTTTCTGTAATTGAACTAGTGCTCTATTCCAGCCATACTTTACCAAAAACTTCTCCTCTTACCACTTCCTCTGCAAAAAGAGTCACGACAGTTTAACCACTGCCTATCATTGCTATTGAGACCGTTCAGATGATCTGAACTCATGACTGTGTCTGCATATATAAATCATTGCAATCCCTTCCTTAAGCTTAAAGGAGAAACCTGAACACTGGATCTGGATTGAGATTTGATCTATATTGTGGTGAGCTCAGTAGTCACTATTGTTTTAAGTTTTAACTTCTAACCCTTGGTATTCAACTTTAAATGTAACTTAATTTGAATTAAATTTAACTTTTAATGTAGTTTAATTTGATTTAAATTTGATTTAGCACAATTACCGTTTTAGTCATTATACAGTAGCATTTTATATATATGTATATGTATATATATGTATGTGTGTGTGTGTGTGTGTGTGTATATGTGTGTGTGTGTATATGTGTGTGTGTGTATATGTGTGTGTGTGTGTATATGTGTGTGTGTGTGTATATGTGTGTGTGTGTGTATATGTGTGTGTGTGTATATGTGTGTGTGTATATGTGTGTGTGTATATGTGTGTGTGTGTATATATATATATATATATATATATATATATATATATATGTATATATGTATTTATGTGTGTATATATGTGGAATATTTGAATGTTGTAACGAGAAGTGTGAAATCTGACTGTATTGGAATAATATTTAGGCTACTTGTTGGTATAAACTACTGAAACTTTGCTGTCGTGACAGTCTTACATTATGCTATGTCTTGTAAAGCAAAGGACCACCATTGTAGCCTATTAACTAATTTTCTTTTCTTTTTTTAAAGCTTTTTGTGACTTTGTGGCCTGTGGGGAAGAATGTATCATACTTGTCAGAACGTAGAGCTTGTGAATACCTCCTGCTCTTGAGTCATGTTCATAATATCTTTCTTGTTCTGTTTCTATGACAGCCAAACAAAACATAACAGCTGAGGAGTGAATCCTTTAAGCAACCAAAACCGAAAATTCACCGTAATTAGCCGATACTGGAATGTGGGATTGTAATGATTCATTAGGTGAAATTTTCAAATACCAAAACACAGTCCATTATTCAAACTAGCTTCTATTGTTCGTCCCCACCCAACGCCCTTTGCGTTCTTTTCTTGTCTACTGTGTTGTTTGATTTTTCTACATCATTAAGATGGAAGGTAGCAGAGTTGACTCACTGACATTGAATGTGATAAGAATGTGAGGAATGTTTTATTTTGGCTTTATTTTAACCAGAATGGGGAGGTGTTGATGTTGCTGTACTGACTGGGTGTGTGTTGGGCAGGTGTGACTGTTAAGCTCACTCATGGGAGTGGATCATGTGAGAAAAAGCACAGTATGTTCAGTAGGTTTTGTGTGTGCTGCAAGACTAGAATCACTGTATGGATTTGCTACTGTACTGCTCATTCTTTAAATCTTTTTTATTGTAATACTAAATATGTCCTAAGTCTGTAGAGTAATTTCAAACTCAGAACACACCCTGGTCACATTGTTTAAAGGTGCTAGCAATGCAAGGTCATGAACTTGAATGCAGTGTACAGTATGTTGCTTAGGATAAAAGCATCTGCCAAATGTTTAACTGCATTTAGTTGACACACTTTGCAAGTGAGACTTTGAAAAGTCACAAATTAGCCTGTGGTGATGGGAGGGGAGTGTGTAGTTTCACACTATTTCACAATTCTTGATACCAGTTTCACATCAATAGCAAGAGCTAGGCTAATAGTATTAAGTTAAATATTAATAAATAATGGCAGTCAGTAATAAATAGAACAGGAAAAATTAAAGCTATAGAACAAATCCTCTATTATCACAAAAACAAAGTAATAGCAAATCAACATTTAGGAATTGAAAGATTTAATCAAATGCAAGATAAAACTACTTATTGACTTAGTCTTCATTCCCCATTGCATGACTGTCAAATGTAATAAATTGCTGAACGTTGTTGAAGTTGGAGTGAGAAGCAGGTCTGTAACTAAAATAATTTGTAAAGTAATTTTTCTTAATTGAATTTAATGCTAAATTTTGTGTTCATGGTCAATTGTAGGGGACTTATTAAGGTCTTTGAAGTTTTTCTGCTAACAGCAATGTTTTTAATATTAGAAAAACTGTCCACTTCCTTAGATGGTCTGAATATGATTTGTTCTAAAGTTAATTTAAAAGCCAAAATTTATGCAAACTGCTCTCAGTCCCAGTGAAATGAACCAAATTAATAGTGATATCAGTTTGAGTCGAGTGTAAACGAAAAATTCGGGCTATTTTAGAGCTGTTGGAGGACTTTGAGTTGTGTGTGTGTGTGTGTGCGCGTGTGTGTGTGAGAGAGAGTGAGTCTATGCTAATACACCATGCCATATCTAATTTTGATCATCTCATGTGGTATTGTTATACTGGAATTCTCTTTCACATCTTCCACCAGAATTGTTTAATTGTAATCCAAAACAACTCCAGTCAAATGAGGGCAAAGTTTAGGAATAGAGCCTCGCACAGGCACTCAAGCACCCACTGAAGACATTCACTTCATTGAATCAAAACTGTTATATAACTGCTTCCGATTTAATAACTTTCCCACAGATCCGAATACTGAAATTGGCATCTTTTCCCGTTACTCTTGGAGAACAGCTTTTTTAGCCCATGATGAGTCACTCAAGGTGTTTACTGTGTGAAAATAGAATAATAATTATGCTTTATTTACCATGTCACAACTTTTTTTTTAATTAAATGACAGAGATGTACCTCAGGGTAAATGTGTGCCAATTGCAATGCACAACAGTTTCCTGAACTCAACACTAATTTAACTTGTTTAAACAGGATGCTATGCTTTGATTTGGGAGAGCATTATGATGATAACATGAGGTGAAAAACACTTTTTGCAAAAGTATCTTGGATAATTTCTGATGACTGTAGGCCATAAAGAAGTTTCAGTTGGAGCGGTTGCAGGAGCAGTAATTACTGCAGAACTAGGCGTTCAGACTTACAGGGCACCTATTATGCCCCTTTTCACAAGATGTAAAATAAGTCTCTGTCCCCAGAGTGTGTATGTGAAGTTTTAGCTCAAAATACCCAACACATAATTTTTTACAGCATGTTTAAATTGTCACTTTTTGGGGCTCAGAAAAACACAACGTTTTAGTGTGTATCCCTTTAAATGCAAATGAGCTGCTGCTGCCTGCACAGGGGGCGGAGCCTCACGAGACCCCGCTCAGTGTCAGGACAATCTCATCTCACGCAATGATATTATTAAAACATAAATTCTCAGTAGTGGTGTTCATTTCGACCCGGAGTCGAACAATAATGCCCGCAGAGCCAGAGAATAAATGCTGTATGGAGATAGAACAGGTATAGATTAGTTTAATTACGGTTATAACTTATTTGTCATCTGCTTTTATCCACTATTAATACAAGCCTGCTGTAGCAGACCCCGTCCAAATGATGGCCAAAAATATACTGATGAGTTCAATGAAGTGCATTGTACATCTCACATAAGATGAAGCGTCAGTTTTACTCCAGAAAATCACCCTAAGAGATGAATAAACACTGTATAAGAACTGTAAAGCCTTATCCATAAACACTCTCTCTCTCTCCCTTTCATTGTCATCAACATACACAGCGAATCACACAAAACACTCATTACAACTAACAGTAAACAAATATATACACAGCTTTTCAGGGGGTGCTTAATAAACCGGTAAACTTTATATCCATAAAATGACTCAGATGAACTGTAATAAACTGCCGTGGCCAGTAACGTTAGGCCTATCGCTCCGGAGACTGTAAGCTGGATCACGAACAGTTGGTACAGATCCATCCTCGAGTAACAATGAGAGTAAATGAAGGCTGCTATGTTCATTCTTACATCTTATAACAAAACACCTTAATCGCTTAGGAAACATTCTTGTCTACAGCTGCTCCGGCGTCGAAACAATGGAGGACTGTGTGTGTGTGTGTACTCAGGGCAGGTCTATGTTAAAACTGCAGTGTCAATCAACAGTCGTGGGAGGGGCTTGTGCAAAAGTACGTCACACTGCCCAGAATCTGAGAACGGGTTGTTCTGAGACAGTGCTTATGATTTATGGGGATTTTAAAAAAAGTACTGGGTGGATTTTTATCATTATAGGGTGGTTGTGTACACACACACTGCCAACACACATTTATGTTCAAACGCCATGTAAAAGTGAATTTTGCATAATGTGCCCTTTAAAGCACTAGATATGATGCTTGCAGTGAATATATAGTTCATTTCAGTTTCAGCCTTATTTGTTTCTTTTTGAGAGTCTTGAGAGCTTCCTGGCTGACCTTACTGTCTGGTCACTTAGTTTTTACTGTAAATGAATCAGAGTAGGATTTCTGTAAGCATTTCTGAGCAGCATCTGAGAAGACTGATTTGCACCAGGGTGGGAAAGAATTAAAAAAGCTTGACAAGGTTTTAATTTAGAACTAAATGACAAAAAACTGTAGATGGGGAAATCAAGATAATATGGATTAATCTCACAGAATTTGTATTTTCAAAAAAATATATTTTGCTTAAAAGATTATTATGCATGGTACCATTACTTTCATGACAGTTATGCAAAATTAGCAAAATTTCGTATCTAAATCTCATTTAATTCATACAAAATAGCATTTGAGTTTTTTCGTTCCTTCTCACAGTTGCCTTTGGCTTGCATGCTAGTGGACAATAGAAGTTACTGTTACTGAACAATGTACAGTGTTTTTATTATAATTATGCCATGGCAATTAATAATCTCCTCAGTTACTTAGAGGGTTGTGATATTATTGAAATTTTAACCCTGTCATTTATATGCATTATTTAACCGTGGTGGTGATATAAACAAATAGCAATTAGGCTTGTCACTACACCAGAAAAAACGTCCAAGTTTCATAACCCTCAACATTACCACATAACAAACTAATACTTCCAGCCTACAACTTTAAGCAGATAACTTTACTAGTATACATACTGTACTGCATCACAAAGCGATATATCAGAATATCTCAGCTGCTTGATTGTGAACCATATAATTGCAGTTGTAATCTGCTAAACCATTGTTCTAACCAGACGCAACACGACAAAGCAACACAAGTTATCTCAATCAGATTTTTAGTCCTAAACAGCTGTGACTGCGATATGCAACAATAGACCTATACTCTGTTTAGAAACTTTTTTTTTTTTTCTGCAATGTTGTGGGAACAACACGCAAAGTATGACATTGATAATACTAGGTACTGTTTATGTGATTTATTTAATGTTAAAACCGTCTAATGTGAGTTTAAATATCATTTTGTGTGACCTTTATGGTGGAAGCAACAACGGAAATTCCACCTCATATCTTGAAAATAAATGGAAGGAAAGAAGAACGTTCAATCTGTAAACCTAGTGTGAACAAACAAGTATATTCTATGACAGATTGTTTGTCACTCAGTATGTATTTTTAGTCTATTTGTTCTGAGAATTTCACAATGCAAAACATCATTAGTACTAAAATAGGCTTAAAGGATTAGTTCACCCCAAAATGAAAATTTCCTAATAATTTACTCACCCCGATGCCATCCAAGATATCCATGTCTTTCTTTCCTCAGTGGGAGAGAAATTATGTTTTTTGAGGAAAACATTTCTGGATTTTTCTTCTAACAATGGACTTCATTGGTTAGCATTGTTTTTAAGTCCAAATCAATGCAGTTTCAAAAGTCTTTGAAGTGTTTAAACGGGCTGTACGCGATCACAGCTGAAGAAGAGGTTGTTATCTAGCGAAACGATAGGTCATTTTAATTTTTTTTTAATAATTTATAGACTTTTTACCTTCAATAGTTCGGATTGAGCTGATCAACAAACGGACAGGGAACTACATCATCATGTTGAAAGGTCACGCCGGCGCCGGCGGAAGTACCGCCCCACTGTTTACAATGCGACCGTACGTAGGAGGATAGTTCAAATAGTATTGTTTGCTATTATATATATATAGTAATAGTATTCAGTGAATATGAATATGAATAGTATATGAATAACATTCTGATGAATATGAATAGTATAGTTCAAATAGTATTGCCGGCGCCGGCGTGACCTTTCAACGTGATGACGTAGTTCCCTGTCCGTTTGTTGATCAGCTCAATCCAAACTATTGAAGGTAAAAAGTCTATAAATTATCTTTTTTTTTTTTAAAATGACCTATCGTTTCGCTAGATGATAACCTCTTCTTCAGCTGTGAGCCCGTTTAAACACTTCAAAGACTTTTGAAACTGCATTGATTTGGACTTAAAAACGATGGTAACCAATGATGTCCATTGTTAGAAGAAAAATCCAGAAATGTTTTCCTCAAAAAACATAATTTCTCTCCCACTGTGGAAAGAAAGACATGGATATCTTGGATGGCATTGGGGTGAGTAAATTATTAGGAAATTTTCATTTTGGGGTAAACTAATCCTTTAAGTTTCTTTTATTCTTTTGCTTTTGGGATGAAATACGACTCCTTATGAACCTTGACAGGTTTTGTGAGATTCTACCCTTTCTCCATCCTCAATCTAACTTATGATAGGTGCTAAAAACTAACGTTTGCTATATAATGTTTCACTAGCTCTTTAGCCTTTCCTCAGAAATCCTCTGACCTTCTCAAGTTTAAACTGAGTGCCAACGTACCATACAAAAAAGGCAGCTTTATGGGTTCCAACACCCCCTCACTTGGATGTGAAAGGGTTGTAACTACGCAAATGATTTTGACTTATGTCCTGTGAGATTCAAACTTTCAGCCTTGGCCAGTTCCTGCTCAGAATGTTTTCTTTCTTCATGATGTAGTTCAGAATACAGACCTCCAGGCACTGGTTGATACTTAGAGCTTGATGATGATTTTGATTTAGGGATGCACTGAAATTTCAGCCATTGTAATTTAGGTTTAAGAAAATGCCTTAACTCTCTACTTTGAGATTTTAAATTGGATTACAAAAAAGGTTGAAAATATGAGCAGAAAAATACTAGATTACAGAAACTTTGAGTTTGAGGAGACGGTGTCTATTCTATTCTAGATGTCTATTCCTCACTATTTCTTTACCTGGGTCTGACATACTACCTTAACATGGTGTAAGCCGAATATTTTTTGTAAACTTGAACTTTTTTTGTTGTTGACATTTTTTATGTATTTTATGTATGTGTGTGTATTTTTGTTTGACTTGTTTGTTGCATTGACTGCTTCAAATTTTGTTAGAAACTCTATTAAATTGCATGTATTTGTTTAGGTTTTGTGAATTACTAAAATAAAAATGTTTTTTTGTAAGAGATTTGTGATATAAGGGAAAAAATAGTTTACTACTCATTTATCCAGAATCATGTGGCCATTAGACTAGTCAAGACTAGACAGCTTCTGCAAGTCAACACTTACATTGTTACATTGTCATTT
>CM040769.1:50013376-50144880 GCA_022829085.1 Abramis brama | reverse complement strand
GTGTGAGTGAGTTAGTGAGTGTGTGTGTGTGTGTGAGAGAGATAGTGTGTGTGTGTGAGAGAGAGTGAGAGTCTGTGCGTGCGTGCTTGTGTGTGTGTATGTTGAAAATTTAAATCTAAACACCTTGAAGACTAAACCAAACTGCCGTTCTATATACTATATGAGCCATTGAGACTCATTTAAACTAATGAACTCTAAACTCAAAACGTGTGTGTGTGTGTGTGTGTGAGAGAGAGAGCGTGTGTGTCTATGTGTGAGTGTGTGTGTGTGTGTGTGTGTGTAAACTCAAAAACTCGTACACACTCATTTAAACTTATAAACTCTTAACTCAAAAACTTGTACACTTATAAACTCTAAACTCATATAAACGCTGAGTGTGTGTGTGTGTGAGAGAGAGTGTGTGTCTATGTGCGTGAGTGTGTGTGTGTGTGTGTGTTAATGAGCTTGTCTGTGTGTGTGTGAGTGAGTTAGTGAGTGTGTGTGTGAGAGAGATAGTGTGTGTGTGTGTGTGTGAGAGAGAGTGAGAGTCTGTGCGTGCGTGCTTGTGTGTGTGGGTATGTCGAAAATTTAAATCTAAACACCTTGAAGACTAAACCAAACTGCCGTTCTATATACTATATGAGCCATTGAGACTCATTTAAACTAATGAACTCTAAACTCAAAACGTGTGTGTGTGTGTGTGTGTGAGAGAGAGAGAGAGCGTGTGTGTCTATGTGTGAGTGTGTGTGTGTAAACTCAAAAACACTCATTTAAACTTATAAACTCTTAACTCAAAAACTTGTACACTTATAAACTCTAAACTCATTTAAACTTATAAACTCTAAACTCAAAAACTCGTACACTTATAAACTCATCAATCTATACATTTATAAACTCTAAACTCATAAACTCTGAGTGTGTGTCTGAGTGAGTGTGTGAGCGAGTTAGTGTGTGTGTGTGTGTGTGTCACAAAACTTCAAACTACTGTAAACTACTTTAAACTTCAAACCACTTTAAACTTCTTACGTTTTAAGCTCCCAGCTCCCAAGCAACTCCATAGCAACCAAACTTGAGTACCCTAGCAACCGTTTTGCAAGACCTATATCTCTGTACCAGAACATCGTATAGAGATGAGGTTTGGCTCTTTTGACTCATGCTAGCAAACAGCACTTCCAACATGCTACACATGCTAGCAGTGAATAGCTACATGCTAATAGCGATTAGTTAAGTGTTAAATCATTCTAAGAACTCTATAAAAACTCCATAGTAACCATCTGTGACAACTACCAACCACCTAGTAACACCATATCATCCGCCCTGAATACCTTAGCAACCGCCTAGCAACCACCCAGAATACCTTAGCAACCACCTAGCAACACCAAAGCAACCACCCAGAATACCCTAGCAACCGCCTAGCAACACCATAGCAACCACCCAGAACACCCTAAACTAAACTAATTTAAACTTTAAACTATTTTAAACTTTCAACTAATTTAAACTTTAAACTAAATTAAACTTCAAACTATTTTAAACTTTCAACTAATTTAAACTTTAAACTAAATTAAACTTCAAACTATTTTAAACTTTCAACTAATTTACACTTTAAACTAAATTAAACTTTAAACTACTTTAAACGTTAAACTACTTTAAACTTTTTCAAACTTTATGGTCCAAACTTTCTCAAGCCAACTTAAAGTTTGTCTCGACGAACTTTCGCATCTAGTTATTATTATTATTCCGAGACTAAAATTTCTATATGAAACTCCTCCTAGAGCTTTAACTCTACATACTCCAAACTCGGCTCAGACACTCAAACTGATCTGACCAAGTGTGCTATATCTTTTCAGACTGATCGGACTTACGGTTTTCCTAAAAATGACGATCAAAACTTGGAAAAACTCCCATTGACTTGCATTGGGGAGTTCTAAAAAATTCAAATTTAGATTCAAACTCACCAACCGACGAAAATTCAAATCAAAATACCTTGAAGACTAAACCAAACTGCCGTTCTATATACTATATTAGCCAATGAGACTCATTTAAACTAATGAACTCTAAACTCATACACTTATTAACTAATTAACTTATAAACTCATGAATTCATAGACTTATGAACTCTTAAACTCATAAATTAATAAACTCTGAACTCTTAAACTCATTTAAACTTATAAACTCTAAACTCATTTAAACTTATAAACTCTAAACTCATTTAAAACTTATAAACTCTAAACTCAAAAACTCTTACACTTATAAACTCATCAATTTATACACTTATAAACTCTAAACTCATAAACTCTGAGTGTGTGTGTGTGTGTGTGTGAACACACACACACACACACACTAAACTCATTTAAACTTAAACTCTAAACTCATTTAAACTTGTAAACTCAAAACTCGAAAACTACTTTAAACTTCAAACCACTTTAAACGTTTTAAGTTTAAAGCTTCAAGCTCCCAAGCAACTCCATAGCAACCAAACTTGAGTACCCTAGCAACCGTTTTGCAAGACCTATATCTCTGTATCAGAACATCGTATAGAGATGAGGTTTGGCTCTTTTGACTCATGCTAGCAAACAGCACTTCCAACATGCTACACATGCTAGCAGTGAATAGCTACATGCTAATATCAATTAGTTAAGTGCTAAATCATACCAAGATCATGCTAAGGACTCTATAAAAACTCCATAGTAACCATCTGTGACAACTACCAACCACCTAGCAACACCATAGCAACCGCCCAGAACACCCTAGCAACTGCCTAGCAACCGCCCAGAATACCCTAGCATCCGCCTAGCAACATCATAGCAACCACCCAGAACACCCTAGCAACCGCCTAGCAACACCATAGCAACCACCCAGAACACCCTAGCAACCGCCTAGCAACCACCCAGAATACCCTAGCAACCGCCTAGCAACACCATAGCAACCACCCAGAACACCCTAGCAACCACCCAGAACACCTTAGCAACAGCATAGCAACCACTCAGAACACCCTAGCAACTGCCTAGCAACCACCCAGAATACCTTAGCAACCGCCTAGCAACACCATAACAACCACCCAGAACACCCTAGCAACCGCCTAGCAACCACCCAAAACACCCTAGCAACCACTTAGCAACCACCCAGAATACCCTAGCAACCGTCTAGCAACAGCATAGCAACCACCCAGAACACCCTAGCAACCGCCTAGCAACCACCCAGAATACCCTAGCAACCGCCTAGCAACACCCTAGCAACCACCCAGAACACCCTAGCAACCGCCTAGCAACACCATAGCAACTGCCTAGCAACACCATAGCAACCACCCAGAACACCCTAGCAACCACCTAGCAACGCCCTAGCAACCACCCAGAACACCCTAGCAACCAACCAGAATACCCTAGAAACCACCCATAACACCCTAGCAACCGCCTAGCAACCACCCAAAATACCTTAGCAACTGTCTAGCAACACCATAGCAACCACCCAGAACACCCTAGCAACCACCTAGCAACACCCTAGCAACCACCCAAAATACCATAGCAACCGCCTAGCAACCACCCAGAACACCCTAGCAACCACCCAAAATACCTTAGCAACCGCCTAGCAACACCCTAGCAACCACCCAAAATACCCTAGCAACCGCTTAGCAACACCCTAGCAACCACCCAGAATACCCTAGCAACCGCCTAGCAACACCATAGCAACCACCCAGAACACCCTAAACTAAACTAAATTAAACTTCAAACTATTTTAAACTTTCAACTAATTTAAACTTTAAACTAAATTAAACTTCAAACTACTTTAAACTTTCAACTATTTTAAACTTTAAACTAAATTAA
Organism: Abramis brama; assembly: GCA_022829085.1. Classification (NCBI taxonomy): domain Eukaryota; kingdom Metazoa; phylum Chordata; class Actinopteri; order Cypriniformes; family Leuciscidae; genus Abramis; species Abramis brama. The sequence continues at coordinate 50,141,080 of CM040769.1, read as the reverse complement.
ACTTCAAACTATTTTAAACTTTCAACTAATTTACACTTTAAACTAAATTAAACTTTAAACTACTTTAAACTTTAAACTACTTTAAACTTTTTCAAACTTTATGGTCCAAACTTTCTCAAGCCAACTTAAAGTTTGTCTCGACGAACTTTCGCATCTAGTTATTATTATTATTCTTCTGACCGTAAAAATTTACAACTCAAACTCCTCCTAGAGCTTTAACTCCACATACTCCAAATTCGGCTCAGACGCTCAAACTGATCTGACTCGGTGTGCTATATCTTTTCAGACTGATCGGACTTACGGTTTTCCTAAAAATGACGATCAAAACTCGAAAAAACTCATTCAAAAACTCCCATTGACTTACATTGGGGAGTTCTAAAAAATTCAAACTGACAAAATTTAAATCTAAACACCTTGAAGACTAAACCAAACTGCCGTTCTATATACTATATGAGCCATTGAGACTCATTTAAACTAATGCACTCTAAACTCATACACTTATAAACTAATTAACTTATAAACTCATGAATTCATAGACTTATGAACTCTTAAACTCATAAATTAATAAACTCTGAACTCTTAAACTCATTTAAACTTATAAACTCTAAACTCATTAAAACTTATAAAATCTAAACTCAAAAACTCTTATACTTATAAACTCATCAATTTATACACTTATAAACTCTAAACTCATAAACTCTGAGTGTGTGTGTGTGTGTGTGTGTGTGTGTGTGTGTGTGAACACACACACACACACACACACACACACACACACACTCTCTAAACTCATTTAAACATAAACTCAAAACTCAAAAACTCGTAAACTACTTTAAACTTCAAACCACTTTAAACTTCTTAAGTTTAAAGCTCCCAGCTCCCAAGCAACTCCATAGCAACCAAACTTGAGTACCCTAGCAACCGTTTTGCAAGACCTATATCTCTGTATCAGAACATCGTATAGAGATGAGGTTTGGCTCTTTTGACTCATGCTAGCAAACAGCACTTCCAACATGCTACACATGCTAGCAGTGAATAGCTACATGCTAATAGCGATTAGTTAAGTGCTATATCATGCCAAGATCATGCTATGAACTCTATAAATACTCCATAGTAACCATCTGTGACAACTACCAACCACCTAGCAACACCATAGCAACCACCCAGAACACCCTAGCAACTGCCTAGCAACCGCCCAGAATACCTTAGCAACCGCCTAGCAACTCCATAGCAACCACCCAGAACACCCTAGCAACCGCCTAGCAACCACTCAGAATACCCTATCAACGGCCTAGCAACACCATAGCAACCACCCAGAATACCCTAGCAACCGCCTAGCAACACCATAGCAACCACCCAGAACACCCTAGCAACCGCCTAGCAACAGCATAGAAACCACCCAGAATACCCTAGCAACCGCCTAGCAATACCATAGCAACCACCCAGAATACCCTAGCAACCGCCTAGCAACCACCCAGAACACCCTAGCAACCGCCTAGCAACCACCCAAAACACCCTAGCAACCGCCTAGCAACCACCCAAGACACCCTAGCAACCACCCAGAACACCCTAGCAACCGCCTAGCAACACCATAGCAACCACCCAAAACACCCTAGCAACCGCCTAGCAACCACCCAGAACACCCTAGCAACCGCCTAGCAACACCATAGCAACCACCCAAAACACCCTAGCAACCGCCTAGCAACCACCCAGAACACCCTAGCAACCGCCTAGCAACACCATAGCAACCACCCAAAACACCCTAGCAACCGCCTAGCAACCACCCAGAATACCCTAGCAACCGCATAGCAACAGCATAGCAACCACCCAGAACACCCTAGCAACCGCCTAGCAACCACCCAAAACACCCTAGCAACTGCCTAGCAACACCCTAGCAACCACCCAGAACACCCTATCAACCACCCAAAATACCTTAGCAACCGCCTAGCAACACCATAGCAACCACCCAAAACACCCTAGCAACCGCCTAGCAACCACCAACATACCTTAGCAACTTCCTAGCAACACCCTAGCAACCACCAAAAATACCCTAGCAACCGCTTAGCAACACCCTAGCAACCACCCAGAAAACACAAGCAACCACCTAGCAACAACCAAAACACCTTAGCAACCCACTAGATAACCCCCAACAACTTTTTAACTTTAAACTACTTTAAACTTCAAACTAATTTAAACTTTAAGCTAATTTAAACTTCAAACTAATTTAAACTTTAAACTACATTAAACTTTAAACTAATTTAAACTAATTTAAACTTTAAGCTAATTTAAACTTCAAACTACTTTAAACTTCAAACTAATTTAAACTTTAAACTACTTTAAACTTTAAACTAATTTAAACTCCAAACTATTTTAAACTTCTTCAATCTTTCTGGTCCAAACTTTCTCAAGCCAACTTAAAGTTTGTCTCGACGAACTTTTGCATCTAGTTATTATTATTCTTCTGAGACTAAAAATTTCTATATCAAACTCCTCCTAGAGCTTTCACTCTACATACTCCAAACTCGGCTCAGACACTCAAACTGTTCTGACCAAGTGTGCTATATCTTTTCAGACTGATCGGACTTACGGTTTTCCTAAAAATGACGATCAAAACTCGAAAAAACTCATTCAAAAACTCCCATTGACTTACATTGGGGAGTTCTAAAAAATTCAAACCGACGAAAATTCAAATCAAAATACCTTGAAGACTAAACCAAACTGCCGTTCTATATACTATATGAGCTAATCTAATCTAATGAGAAACTAATCTTTCTCTTTTTTTCTTTCTTTCTTTCTTTCTTTCTTTCTTTCTTTCTTTCTTACTAATCTTTTTCTTTCTTTCTTTCTTTCTTTCTTTCTTTCTTTCTTTCTTTCTTTCTTTCTAACTAATCTTTCTTTCTTTCTGTCTTTCTTTCTTTCTAACTAATCTTTTTCTTTCTTTCTTTCTTTCTTTCTTTCTTTCTAACTAATCTTTTTCTTTCTTTCTTTCTTTCTTTCTTTCTAACTAATCTTTCTTTCTTTCTTTCTTTCTAACTAATCTTTCTTTCTTTCTGTCTTTCTTTCTTTCTTTCTAACTAATCTTTCTTTCTTTCTGTCTTTCTTTCTTTCTAACTAATCTTTTTCTTTCTTTCTTTCTTTCTTTCTTTCTTTCTTTCTTTCTTTCTAACTAAACTTTCTTTCTTTCTATCTAACTAATCCATCTTTCTTTCTAACTAATCTTTCTTTCTTTCTTTCTTTCTTTCTTTCTAACTAATCTTTCTTTCTTTCTGTCTTTCTTTCTTTCTAACTAATCTTTTTCTTTCTTTCTTTCTTTCTTTCTTTCTTTCTTTCTAACTAATCTTTTTCTTTCTTTCTTTCTTTCTTTCTTTCTAACTAATCTTTCTTTCTTTCTTTCTTTCTAACTAATCTTTCTTTCTTTCTGTCTTTCTTTCTTTCTTTCTTTCTAACTAATCTTTCTTTCTTTCTGTCTTTCTTTCTTTCTAACTAATCTTTTTCTTTCTTTCTTTCTTTCTTTCTTTCTAACTAATCTTTCTTTCTTTCTTTCTAACTAATCTTTCTTTCTTTCTGTCTTTCTTTCTTTCTTTCTTTCTAACTAATCTTTCTTTCTTTCTGTCTTTCTTTCTTTCTAACTAATCTTTTTCTTTCTTTCTTTCTTTCTTTCTTTCTTTCTAACTAAACTTTCTTTCTTTCTATCTAACTAATCCATCTTTCTTTCTAACTAATCTTTCTTTCTTTCTTTCTAGCAACTTTCTTCTTTTAAAGAAGTTCTTTTAAACTACTTCAAACTTTGAACTACTTTAAGCTTTAAACAACTTTAAACTTCAAACTATTTTAAACTAATTTAAACTTCAAATTATTTTAAACTAATTTAAACTTCAAGCTAAGTTAAACTTTAAACTAACATACATAACTTATAACATAACTCTCACCCATTTAATTTAAACTAATGAATTCATAGACTTATGAACTCTTAAACTCATAAATTAATAAACTCTGAACTCTTAAACTCATTTAAACTTATAAACTCTAAACTCATTTAAACTTATAAACTCTAAACTCAAAAACTCGTACACTTATAAACTCATCAATCTATACATTTATAAACTCTAAACTCATAAACTCTGAGTGTGTGTGTGTGTCTGAGTGAGTGTGTGAGAGAGAGTGTGTGTGTCTGTGTGTGAGCGTGTCTGTGTATGTGTGAGAGTGAGTTAGTGTGTGTGTGTATGTGCGTGTGTATGTGTGTGAGAGAGAGAGAGAGAGTGTGTGTGTGTGTGTGTGTGTGTGTGTGTGTGTGTGTGAGTGTATGTCCGTGTGTGTGTGTGTGTGTGTGTGTGTGCATGTGTGAGTGTATGTCCGTGAGTGAGTGTATGTGCGTGAGTGTGTGTGTGTGTGTGTGTGTGAGAGAGAGTTAGCGAGGGTGTGTGCGCGTGTGTGTGTGAGAGAGTGTGTGTGTCTATGTGTGTGAGCGTGTCTGTGTTTGTGTGAGAGCGAGTTAGTGTGTGTGTGTGTGTGAGACAGTGAGCATGTCTGTGTGTGTGTGTGTGTGTGTGCATGTGTGAGTGTATGTCCGTGAGTGTGTGTGTGTGTGTGTGTGTGTGTGTGTGTGTGTGTGTGTGCATGTGTGAGTGTATGTCCGTGAGTGAGTGTATGTGCGTGAGTGTGTGTGTGTGTGTGAGAGAGAGTTAGCGAGGGTGTGTGTGTGTGAGAGAGTGTGTGTGTCTATGTGTGTGAGCGTGTCTGTGTATGTGTGAGAGCGAGTTAGTGTGTGTGTGTGTGTGTGTGTGTGAGACAGTGAGCATGTCTGTGTGTGTGTGTGTGTGTGTGTGTGTGTGTGTGTGTGTGTGTGAGTTAGTGAGGGTGTGTGTGTGTGTGTGTGTGTGTGTGAGTTAGTGAGAGTGTGTGTGTGTGTGTGTGTGAGTTAGTTAGTGTGTGTGTGTGTGTGTCTGTGTGTGTGTGTGTGTATGTGCGTGAGTGTGTCTGTGTGTGTGTGTGTGTGTGTGTGTTAATGAGCTTGTCTGTGTGTGTGTGTGTGAGTTGGTTAGTGAGTGTGTGTGTGAGAGAGATAGTGTGTGTGTGTGAGAGAGAGTGAGAGTCTGTGCGTGCGTGCTTGTGTGTGTGTATGTCGAAAATTTAAATCTAAACACCTTGAAGACTAAACCAAACTGCCGTTCTATATACTATATGAGCCATTGAGACTCATTTAAACTAATGAACTCTAAACTCAAAACGTGTGTGTGTGTGTGAGAGAGAGAGAGAGAGCGTGTGTGTCTATGTGTGAGTGTGTGTGTGTGTGTGTGTGTGTGTGTGTAAACTCAAAAACTCGTACACACTCATTTAAACTTATAAACTCTTAACTCAAAAACTTGTACACTTATAAACTCTAAACTCATATAAACTCTGAGTGTGTGTGTGTGTGAGAGAGAGTGTGTGTCTATGTGCATGAGTGTGTGTGTGTGTGTGTGTGTGTGTGTTAATGAGCTTGTCTGTGTGTGTGAGTGAGTTAGTGAGTGTGTGTGTGTGAGAGATAGTGTGTGTGTGTGAGAGAGAGTGAGAGTCTGTGCGTGCGTGCTTGTGTGTGTGTGTATGTCGAAAATTTAAATCTAAACACCTTGAAGACTAAACCAAACTGCCGTTCTATATACTATATGAGCCATTGAGACTCATTTAAACTAATGAACTCTAAACTCAAAACGTGTGTGTGTGTGTGTGAGAGAGAGAGAGAGCGTGTGTGTCTATGTGTGAGTGTGTGTGTGTGTGTGTGTGTGTGTGTGTGTGTGTGTGTGTGTGTGTGTGTGTGTGAACAAAAACTCGTACACACTCATTTAAACTTATAAACTCTTAACTCAAAAACTTGTACACTTATAAACTCTAAACTCATATAAACTCTGAGTGTGTGTGTGTGAGAGAGAGTGTGTGTCTATGTGCGTGAGTGTGTGTGTGAGTTAATGAGCTTGTCTGTGTGTGTGTGAGTGAGTTAGTGAGTGTGTGTGTGAGAGAGATAGTGTGTGTGTATGAGAGAGAGTGAGAGTCTGTGTGTGCGTGCTTGTGTGTGTGTGTGTGTGTGTGTATGTATGTCGAAAATTTAAATCTAAACACCTTGAAGACTAAACCAAACTGCCGTTCTATATACTATATGAGCCATTGAGACTCATTTAAACTAATGAACTCTAAACTCAAAACGTGTGTGTGTGTGTGTGTGAGAGAGAGAGCGTGTGTGTCTATGTGTGAGTGTGTGTGTGTGTGTGTGTGCGTGCATGTGTGAGTGTATGTGCGTAAGTGTGTATGTGTGTGAGAGAGAGTGTGTGTGAGTTAGTGAGTGTGTGTGTGTGAGTTAGTGAGCATGTCTGTGTGTGTGTGTGTGTGTGGGTGGGTGTGTGCGTGTGTGAGTGTATGTGTCTATGTGTGTGAGTGTATGTGAGTTAATGAGCGTGTCTGTGTGTGTGTGAGAGCGAGTTAGTGTGTGTGTGTGAGTGTGTGCATTTATGAGTGTATGTGCGTGTGTGTATGTGTGTGAGAGAGAGTGTGTGTGAGTTAGTGTGTGTGTGTGTGTATGTGAGTGAGTTAGTGAGCATGTCTGTGTGTCTGTGTGCATGTGTGAGTGTATGTCCGTGAGTGTGTGTGTGTGAGTGAGTGAGTGTGTGCATGAGTGTGGGTGTATGTGCATAAGTGTGTGTGTGTGCGTGTGTGAGAGAGAGAGTTAGTGAGCGTGTCTGTGTGTAAAATTTAAACTAACAAACTCATCTGTCGATCTACTTCAAACTAATTTAAACTTTAAACTACTTTAAACTTCAAACTACTTTAAACTTCAAAAACTACTTTACACTTCTTTAAACTTCAAACTAATTTAAACTTTAGACTAATTTAAACTTCAAACTAATTTAAACTTTAAACTACTTTAAACTTCAAACTTCTTCAAACTTTCTGGTCCGGCTTTCTCAAGCCAACTTAAAGTTTGTCTCGACGAACTTTTTAATCTAGTTAGTGGTGCTTTTTTAAAAGCATCACTATTGTTATTGCTCATACTTATTATTAGTGGTGCTTGCTGAAAGCAAGGCATCACTATTGTTATTGCTCATACTTATTATTTTTCTTCTTCTTATTATTATTCTTCCACACAAAAGTTTGGCGCGAAACTCGCCCCGCACCGTTTGTCACAGACCCCTGAGTGAGGCGTCAAATCGAGCGGCTCATTGAGGAGAGGTGTGCTATGACTTTTCTAAGCGATCGGGTGTACGATGTTCGCACAGCGGACGAAAAAGCGGCTAAAAAAGTCCCATTGACTTTACATTGGGAGTTCTAAAAATATTTGAATCCCAACCGACGTTTTCACACACACACCACTCCAAAGGGCCTGACACCCCTGCGTCTCTCCCTCTCTCTCTCCCTCAGAGGATTTATATTATCAAGCAGCCAATAAGTTATGGCCCAAAATCTTCATAGCCACACCCTAGCAACCAGTTTCAGCACCCTAGCAACCACTAAGAGCTCCCTAGCAACCACCCTAAACCAAAAAAAAACATTTTTTTATTTTTTAAATATTTTTTAAAGCAATTTTACTCTCGTGGCCTTGCGATATCGCTCCATGCTTGTGCCTATTCGGCCATAGGCACGAGGCCGCAGGCCGAGTGCCGTACAGAAGGCACTCGTTATTAAAGATTTTAAGAACTCTATAAAAACTCCATAGTAACCATATTTGACAACTACCAACCACCTAGTAACACCATAGCAACTAACAAAAACACCTTAGCAACCACCCTGAACACCCTAGCAACGTCTAGAAATGCTCTAGTAACCACAAAAAACTCTAGCAAGCACCCAGAACACCATAGCAACTGCCTAGCAACCACCTAGAACACCTAGCAACTGCCTAGCAACCACCCAGAACACCTAGCAACCAACCAGAACACCCTAGCAACTGCCTAGCAATGCCCTAGTATCCACCCAAAATACCATAGCAACTGCCTAGCAACACCATAGCAACCACCCAGAACACCCTAGCAACCACCTAGCAACGCCCTAGCAACCACCAAGAATACCCTAGCAACTGCCTAGCAACCACCCAGAACACCTTAGCAACTGCCTAGCAACACCATAGCAACCACCCAGAACACCCTAGCAACCACCTGGCAACAGCATCTTGCTAAAAACATGCTGGCAACATGCTAATCAAGCTAGCATCATGCTAGCAACATGCTAATCAAACTAGCATCATGTTAGCAACATGCTAATCATGCTAGCAACATGCTAATCAAGCTAGCATCATGCTAGCAACATGCTAATCATGCTAGCATTATGCTACCAACATGCTAATAAAGCTAACATCATGCTAACAACATGCTAATCAAGCTAGCATAATGCTTGCATCATGCTAATCAAGCTAGCATCATGCTAGCAACATGCTAATCATGCTAGCATTATGCTAGCAACATGCTAATCAAGCTAGCATCATGCTAGCAACATGCTAATCATGCTAGCAAAATGCTAATCAAGCTAGCATCATGCTAGCAACATGCTAATCATGCTAGCATAATGCTAGCATCATGCTAATCAAGCTAGCAACATGCTAATCATGCTAGCATTATGCTAGCAACATGCTAATCAAGCTAGCATTATGCTAGCAACATGCTGATCAAGCTAGCATCATGCTAGATACATGCTAATCATACTAGCATTATGCTAGCAACATGCTAATCAAGCTAGTATAATGTTAGTAAAATGCTAATCATGTTAGCATCTAGCTAAATACATGCTAGCAAAATGCTAATCATGCTAGCATCTTGTTAAAAGCATGCTAGCAACATGCTAATCATGCTAGCATCATCCAACCAACATGCTAATCATGCTAACAACATGCTAATCATGCTAGCATCATTCTAACAACATGTTAATCATAGTAAATCATGCTGGAATGTTGTAAATCGTAGTAAATCATCTTAGAATCATGGTAAATCGTGGTAAATAATGCTAAAGCGTGGTATATCATGGTATCACAACATGGTAATTGTGTTAGCATCTGCCCAGTGGCGAATTTTGCCACTGCAAGCACCACTTCACATTTTCTTCAGGAAATGTACATTCTAGTTCTTATTATTATTATTATTCTGGACAAAGTTTGGCGCGAAACTCGCCCCGCACCATTTGTCACAGACCCCTGAGTGAAGTGTCAAATCGACCGGCTCATTGAGGAGAGGTGTGCTATGACTTTTCTAAGCAATCGGGTGTACGATGTTCGCACAGCGGACGAAAAAGCGGCCAAAAAAGTCCCCATTGACTTTGCATTGGGAGTTCTAAAAATATTTGAATCCCAACTGCCGTTTTCACACACACAGACTCCAAAGGGCCTGACACCCCTGCGTCTCTCCCTCTCTCTCTCCCTCAGAGGATTTATATTATCAAGCAGCCAATAAGTAATGGCCTAAAATCTTCATAGCCACACCCTAGCAACCAGTTACAGCACCCTAGCAACCAATAAGAGCTCCCTAGCAACCACCCTAAACTAAAAAAAAAAAATTTTTTTATTTTTTTTTATTTTTTAAAGCAATTTTACTCTCGTGGCCTTGCGATATAGCTCCATGCTTGTGCCTATTCGGCCATAGGCACGAGGCCGCAGGCCTCGTGCCGTACTGAAGGCACTCGTTATTAAAGATTTTAAGAACTCTATAAAAACTCCATAGTAACCATATTTGACAACTACCAACCACCTAGTAACACCATAGCAACTAACAAAAACACCTTAGCAACCACCCTGAACACCCTAGCAACGTCTAGAAATGCTCTAGTAACCACAAAAATCTCTAGCAAGCACCCAGAACACCCTAGCAACTGCCTAGCAACCACCTAGAACACCTAGCAACTGCCTAGCAACCACCCAGAACACCTAGCAACCACCCAGAACACCCTAGCAACTGCCTAGCAATGCCCTAGTATCCACCCAGAATACCATAGCAACTGCCTAGCAACACCATAGCAACCACCCATAACACCCTAGCAACCACCTAGCAACGCCCTAGCAAACACCAAGAATACCCTAGCAACTGCCTAGCAACCACCCAGAACACCTTAGCAACTGCCTAGCAACACCATAGCAACCACCCAGAACACCCTAGCAACCACCTGGCAACAGCATCTTGCTAAAAACATGCTGGCAACATGCTAATCAAGCTAGCATCATGCTAGCAACATGCTAATCATGCTAGCATTATGCTACCAACATGCTAATAAAGCTAGCATCATGATAACAACATGCTAATCAAGCTAGCATAATGCTAGCATCATGCTAATCAAGCTAGCATCATACTAGCAACATGCTAATCAAGCTAGCATCATGCTAGCAACATGCTAATCATGCTAGCATTATGCTACCAACATGTTAATAAAGCTAGCATCATGATAACAACATGCTAATCAAGCTAGCATAATGCTAGCATCATGCTAATCAAGCTAGCATCATGCTAGCAACATGCTAATCATGCTAGCATTATGCTAGCAAAACATGCTAATCAAGCTAGCATCATGCTAGCAACATGCTAATCATGCTAGCATCTTGTTAAAAGCATGGTAGCAACATGCTAATCATGCTAGCATCATCCAACCAACATGCTAATCATGCTAACAACATGCTAATTCTGCTAGCATCATTCTAACAACATGTTAATCATAGTAAATCATGCTGGAATGTGTTAAATCTAATAAATCATCTTAGAAACATGGTAAATCGTGGTAAATAATGCTAAAATGTGGTATATCATGGTATCACAACATGTCAATTGTGTTAGCATCTGCCCAGTGGCGAGTTTTGCCACTGCAAGCACCACTTCACATTTTCTTCAGGAAATGTACATTCTAGTTATTATTATTATTCCGAGACTAAAATTTCTATATGAAACTCCTCCTAGAGCTTTAACTCTACATACTCCAAACTCGGCTCAGACACTCAAACTGATCTGACTCGCGTTGCTATATCTTTTCAGACTGATCGGACTTACGGTTTTCCTAAAAATGACGATCAAAACTCGGAAAAACTCCCATTGACTTACATTGGGGAGTTCTAAAAACATTTGAATCCAAACTGCCGTTTTCACACACACAGACTCCAAAGGGCCTGACAGCCCTGCGTCTCTCCCTCTCTCTCTCCCTCAGAGGATTTATATTATCAAGCAACCAATAAGTAATGGCCTAAAATCTTCATAGCCACACCATAGCAACCAGTTTCAGCACCCTAGCAACCACTAAGAGCTCCCTAGCAACCACCCTAAACCAAAAAAAAATTTTTTTTACATTTTTTTGTATTTTTTAACGCAATATTACACTCGTGGCCTTGCGATATTGCTCCATGCTTGTGCCTATTCGGCCATAGGCACGAGGCCGCAGGCCGAGTGCCGTACTGAAGGCACTCGTTATTAAAGATTTTAAGAACTCTATAAAAACTCCATAGTAACCATCTTTGACAACTACCAACCACCTAGTAACACCATAGCAACTACCAAAAATACCTTAGCAACCATCTTGAACACCCTAGCAACGTCTAGAAATGCTCTAGTAACCACCAAATATACCCTAGCAACCACCCAGAACACCCTAGCAACTGCCTAGCAACCCCCCAGAACACCTAGCAACTGCCTAGCAACCACCCAGAACACCTAGCAAACAGCCAGAACACCCTAGCAACTGCCTAGCAACCACCCAGAACACCTAGCAACTGCCTAGCAACAACCCAGAACACCTAGCAACCGCCTAGCAACACCATAGCAACCACCCAGAACACCCTAGCAACCGCCTAGCAACCACCCAGAATACCTTAGCAACCGCCTAGCAACACCATAGCAACCACTCAGAACACCCTAGCAACTGCCTAACAACCACCCAGAACACCCTAGCAACCACCCAAAATATCCTAGCAACCGCCTAGCAACCACCCAGAACACCCTACAACCGCCTAGCAACCACCCAGAACACCCTAGCAACCACCCAAAATACCCTAGCAACCGCCTAGCAACCACCCAAAAGACCCTAGCAACCACCGAAAATATCTTAGAAACCGCCAAGCAACTACCCAAAAGACCCTAGCAACCACCCAAAATGCCCTAGCAACCGCCTAGCAACCACCCAGAATACCCTATCAACCACCTAAAATACCCTAGCAACCACCTAAAATACCCCAGCAACCGCCTATCAACCACCCAAAAGACCCTAGCAACCACCCAAAATATCCTAGCAACCGCCTAGCAACCACCCAGAACACCCTAGTAACCACCCAGAACACCCTAGCAACCGCCTAGCAACCACCCAGAACACCCTAGCAACCACCCAAAATACCCTAGCAACCGCCTAGCAACCACCCAAAAGACCCTAGCAACCACCGAAAATATCTTAGAAACCGCCTAGCAACTACCCAAAAGACCCTAGCAACCACCCAAAATACCCTAGCAACCGCCTAGCAACCACCCAAAATACCCTAGCAACCACCTAAAATACCCTAGCAACCACCTAAAATACCCTAGCAACCGCCTATAAACCACCCAAAAGACCCTAGCAACCACCCAAAATATCCTAGCAACCGCCTAGCAACCACCCAGAACACCCTAGCAACCGCCTAGCAACCACCCAGAACACCCTAGCAACCACCCAAAACACCCTAGCAACCGCCTAGCAACCACCCAAAAGACCCTAGCAACCACCAGAAATATCCTAGCAACCGCCTAGCAACCACTCAGAATACCCTAGCAACCGCCTAGCAAAAAACTTTCTGGTCCAAACTTTCTCAAGCCAACTTAAAGTTTGTCTCGACGAACTTTCGCATCTAGTTATTATTATTATTCCGAGACTAAAATTTCTATATGAAACTCCTCCTAGAGCTTTAACTCTACATACTCCAAACTCGGCTCAGACACTCAAACTGATCTGACCAAGTGTGCTATATCTTTTCAGACTGATCAGACTTACGGTTTTCCTAAAAATGACGATCAAAACTCGGAAAAACTCCCATTGACTTGCATTGGGGAGTTCTAAAAAATTCAAATTTAGATTCAAACTCACCAACCGACGAAAATTCAAATCAAAATACCTTGAAGACTAAACCAAACTGCCGTTCTATATACTATATTAGCCAATGAGACTCATTTAAACTAATGAACTCTAAACTCATACACTTATAAACTAATTAACTTATAAACTCATGAATTCATAGACTTATGAACTCTTAAACTCATAAATTAATAAACTCTGAACTCTTAAACTCATTTAAACTTATAAACTCTAAACTCATTTAAACTTATAAACTCTAAACTCATTTAAAACTTATAAACTCTAAACTCAAAAACTCTTACACTTATAAACTCATCAATTTATACACTTATAAACTCTAAACTCATAAACTCTGAGTGTGTGTGTGTGTGTGAACACACACACACACACACACACACACACACACACACACACAAAACTCATTTAAACTTAAACTCTAAACTCATTTAAACTTGTAAACTCAAAACTCGTAAACTACTTTAAACTTCAAACCACTTTAAACATTTTAAGTTTAAAGCTTCAAGCTCCCAAGCAACTCCATAGCAACCAAACTTGAGTACCCTAGCAACCGTTTTGCAAGACCTATATCTCTGTATCAGAACATCGTATAGAGATGAGGTTTGGCTCTTTTGACTCATGCTAGCAAACAGCACTTCCAACATGCTACACATGCTAGCAGTGAATAGCTACATGCTAATATCAATTAGTTAAGTGCTAAATCATACCAAGATCATGCTAAGGACTGTATAAAAACTCCATAGTAACCATCTGTGACAACTACCAACCACCTAGCAACACCATAGCAACCGCCCAGAACACCCTAGCAACTGCCTAGCAACCGCCCAGAATACCTTAGCAACCGCCTAGCAACATCATAGCAACCACCCAGAACACCCTAGCAACCGCCTAGCAACACCATAGCAACCACCCAGAACACCCTAGCAACCGCCTAGCAACCACCCAGAATACCCTAGCAACCGCCTAGCAACACCATAGCAACCACCCAGAACACCCTAGCAACCGCCTAGCAACCACCCAGAACACCTTAGCAACAGCATAGCAACCACTCAGAACACCCTAGCAACTGCCTAGCAACCACCCAGAATACCTTAGCAACCGCCTAGCAACACCATAGCAACCACCCAGAACACCCTAGCAACCGCCTAGCAACCACCCAAAACACCCTAGCAACCACCTAGCAACCACCCAGAATACCCTAGCAACCGTCTAGCAACAGCATAGCAACCACCCAGAACACCCTAGCAACCGCCTAGCAACCACCCAGAATACCCTAGCAACCGCCTAGCAACACCCTAGCAACCACCCAGAACACCCTAGCAACCGCCTAGCAACACCATAGCAACCACTAAAAAACCCTAGCAACCGCCTAGCAACCACCCAGAACACCCTAGCAACCACCCAGAACACCCTAGTAACCGCCTAGCAACCACCCAAAATACCTTAGCAACCGCCTAGCAACACCCTAGCAACCACCCAAAACACCATAGCAACCGCCTAGCAACCACCCAGAACACCCTAGCAACCAACCAGAATACCCTAGCAACCACCCATAACACCCTAGCAACCGTCTAGCAACCACCCAAAATACCTTAGCAACGTCTAGCAACACCATAGCAACCACCCAGAACACCCTAGCAACCGCCTAGCAACACCCTAGCAACCACCCAAAATACCATAGCAACCGCCTAGCAACCACCCAGAACACCCTAGCAACCACCTAAAATACCTTAGCAACCGCCTAGCAACACCCTAGCAACCACCCAAAATACCCTATCAACCGCTTAGCAACACCCTAGCATCCACCCAGAATACCCTAGCAACCGCCTAGCAACACCATAGCAACCACCCAGAACACCCTAAACTAAACAAAATTAAACTTCAAACTATTTTAAACTTTCAACTAATTTAAACTTTAAACTAAATTAAACTTCAAACTACTTTAAACTTTCAACTATTTTAAACTTTAAACTAAATTAAACTTCAAACTATTTTAAACTTTCAACTAATTTAAACTTTAAACTAAATTAAACTTCAAACTATTTTAAACTTTCAACTAATTTACACTTTAAACTACTTTAAACTTTAAACTACTTTAAACTTTAAACTACTTTAAACTTTAAACTACTTTAAACTTTTTCAAACTTTATGGTCCAAACTTTCTCAAGCCAACTTAAAGTTTGTCTCGACGAACTTTCGCATCTAGTTATTATTATTATTCTTCTTACTAAAAATTTATCCCCTATCTCCTCCTAGAGCTTTAACTCTACATACTCCAAACTCGGCTCAGACCTTCAGACTATTCTGACTCGAGTTGCTTTATCTTTTCAGACTGATCGGACTTACGGTTTTCCTAAAAATGCCGATCAAAACTCGGAAAAACTCCCATTGACTTGCATTGGGGAGTTCTAAAAAATTCAAATCTAGATTCAAACTGACCAACCGACAAAAATTTAAATCTAAACACCTTGAAGACTTATTCAAACTGCCGTTCTATATACTATATAAGCCATTGAGACTCAATTAAACTAATAAACTCATCTATCTATCTACTTCAAACTATTTTAAACTTTAAACTACTTTAAACTTCAAACTAAATTAAACTTCAAACTAATATAAACTTTAAACTACTTTAAACTTCAAACTTAAGCTTTAACTCATTTAAACTTATAAACTGTAAACTCATTTAAACTTATAAACTGTAAACTAATTTAAACTTATAAACTCAAAACTCATTTAAACTTATAAACTAAACTCAAAAACTTGTACACTTATAAACTCTAAACTCATAAACTCTGAGTGTGTGTGTGTGTGTGTGTGTGTAAACACACACACACACACACACACACACACTCTAAACTCATTTAAACAAACTCTAAACTCATTTAAACTTATAAACGTAAAACTCAAAAACTCGTAAACTACTTTAAACTTCAAACCACTTTAAACTTCTTAAGTTTAAAGCTCCCAGCTCCCAAGCAACTCCATAGCAACCAAACTTGAGTACCCTAGCAACCGTTTTACAAGACCTATATCTCTGCATCAGAACATCGTATAGAGATGAGGTTTGGCTCTTTTGACTCATGCTAGCAAACAGCACTTCCAACATGCTACACATGCTAGCAGTGAATAGCTACATGCTAATAGCAATTAGTTAAGTGCTAAATCATGCCAAGATCATGCTAAGAACTCTATAAAAACTCCATAGTAACCATCTGTAACAACTACCAACCACCTAGTAACACCATAGCAACCGCCCAGAATACCTTAGTAACCGCCTAGCAACACCATAACAACCACCCAGAACACCCTAGCAACCACCAAGAACACCCAAGCAACCGCCTAGCAACCACCCAGAATACCCTAGCAACTGCCTAGCAACACCATAGCAACCACCCAGAACACCCTAGCAACCACCTAGCAACCACCAAGAATACCCTAGCAACCACCTAGCAACACCATAACAACCACCCAAAACACCCTAGCAACCCACTAGAAAACCCCCAACAAATTTTTAACTGTAAACTACTTTAAACTTCAAACTGATTTAAACTTGAAACTAATTTAAACGTTAGACTAATTTAAACTTTAAACTAATTTAAACTTTAAAGTAATTTAAAATTTAAACTACTTTAAACTTGAAACTAATTTAAACTTTAAACTAATTTAAACTTTAAACTAATTTAAACTTTAAACTAATTTAAACTTTAAACTAATTTAAGCTTCAAACTAATTTAGACTTTAAACTATTTTAAACTTCTAACTAATTTGAACTTTAAACTAATTTAAACTTCAAACTACTTTAAACTCCAAACTGCTTTAAACTTCTTCAAACTTTCTGGTCCAGCTTTCTCAAGCCAACTTAAAGTTTGTCTCGACGAACTTTTTAATCTAGTTAAGTTGGCTTGAGAAAGCCAACATATTGAAATCCTATTTAAACTTATTATTATTATTCTTCTGACCCTAAAAAAATCTATATCAAACTCCTCCTAGAGCTTTAACTCTACATACTCCAAACTCGGCTCAGACACTCAAACTGATCTGACTCGGTATGCTATATCTTTTCAGACTGATCGGATTTACGGTTTTCCTAAAAATGACGATCAAAACTCGAAAAAACTCATTCAAAAACTCCCATTGACTTACATTGGGGAGTTCTAAAAAATTCAAACCGACAAAAATTTAAATCTAAACACCTTGAAGACTAAACCAAACTGCCGTTCTATATACTATATGAGCCATTGAGACTCATTTAAACTAATAAACTATAAACTATAAACACTTATAAACTAATTAACTTATAAACTCATGAATTCATAAACTTATGAACTCTTAAACTCATAAATTAATAAACTTTGAACTCTTAATCTCATTTAAACTTATAAACTCTAAACTGATTTAAACTTATAAACTCAAAACTCAAGAACTCATACACTTATTAACTCATCAATTTATACACTTATAAACTCTAAACTCAGACACACACACTGAGTTTATGAGTGAGTGTGTGAGCGAGTTAGTGGGTGTGTGTGTGTGTGTGTGTGTCTGTGTGTTTGTTTGTGTGTGTGTGTGTGTCTAACTTATTTATCTATCTCTCAAACTTCAAACTACTGTAGACTACTGTAAACTTAAAACCACTATAAACTTCTTAAGTTTAAATCTTCCAGCTCCCAAGCAACTCCATAGCAACCAAACTCGAGTACCCTAGCAACCGTTTTGTAAGACCTATATCTCTGTATCAGAACATCGTATAGAGATGAGGTTTGGCTCTTTTGACTCGTGCTAGCAAACAGCACTTCCAACATGCTACATATGCTAGCAGTGAATAGCTACATGCTAATAGCGATTAGTTAAGTGTTAAATCATGCCAAGATCATGCTAAGAACTCTATAAAAACTCCATAGTAACCATCTGTGACAACTACCAACCACCTAGTAACACCATATCAACCGCCCTGAATACCATAGCAACCCCCCAGAACACCCTAGCAACCGCCTAGCAACCACCCAAAAGACCCTAGCAACCACCCAGAACACCGTAGCAACCACCCAAAATACCCTAGCAACCACCCAAAACACCCTAGCAACTGCCTAGCAACCACCCAAAAGACCCTAGCAACCGCCTAGCAACCACCCAAAAGACCCTAGCAACCACCCAAAATATCCTAGCAACCGCCTAGCAACCACCCAAAAGACCCTAGCAACCACCAGAAATATCCTAGCAACCGCCTAGCAACCACCCAGAATATCCTAGCAACCACCCAAAACAGCCTAGCAACAACCCAGAACACCCTAGCAACCGCCTAGCAACCACCCAAAAGACCCTAGCAACCGCCTAGCAACCACCCAGAACACCCTAGCAACCACCCAAAAGACCCTAGCAACCACCCAAAATACCCTAGCAACCGCCTAGCAACCACCCAAAAGACCCTAGCAACATCCAAAAGACCCTAGCAACCGCCTAGCAACCACCCAAAATATCCTAGCAACCACCCAAAACACCCTAGCAACCGCCTAGCAACCACCCAAAAGACCCTAGCAACCACCCAAAACAGCCTAGCAACCACCCAGAACACCCTAGCCACCACCTAGCAACCACCCAGAATACCTTAGCAACGCCTAGCAACCACCCATAACACCCTTGCAACTGCCTAGCAACCACCCAGAACACCCTAGCAACCACCAAAATACCTTAGCAACCGCCTAGCAACACCATAGCAACCACCCATAACACCCTAGCAACCGCCTAGCAACCACCCAAAAGACTCTAGCAACCACCCAAAATATCCTAGCAACCACCCAAAACACCCTAGCAACCGCCTAGCAACCACCCAAAAGACCCTAGCAACCGCCTAGCAACCACCCAAAAGACCCTAGCAACCACCTAAAATATCCTAGCAACCACCCAGAACACCCTAGCAACCACCTAGCAACCGCCTAGCAACCACACAAAAGACCCTAGCAACCACCCAAAACACCCTAGCAACCACCCAAAACACCCTAGCAACCGCCTAGCAACCACCCAGAATACCTTAGCAACCGCCTAGCAACACCATAGCGACCACCCATAACATCATAACAACCGCCTAGCAAAAAACTTTCCGGTCCAAACTTTCTCAAGCCAACTTAAAGTTTGTCTCGACGAACTTTCGCATCTAGTTATTATTATTCTTCTGACCCTAAAAAAATCTATATCAAACTCCTCCTAGAGCTTTAACTCTACATACTCCAAACTCGGCTCGGACACTCAGACTGATCTGACTCGGTATGCTATATCTTTTCAGACTGATCGGACTTACGGTTTTCCTAAAAATGACGATCAAAACTCGAAAAAACTCATTCAAAAACTCCCATTGACTTACATTGGGGAGTTCTAAAAAATTCAAACCGACAAAAATTTAAATCTAAACACCTTGAAGACTAAACCAAACTGCCGTTCTATATACTATATGAGCCATTGAGACTCATTTAAACTAATGCACTCTAAACTCATACACTTATAAACTAATTAACTTATAAACTCATGAATTCATAGACTTATGAACTCTTAAACTCATAAATTAATAAACTCTGAACTCTTAAACTCATTTAAACTTATAAACTCTAAACTCATTAAAACTTATAAACTCTAAACTCATTTAAAACTTATAAACTCTAAACTCAAAAACTCTTACACTTATAAACTCATCAATTTATACACTTATAAACTCTAAACTCATAAACTCTGAGTGTGTGTGTGTGTGTGTGTGTGTGTGTGTGTGAACACACACACACACACACACACACACACACACACACACACTCTCTAAACTCATTTAAACTTGTAAACTCAAAACTCGTAAACTACTTTAAACTTCAAACCACTTTAAACTTCTTAAGTTTAAAGCTTCCAGCTCCCAAGCAACTCCATAGCAACCAAACTTGAGTACCCTAGCAACCGTTTTGCAAGACCTATATCTCTGTATCAGAACATCGTATAGAGATGAGGTTTGGCTCTTTTGACTCATGCTAGCAAACAGCACTTCCAACATGCTACACATGCTAGCAGTGAATAGCTACATGCTAATAGCGATTAGTTAAGTGCTATATCATGCCAAGATCATGCTAAGAACTCTATAAAGACTCCATAGTAACCATCTGTGACAACTACCAACCACCTAGTAACAGCATATCAACCGCCCTGAATACCATAGCAACCCCCCAGAACACCCTAGCAACCGCCTAGCAACCACCCAGAACACCCTAGCAACCACCCAAAATACCCTAGCAACCACCTAGCAACCACCCAAAAGACCCTAGCAACCGCCTAGCAACCACCTAAAACACCCTAACAACCGCCTAGCAACCACCCAAAAGACCCTAGCAATCACCCAAAAGACCCTAGCAACCACCCAAAATATCCCAGCAACCGCCTAGCAACCACCCAGAACACCCTAGCAACCACCCAGAAACCCTAGCAACCGCCTAGCAACCACCCAAAAGATCCTAGCAACCGCCTAGCAACCACCCAGAACACCCTAGCAACCACCCAAAATACCCTAGCAACCACCCAGAAACCCTAGCAACCGCCTAGCAACCACCTAAAAGACCCTAGCAACCACCCAAAAGACCCTAGCAACCGCCTAGCAACCACCCAAAAGACCCTAGCAACCGCCTAGCAACCACCCAAAATATCCTAGCAACCACCCAAAAGACCCTAGCAACCACCAGAAATATCCTAGCAACCGCCTAGCAACCACCCAGAATAACCTAGCAACCACCCAAAACAGCCTAGCAACCACCCAGAACACCCTAGCAACCGCCTAGCAACCACCCAAAAGACCCTAGCAACCGCCTAGCAACCACCCAGAACACCCTAGCAACCACCCAAAAGACCCTAGCAACCACCCAAAAGACCCTAGCAACCGCCTAGCAACCACCCAAAATATCCTAGCAACCACCCAAAACACCCTAGCAACCGCCTAGCAACCACCCAAAAGACCCTAGCAACCACCCAGAATATCCTAGCAACCACCCAAAACAGCCTAGCAACCACCCAGAACACCCTAGCCACCACCTAGCAACCACCCAGAATACCTTAGCAACGCCTAGCAACACCATAGCAACCACCCATAACACCCTAGCAACTGCCTAGCAACCACCCAGAACACCCTAGCCACCACCTAGCAACCACCCAGAATACCTTAGCAACGCCTAGCAACACCATAGCAACCACCCATAACACCCTAGCAACTGCCTAGCAACCACCCAGTACACCCTAGCAACCACCCAAAATACCTTAGCAACCGCCTAGCAACACCATAGCAACCACCCATAACACCCTAGCAACTGCCTAGCAACCACCCAGATCACCCTAGCAACCACCCAAAATACCCTAGAAACCGCCTAGCAACCACCCAAAAGACCCTAGCAACCACCCGAAATATCCTAGCAACCACCCAAAACACCCTAGCAACCGCCTAGCAACCACCCAAAAGACCCTAGCAACCGCCCAGCAACCACCCAAAAGACCCTAGCAACCACCAAAAATATCCTAGCAACCACCCAGAACACCCTAGCAACCACCTAGCAACCGCCTAGCGACCACACAAAAGACCCTAGCAACCGCCTAGCAACCACCCAAAATACCCTAGCAACCGCCTAGCAACCACCCAGAATACCTTAGCAACCGCCTAGCAACACCATAGCGACCACCCATAACATCCTAACAACCGCCTAGCAAAAAACTTTCCGGTCCAAACTTTCTCAAGCCAACTTAAAGTTTGTCTCGACGAACTTTCGCATCTAGTTATTATTATTCTTCTTCTGACTCTGAAATTTACAACTCAAACTCCTCCTAGAGCTTTAACTCTACATACTCCAAACTCGGCTAAGACCTTCAGCCTATTCTGACTCGGTATGCTATATCTTTTCAGACTGATCGGACTTACGGTTTTCCTAAAAATGACGATCAAAACTCAAAAAAACTCATTCAAAAACTCCCATTGACTTACATTGGGGAGTTCTAAAAAATTCAAACTTAGATTCAAACTGACCAACCGACAAAAATTCAAATCTAAACACCTTGAAGACTAAACCAAACTGCCGTTCTATATACTATATGAGCCATTGAGACTCATTTAAACTAATAAACTCTAAACTCATACACTTATAAACTAATTAACTTATAAACTCATAAATTAATAAACTCTGAACTCTTAAACTCATTTAAACTTATAAACTCTAAACTCATTAAAACTTATAAACTCTAAACTCATTTAAAACTTATAAACTCTAAACTCAAAAACTCTTACACTTATAAATTCATCAATTTATACACTTATAAACTCTAAACTCATAAACTGAGTGTGTGTGTGTGTGTGTGTGTGTGTGTGAACACACACACACACACACACACTCTAAACTCATTTAAACTTATAAACTCAAAACTCAAAAACTCGTAAACTACTTTAAACTTCAAACCAAGTAGTCTTGGTTTCAAAAACTCCATAGTAACCATCTGTGACAACTACCAACCACCTAGTAACACCATAGCAACCACCCAGAACACCCTAGCAACCGCATAGCAACCACCCAGAATACCTTAGCAACCGCCTAGCAACACCATAACAACCACCCAGAACACCCTAGCAACCACCCAGAATACCCTAGCAACTGCCTAGCAACACCATAGCAACCACCCAGAACACCCTAGCAACCGCCTAGCAACCACCCAGAATACCCTAGCAACTGCCTAGCAACACCATAGCAACCACCCAGAACACCCTAGCAACCGCCTAGCAACCACCCAGAACACCCTAGCAACCGCCTATCAACCACCCAGAATACCTTAGCAACCGCCTAGCAACACCCTAGCAACCACCCAGAACACCCTAGCAACCGCCTAGCAACCACCCAAAACACCCTAGCAACTGCCTAGCAACCACCCAGAACACCCTAGCAACCACCCAGAACACCCTAGTAACCGCCTAGCAACCACCCAAAATACCCTAGCAACCGCTTAGCAACACCCTAGCAACCACCCAGAACACCCTAGCAACCGCCTAGCAACCACCTAGCAACACCATAGCAACCACCCAGAACCGCCTAGCAACACCCTAGTAACCACATAAAATACCCTAGCAACCGCTTAGCAACACCATAGCAACCACCCAGAACACCCTAGCAACCGCCTAGCAACAGCATAGCAACCACCCAGAATACCCTAGCAACCGCCTAGCAACACCATAACAACCACCCAAAACACCCTAGCAACCCACTAGAAAACCCCCAACAACTTTTTAACTGTAAACTACTTTAAACTTCAAACTGATTTAAACTTTAAACTAATTTAAACGTTAGACTAATTTAAACTTTAAACTAATTTAAACTTCAAACTACTTTAAACTCCAAACTACTTTAAACTTCTTCAAACTTTCTGGTCCAGCTTTCTCAAGCCAACTTAAAGTTTGTCTCGACGAACTTTTTAATCTAGTTATTATTCTTCTGTTAAAAACTGTTGACTCAAACTCGTCCTAGAGCTTTAACTCTACATACTCCAAACTCGGCTCAGACACTCAAACTGATCTGAAGTTAGTTGCTATATCTTTTCAGACTGATCGGACTTACGGTTTTCCTATAAATGCCGATCAAAACTCGGAAAAACTCCCATTGACTTACAATGGGGAGTTCTAAAAAATTCAAATCCAGATTCAAACTCACCAACCGACGAAAATTCAAATCTAAATACCTTGAAGACTAAACCAAACTGCCATTCTATATACTATATTAGCCAATGAGACTGATTTAAACTAATAAACTCTAAACTCATACACTTATAAACTAATTAACTTATAAACTCATGAATTCATAGACTTATGAACTCTTTAACTCATAAATTAATAAACTCTGAACTCTTAAACTCATTTAAACTCTAAACTCATTAAAACTTATAAACTCTAAACTCATTTAAAACTTATAAACTCTAAACTCAAAAACTCTAACACTTATAAACTCATCAATTTATACACTTATAAACTCTAAACTCATAAACTCTGAGTGTGTGTGTGTGTGTGTGTGTGAACACACACACTAGGGATCGACCGATATGGATTTTTTAGTGCCGATGCCGATACCGATTTTTTTCATCAGCCTTAGCCGATGACCGATACGGGTTGCCGATTTTCTTGGGCCGATATTTGGAGCCGATACTGCTTTTGCTCACTCAGTTTACATCATAAAAATGACATGTATATAATATATAATAATGATAACAACTGTTACAAGTCTCAATTAAGAAAGGAACATTTATTGAACTTAAAAAAAAATAAAATTTGACAAATATTAAAAAAAAGTTCAGTGCTGAAAATACTGAAAATAAATATTTAAGCATAATTCAAATTCTGAAAATAAATTCTGAATATAAATATTTAAGCATAATAAAATAATTTGACTGGAACATGTTATTCTGTGTAGTTGTCTGATCTATGTAATCGTGATCTCCATTTTAAACAAAACAAAAACGATTTTAAACCAAATAGATTCTAAGTTTATTATGAATTAGGGATCGCGTCTAAAACGTGTGGAAAGCACGGCCGCGCCGCTTCTACAAGCGCTTGCGTCTGTTGTTGCTATGCAAACATGAACTGCTCTCTCCATGATGACGAGGAAGTAAGGATTAATTTATTTCCTGCCCTTTACGACTACATATATTTATGGAGATGAGAAATAAAAACCCGCCCTGTCCAGCTATGATCCGCTGTTCGACCGAGCTTTCGATGTTGTCATGGAAAGGTCAGTTGTTTTTTGTCACATGACCTGCGTGCGCTTGCGGCATTCAAGTTTAGATGTTTTCATCTCACCACGGCATAGGAGCGCCTGGACAAACCGTTTATACTGTCTATGGGACAAACCGTTTATATACTGTCTATGGAACAAACGAGCGCGCTGCATCGCGTGCGTGTCACAACCGCGTCACTTCTTTTATGAGCACGCGTCCAAACGTCAGCCAGGTAGTCGCTGAATAAAACTCCCACAAATATAACGGAATCACCGAACAACGTCGGCATTATTTAATCCTATGACCAGTGTTTGTAACAGCTGCCTTATGCATATGGATAGCCTCAAACGTAGCTATTTGCAGCTCCCTAAATACAATGACAAGCAGTTTTATAGATGAGGCATTCGCGTTTTCCATTTGGACCCACAAACTTGCTTAGCTATAGTTGCACGCACATATAGAGCAACGTGTTTCCACTTTCAAAGTGTATTTCAGCTAAGTCAAACAGTTAAAAAGATGTTTTGAAATTTTAAAACTAACCGTTGTCTTGAAGAGGCTTCCAGCACTCTGCTAGTGAGGGGCAGTGCATGGGCTGCACGTGAACTGCAGCGTATCCAGCAACACAGAGCTGCCTGCGCACGCCTGTCTGTAATTAATGCCGGGAAAAAAACTATCGGCGAAGTTGGGCGAACGCAGCAGCCGCGTATCGGCCGATGCCGATACACGTCAAACCCGCAAATATCGGCCCGATTTATCGGCCGACCGATATATCGGTCGATCACTAACACACACACACACACACACACACACACACACACACACACACACACACACACTCTAAACTCATTTAAACTTATAAACTCAAAACTCAAAAACTCGTAAACTACTTTAAACTTCAAACCACTTTAAACTTCTTAAGTTTAAAGTTCCCAGCTCCCAAGCAACTCCATAGCAACCAAACTTGAGTACCCTAGCAACCGTTTTACAAGACCTATATCTCTGCATCAGAACATCGTATAGAGATGAGGTTTGGCTCTTTTGACTCATACTAGCAAACAGCACTTCCAACATGCTACACATGCTAATAGCGATTAGTTAAGTGCTAAATCATGCCAAGATCATGCTAAGAACTCTATAAAAACTCCATAGTAACCATCTGTGTCAACTACCAACCACCTAGTAACACCATAGCAACCACCCAGAACACCCTAGGAACCACCTAGCAACACCCTAGCAACCACCCAGAATACCCTAGCAACACCATAGCAACCACCAAAACACCCAAGCAACCACCTAGCAACATCATAGCAACCACCCAGAACACCTTAGCAACCGCCTAGCAACACCATAGCAACCACCAAAACACCCTAGCAACCGCCTAGCAACCACCCAGAACACCCTAGCAACCGCCTAGCAACACCATAGCAACCACCCAGAACCGCCTAGCAACACCCTAGCAACCACCTAGCAACCACCCAGAATACCCTAGCAACCACCTAGCAACACCATAGCAACCACCCAGAACACCCTAGCAACCGCCTAGCAACCATCCAGAATACCCCAGCTACCACCTAGCAACCACCCAGAACACCTTAGCAACCCATTAGAAACACCCTAGCAACTTTTTAACTTTAAACTACTTTAAACTTCAAACTAATTTAAACTTTAAACTAAAAACTTCAAACTACTTTAAACTGTAAACTAAATTAAACTTCAAACTACTTTAAACTAAATTAAACTTCAAACTACTTTAAACTAAATTAAACGTTAAACTAAATTAAACTTCAAACTACTTTAATCTTCAAACTACTTTAAACTTTAAACTTTCCAGTCCAAACTTTCTCAAGCCAACTTAAAGTTTGTCTCGACGAACTTTTTAATCTAGTTATTATTATTCTTCTTCTGACTCTGAAATTTACAACTCAAACTCCTCCTAGAGCTTTAACTCTACATACTCCAAACTCGGCTAAGACCTTCAGCCTATTCTGACTCGGTATGCTATATCTTTTCAGACTGATCGGACTTACGGTTTTCCTAAAAATGACGATCAAAACTCAAAAAAACTCATTCAAAAACTCCCATTGACTTACATTAGGGAGTTCTAAAAAATTCAAACTGACGAAAATTCAAATCAAAATACCTTGAAGACTAAACCAAACTGCCGTTCTATATACTATATTAGCCAATGAGACTCATTTAAACTAATGAACTCTAAACTCATACACTTATAAACTAATTAACTTATAAACTCATGAATTCATAGACTTATGAACTCTTAAACTCATAAATTAATAAACTCTGAACTCTTAAACTCATTTAAACTTATAAACTCTAAACTCATTAAAACTTATAAACTCTAAACTCATTTAAAACTTATAAACTCTAAACTCAAAAACTCTTACACTTATAAACTCATCAATTTATACACTTATAAACTCTAAACTCATAAACTCTGAGTGTGTGTGTGTGTGTGTGTGAACACACACACACACACACACTAAACTCATTTAAACTTAAACTCTAAACTCATTTAAACTTGTAAACTCAAAACTCGTAAACTACTTTAAACTTCAAACCACTTTAAACTTCTTAAGTTTAAAGCTTCCAGCTCCCAAGCAACTCCATAGCAACCAAACTTGAGTACCCTAGCAACCGTTTTGCAAGACCTATATCTCTGTATCAGAACATCGTATAGAGATGAGGTTTGGCTCTTTTGACTCATGCTAGCAAACAGCACTTCCAACATGCTACACATGCTAGCAGTGAATAGCTACATGCTAATAGCGATTAGTTAAGTGCTATATCATGCCAAGATCATGCTAAGAACTCTATAAAGACTCCATAGTAACCATCTGTGACAACTACCAACCACCTAGTAACACCATAGCAACCACCCAGAACACCCTAGCAACTGCCTAGCAACCACCCAGAAAACATTAGCAACTGCCTAGCAACACCATAGAAACCGCCCAGAACACCCTAGCAACCGCCTAACAACACCATAGCAACCACCCAGAACACCCTAGCAACTGCCTAGCAACCACCCAGAATACTCTAGCAACCACCTAGCAACACCATAGCAACCACCCAGAACACCCTAGCAACCACCTAGCAACCACCCAAAACACCATAGCAACCGCCTAGCAACCACCCAGAACACCCTAGCAACTGCCTAGCAACACCCCAAAATACCTTAGCAACTGCCTAGCAACACCATAGAAACCACCCAGAACACCCTAGCAACCGCCTAGCAACACCCTAGCAACCACCCAAAATACCATAGCAACCGCCTAGCAACCACCCAAAATACCTTAGCAACCGCCTAGCAACACCCTAGCAACCACCCAAAATACCCTAGCAACACCCTAGCAACCACCCAGAACACACTAGCAACACCCTAGCAACCGCCCAAAATACCTTAGCAACTGCCTAGCAACACCCTAGCAACCACCCAGAACACCCTAGCAACCACCTAGCAACAGCATAGCAACCACCCAGAACACCCTAGCAACCGCCTAGCAACACCATAACAACCACCCAAAACACCCTAGCAACCCACTAGAAAACCCCCAACAACTTTTTAACTGTAAACTACTTTAATCTTCAAAGTGATTTAAACTTTAAACTAATTTAAACGTTAGACTAATTTAAACTTTAAACTAATTTAAACTTCAAACTAATTTAAACTTTAAAGTAATTTAAAATTTAAACTACTTTAAACTTTAAACTAATTTAAACTTTAGACTAATTTAAACTTTAGACTAATTTAAACTTTAAACTAATTTAAGCTTCAAACTAATTTAGACTTTACACTATTTTAAACTTCTAACTAATTTAAACTTTAAACTAATTTAAACTTCAAACTACTTTAAACTCCAAACTACTTTAAACTTCTTCAAACTTTCTGGTCCAGCTTTCTCAAGCCAACTTAAAGTTTGTCTCGACGAACTTTTTAATCTAGTTATTAAGTTGGCTTGAGAAAGCCAACATATTGAAATCCTATTTAAACTTATTAAGTTGGCTTGAGAAAGCCAACATATTGAAATCCTATTTAAACTTATTAAGTTGGCTTGGAGAGCCAATTTACTGAAATCCTATTTAAACTTATTATTATTATTATTAAGTTGGCTTGAGAGAGCCAACATATTGAAATCCTATTTAAACTTATTATTATTATTATTATTCCGAGACTAAAATTTCTATATGAAACTCCTCCTAGAGCTTTAACTCTACATACTCCAAACTCGGCTCAGACACTCAAACTGATCTGACCAAGTGTGCTATATCTTTTCAGACTGATCGGACTTACGGTTTTCCTAAAAATGACGATCAAAACTCGGAAAAACTCCCATTGACTTGCATTGGGGAGTTCTAAAAAATTCAAATTTAGATTCAAACTCACCAACCGACGAAAATTCAAATCAAAATACCTTGAAGACTAAACCAAACTGCCGTTCTATATACTATATTAGCCAATGAGACTCATTTAAACTAATGAACTCTAAACTCATACACTTATAAACTAATTAACTTATAAACTCATGAATTCATAGACTTATGAACTCTTAAACTCATAAATTAATAAACTCTGAACTCTTAAACTCATTTAAACTTATAAACTCTAAACTCATTTAAACTTATAAACTCTAAACTCATTTAAAACTTATAAACTCTAAACTCAAAAACTCTTACACTTATAAACTCATCAATTTATACACTTATAAACTCTAAACTCATAAACTCTGAGTGTGTGTGTGTGTGTGTGAACACACACACACACACACTAAACTCATTTAAACTTAAACTCTAAACTCATTTAAACTTGTAAACTCAAAACTCGTAAACTACTTTAAACTTCAAACCACTTTAAACGTTTTAAGTTTAAAGCTTCAAGCTCCCAAGCAACTCCATAGCAACCAAACTTGAGTACCCTAGCAACCGTTTTGCAAGACCTATATCTCTGTATCAGAACATCGTATAGAGATGAGGTTTGGCTCTTTTGACTCATGCTAGCAAACAGCACTTCCAACATGCTACACATGCTAGCAGTGAATAGCTACATGCTAATATCAATTAGTTAAGTGCTAAATCATACCAAGATCATGCTAAGGACTCTATAAAAACTCCATAGTAACCATCTGTGACAACTACCAACCACCTAGCAACACCATAGCAACCGCCCAGAACACCCTAGCAACTGCCTAGCAACCACCCAGAATACCTTAGCAACCGCCTAGCAACATCATAGCAACCACCCAGAACACCCTAGCAACCGCCTAGCAACACCATAGCAACCACCCAGAACACCCTAGCAAACGCCTAGCAACCACCCAGAATACCCTAGCAACCGCCTAGCAACACCATAGCAACCACCCAGAACACCCTAGCAACCGCCTAGCAACCACCCAGAACACCTTAGCAACAGCATAGCAACCACTCAGAACACCCTAGCAATTGCCTAGCAACCACCCAGAATACCTTAGCAACCGCCTAGCAACACCATAGCAACCACCCAGAACACCCTAGCAACCGCATAGCAACCACCCAGAACACCCTAGCAACCGCCTAGCAACCACCCAAAACACCCTAGCAACCACCTAGCAACCACCCAGAATACCCTAGCAACCGTCTAGCAACAGCATAGCAACCACCCAGAACACCCTAGCAACCGCCTAGCAACCACCCAGAATACCCTAGCAACCGCCTAGCAACACCATAGCAACCACCCAGAACACCCTAGCAACCGCCTAGCAACACCATAGAAACCACTAAAACACCCTAGCAACCGCCTAGCAACCACCCAGAACACCCTAGCAACCACCCAGAACACCCTAGTAACCGCCTAGCAACCACCCAAAATACCTTAGCAACCGCCTAGCAACACCCTAGCAACCACCCAGAACACCCTAAACTAAACTAAATTAAACTTCAAACTATTTTAAACTTTCAACTAATTTACACTTTAAACTAAATTAAACTTTAAACTACTTTAAACTTTTTCAAACTTTATGGTCCAAACTTTCTCAAGCCAACTTAAAGTTTGTCTCGACGAACTTTCGCATCTAGTTATTATTATTCTTCTGAGACTAAAAATTTCTATATCAAACTCCTCCTAGAGCTTTCACTCTACATACTCCAAACTCGGCTCAGACACTCAAACTGTTCTGACCAAGTGTGCTATATCTTTTCAGACTGATCGGACTTACGGTT
Organism: Abramis brama; assembly: GCA_022829085.1. NCBI lineage: Eukaryota > Metazoa > Chordata > Actinopteri > Cypriniformes > Leuciscidae > Abramis > Abramis brama. Next base: position 50,110,075 of record CM040769.1, on the reverse strand, counting down.
TTCCTAAAAATGACGATCAAAACTCGAAAAAACTCATTCAAAAACTCCCATTGACTTACATTGGGGAGTTCTAAAAAATTCAAACCGACGAAAATTCAAATCAAAATACCTTGAAGACTAAACCAAACTGCCGTTCTATATACTATATGAGCTAATCTAATCTAATGAGAAACTAATCTTTCTCTTTTTTTTCTTTCTTTCTTTCTTTCTTTCTTTCTTTCTTTCTTTCTTTCTTTCTTTCTAACTAATCTTTCTTTCTTTCTTTCTTTCTTTCTTTCTTACTAATCTTTTTCTTTCTTTCTTTCTTTCTTTCTAACTAATCTTTCTTTCTGTCTTTCTTTCTTTCTAACTAATCTTTTTCTTTCTTTCTTTCTTTCTTTCTTTCTTTCTTTCTTTCTTTCTAACTAATCTTTTTCTTTCTTTCTAACTAATCTTTTTCTTTCTTTCTTTCTTTCTTTCTTTCTTTCTTTCTTTCTTTCTAACTAATCTTTCTTTCTTTCTTTCTTTCTTTCTAACTAATCTTTCTTTCTGTCTTTCTTTCTTTCTTTCTTTCTTTCTAAATAATCTTTCTTTCTTTCTGTCTTTCTTTCTTTCTAACTAATCTTTTTCTTTCTTTCTTTCTTTCTTTCTTTCTTTCTTTCTTTCTTTCTAACTAAACTTTCTTTCTTTCTATCTAACTAATCCATCTTTCTTTCTAATTAATCTATCTTTCTTTCTAACTAATCTTTCTTTCTTTCTTTCTAGCAACTTTCTTCTTCTTTTAAAGAAGTTCTTTTAAACTACTTCAAACTTTGAACTACTTTAAGCTTTAAACAACTTTAAACTTCAAACTATTTTAAACTAATCTAAACTTCAAATTATTTTAAACTAATTTAAACTTCAAGCTAAGTTAAACTTTAAACTAACATACATAACTTATAACATAACTCTCACCCATTTAATTTAAACTAATGAACTCTAAACTCATACACTTATAAACTAATTAACTTATAAACTCATGAATTCATAGACTTATGAACTCTTAAACTCATAAATTAATAAACTCTGAACTCTTAAACTCATTTAAACTTATAAACTCTAAAGTCATTTAAACTTATAAACTCTAAACTCAAAAACTCGTACACTTATAAACTCATCAATCTATACATTTATAAACTCTAAACTCATAAACTCTGAGTGTGTGTGTGTGTGTGTGTCTGAGTGAGTGTGTGAGAGAGAGTGTGTGTGTGTCTGTGTGTGAGCGTGTCTGTGTATGTGTGAGAGCGAGTTAGTGTGTGTGTGTGTGTATGTGCGTGTGTATGTGTGTGAGAGAGAGAGAGTGTGTGTGTGTGTGTGTGTGTGTGCGTGTGTGAGTGTATGTCCGTGTGTGTGTGTGTGTGTGTGTGTGTGTGTGTGTGCATGTGTGAGTGTATGTCCGTGAGTGAGTGTATGTGCGTGAGTGTGTGTGTGTGTGTGTGTGTGAGAGAGAGTTAGCGAGGGTGTGTGCGCGTGTGTGTGTGAGAGAGTGTGTGTGTCTATGTGTGTGAGCGTGTCTGTGTTTGTGTGAGAGCGAGTTAGTGTGTGTGTGTGTGTGTGTGTGAGACAGTGAGCATGTCTGTGTGTGTGTGTGTGTGTGTGTGTGTGTGTGTGTGAGTTAGTGAGAGTGTGTGTGTCTGTGTGTGAGTGAGTGTATGTGCGTGAGTGAGTGTGTGTGTGTGTGTGTGTGTGTGAGTTAGTTAGTGTGTGTGTTTTGGTTTATATTACATTGTGGGAACCAAATGTCCCCACAAGGATGGTAAAACCTGAGATCACCTCCATTGTGGGGACCAGCCAGCGGTCCCCATGAGGGAAATGGGTTAATAAACATACTAAATTATATTTTTTTGAAAATGTAAAAATGCAGAAAGTTTTCTGTGATGGGTAGGTTTAGGGGTAGGGTTAGTGTAAGGGGACAGAATATACAGTTTGTACAGTATAAAGACCATTAAGTCTATGGAGAGTCCCCACAAAGATGTGTGCGCCTGTTTGTGTGTGTGTGTGTGTGTGTGTGTGTGAGACAGTGAGCATGTATGTGTGTGTGTGTGTGTGTTAGTGAGGGTGTGTGTGTGTGAGTTAGTGAGGGTGTGTGTGCCTGTGTGTGAGTTAGTTAGTGTGTGTGTGTGTGTGTGTGTGTGAGAGAGTGTGTGTGTCTATGTGTGAGTGTATGTGTGTGTGTGTGTGTGAGAGAGTGTGTGTGTCTGTGTGTGTGAGAGAGAGAGAGAGAGAGTGTGTGTGTGTGTCTGTGTGAGAGCGAGTTAGTGTGTGAGTGTGTGCGCGTGTATGTGTGTGAGAGAGAGAGTGTGTGTATGTGTGTGAGATAGTGAGCATGTCTGTGTGTGTGTGTGTGTGTGTGTGTGTGTGCATGTGTGAGTGTATGTCCGTGAGTGTGTGTGTGTGTGTGTGTGTGCATGTGTGAGTGTATGTCCGTGAGTGAGTGTATGTGCGTGAGTGTGTGTGTGTGAGAGAGAGAGTTAGCGAGGGTGTGTGTGTGTGTGAGAGTGTGTGTGTCTATGTGTGTGAGCGTGTCTGTGTATGTGTGAGAGCGAGTTAGTGTGTGTGTGTGTGTGTGTGTGTGTGTGAGACAGTGAGCATGTCTGTGTGTGTGTGTGTGCATGTGTGTGTGTGTGTGTGTGTGTGTGTGAGTTAGTGAGGGTGTGTGTGTGTGTGTGTGTGTGAGTTAGTGAGAGTGTGTGTGTCTGTGTGTGAGTGTGAGTGTGTGTGTGTGTGTGTGTGTGTGTGTGTGAGTTAGTTAGTGTGTGTGTGTGTGTGTGTGTGTGTGTGTCTATGTGTGTGTGTGTATGTGCGTGAGTGTGTCTGTGTGTGTGTGTGTGTGTGTGTGTGTTAATGAGCTTGTCTGTGTGTGTGTGTGTGTGTGTGTGTGTGAGTTGGTTAGTGAGTGTGTGTGTGAGAGAGATAGTGTGTGTGTGTGAGAGAGAGTGAGAGTCTGTGCGTGCGTGCTTGTGTGTGTGTATGTCGAAAATTTAAATCTAAACACCTTGAAGACTAAACCAAACTGCCGTTCTATATACTATATGAGCCATTGAGACTCATTTAAACTAATGAACTCTAAACTCAAAACGTGTGTGTGTGTGTGTGTGTGTGTGAGAGAGAGAGCGTGTGTGTCTATGTGTGAGTGTGTGTGTGTGTGTGTGTGCGTGCATGTGTGAGTGTATGTGCGTAAGTGTGTATGTGTGTGAGAGAGAGTGTGTGTGAGTTAGTGAGTGTGTGTGTGTGAGTTAGTGAGCATGTCTGTGTGTGTGCGTGTGTGAGTGTATGTCCGTGTGAGAGTGTGTGAGAGAGAGAGAGAGAGAGAGAGAGAGAGAGAGCGAGAGAGAGAGAGAGAGAAAGAGAGTGTGTGTGTATGTGTCTATGTGTGTGAGTGTATGTGAGTTAATGAGCGTGTCTCTGTGTGTGTGAGAGCGAGTTAGTGTGTGTGTGTGTGTGTGTGAGTGTGTGCATTTATGAGTGTATGTGCGTGTGTGTATGTGTGTGAGAGAGAGAGAGTGTGTGTGAGTTAGTGTGTGTGTGTGTGTGTGTATGTGAGTGAGTTAGTGAGCATGTCTGTGTGTCTGTGTGCATGTGTGAGTGTATGTCCGTGAGTGTGTGTGTGTGTGTGTGTGTGTGTGAGTGAGTGAGTGTGTGCATGAGTGTGGGTGTATGTGCATAAGTGTGTGTGTGTGCGTGTGTGAGAGAGAGAGTTAGTGAGCGTGTCTGTGTGTAAAATTTAAACTAACAAACTCATCTATCGATCTACTTCAAACTAATTTAAACTTTAAACTACTTTAAACTTCAAACTACTTTAAACTTCAAAAACTACTTTACACTTCTTTAAACTTCAAACTAATTTCAACTTTAGACTAATTTAAACTTAAAACTAATTTAAACTTCAAACTTCTTCAAACTTTCTGGTCCGGCTTTCTCAAGCCAACTTAAAGTTTGTCTCGACGAACTTTTTAATCTAGTTAAGTTGGCTTGAGAAAGCCAACATATTGAAATCCTATTTAAACTTATTATTATTATTCTTCTGACCCTAAAAAAATCTATATCAAACTCCTCCTAGAGCTTTAACTCTACATACTCCAAACTCGGCTCAGACACTCAAACTGATCTGACTCGGTATGCTATATCTTTTCAGACTGATCGGATTTACGGTTTTCCTAAAAATGACGATCAAAACTCGAAAAAACTCATTCAAAAACTCCCATTGACTTACATTGGGGAGTTCTAAAAAATTCAAACCGACAAAAATTTAAATCTAAACACCTTGAAGACTAAACCAAACTGCCGTTCTATATACTATATGAGCCATTGAGACTCATTTAAACTAATAAACTATAAACTATAAACACTTATAAACTAATTAACTTATAAACTCATGAATTCATAAACTTATGAACTCTTAAACTCATAAATTAATAAACTTTGAACTCTTAATCTCATTTAAACTTATAAACTCTAAACTGATTTAAACTTATAAACTCAAAACTCAAGAACTCATACACTTATTAACTCATCAATTTATACACTTATAAACTCTAAACTCAGACACACACACTGAGTTTATGAGTGAGTGTGTGAGCGAGTTAGTGGGTGTGTGTGTGTGTGTGTGTGTGTGTCTGTGTGTTTGTGTGTTTGTTTGTGTGTGTGTGTGTGTGTGTGTCTAACTTATTTATCTATCTCTCAAACTTCAAACTACTGTAGACTACTGTAAACTTAAAACCACTATAAACTTCTTAAGTTTAAATCTTCCAGCTCCCAAGCAACTCCATAGCAACCAAACTCGAGTACCCTAGCAACCGTTTTGTAAGACCTATATCTCTGTATCAGAACATCGTATAGAGATGAGGTTTGGCTCTTTTGACTCGTGCTAGCAAACAGCACTTCCAACATGCTACATATGCTAGCAGTGAATAGCTACATGCTAATAGCGATTAGTTAAGTGTTAAATCATGCCAAGATCATGCTAAGAACTCTATAAAAACTCCATAGTAACCATCTGTGACAACTACCAACCACCTAGTAACACCATATCAACCGCCCTGAATACCATAGCAACCCCCCAGAACACCCTAGCAACCGCCTAGCAACCACCCAAAAGACCCTAGCAACCACCCAGAACACCGTAGCAACCACCCAAAATACCCTAGCAACCACCCAAAACACCCTAGCAACCGCCTAGCAACCACCCAAAAGACCCTAGCAACCGCCTAGCAACCACCCAAAAGACCCTAGCAACCACCCAAAATATCCTAGCAACCGCCTAGCAACCACCCAAAAGACCCTAGCAACCACCAGAAATATCCTAGCAACCGCCTAGCAACCACCCAGAATATCCTAGCAACCACCCAAAACAGCCTAGCAACAACCCAGAACACCCTAGCAACCGCCTAGCAACCACCCAAAAGACCCTAGCAACCGCCTAGCAACCACCCAGAACACCCTAGCAACCACCCAAAAGACCCTAGCAACCACCCAAAATACCCTAGCAACATCCAAAAGACCCTAGCAACCGCCTAGCAACCACCCAAAATATCCTAGCAACCACCCAAAACACCCTAGCAACCGCCTAGCAACCACCCAAAAGACCCTAGCAACCACCCAAAACAGCCTAGCAACCACCCAGAACACCCTAGCCACCACCTAGCAACCACCCAGAATACCTTAGCAACGCCTAGCAACACCATAGCAACCACCCATAACACCCTTGCAACTGCCTAGCAACCACCCAGAACACCCTAGCAACCACCAAAATACCTTAGCAACCGCCTAGCAACACCATAGCAACCACCCATAACACCCTAGCAACCGCCTAGCAACCACCCAAAAGACTCTAGCAACCACCCAAAATATCCTAGCAACCACCCAAAACACCCTAGCAACCGCCTAGCAACCACCCAAAAGACCCTAGCAACCGCCTAGCAACCACCCAGAACACCCTAGCAACCGCCTAGCAACCACACAAAAGACCCTAGCAACCACCCAAAACACCCTAGCAACCACCCAAAACACCCTAGCAACCGCCTAGCAACCACCCAGAATACCTTAGCAACCGCCTAGCAACACCATAGCGACCACCCATAACATCATAACAACCGCCTAGCAAAAAACTTTCCGGTCCAAACTTTCTCAAGCCAACTTAAAGTTTGTCTCGACGAACTTTCGCATCTAGTTATTATTATTATTATTATTCTTCTGAGACTAAAAATTTCTATATCAAACTCCTCCTAGAGCTTTCACTCTACATACTCCAAACTCGGCTCAGACACTCAAACTGTTCTGACCAAGTGTGCTATATCTTTTCAGACTGATCGGACTTACGGTTTTCCTAAAAATGACGATCAAAACTCGAAAAAACTCATTCAAAAACTCCCATTGACTTACATTGGGGAGTTCTAAAAAATTCAAACCGACGAAAATTCAAATCAAAATACCTTGAAGACTAAACCAAACTGCCGTTCTATATACTATATGAGCTAATCTAATCTAATGAGAAACTAATCTTTCTCTTTTTTTCTTTCTTTCTTTCTTTCTTTCTTTCTTTCTTACTAATCTTTTTCTTTCTTTCTTTCTTTCTTTCTTTCTTTCTAACTAATCTTTCTTTCTTTCTGTCTTTCTTTCTTTCTTTCTAACTAATCTTTTTCTTTCTTTCTTTCTTTCTTTCTTTCTTTCTTTCTCTTTCTTTCTAACTAATCTTTTTCTTTCTTTCTTTCTTTCTTTCTAACTAATCTTTCTTTCTTTCTGTCTTTCTTTCTTTCTAACTAATCTTTCTTTCTTTCTGTCTTTCTTTCTTTCTAACTAATCTTTTTCTTTCTTTCTTTCTTTCTTTCTTTCTAACTAAACTTTCTTTCTTTCTATCTAACTAATCCATCTTTCTTTCTAACTAATCTTTCTTTCTTTCTTTCTTTCTAACTAATCTTTCTTTGTCTTTCTTTCTTTCTTTCTTTCTTTCTTTCTAACTAATCTTTCTTTCTTTCTGTCTTTCTTTCTTTCTTTCTTTCTTTCTAACTAAACTTTCTTTCTTTCTATCTAACTAATCCATCTTTCTTTCTAATTAATCTATCTTTCTTTCTAACTAATCTTTCTTTCTTTCTTTCTAGCAACTTTCTTCTTCTTTTAAAGAAGTTCTTTTAAACTACTTCAAACTTTGAACTACTTTAAGCTTTAAACAACTTTAAACTTCAAACTATTTTAAACTAATTTAAACTTCAAATTATTTTAAACTAATTTAAACTTCAAGCTAAGTTAAACTTTAAACTAACATACATAACTTATAACATAACTCTCACCCATTTAATTTAAACTAATGAACTCTAAACTCATACACTTATAAACTAATTAACTTATAAACTCATGAATTCATAGACTTATGAACTCTTAAACTCATAAATTAATAAACTCTGAACTCTTAAACTCATTTAAACTTATAAACTCTAAACTCATTTAAACTTATAAACTCTAAACTCAAAAACTCGTACACTTATAAACTCATCAATCTATACATTTATAAACTCTAAACTCATAAACTCTGAGTGTGTGTGTGTGTGTGTCTGAGTGAGTGTGTGAGAGAGAGTGTGTGTGTGTCTGTGTGTGAGCGTGTCTGTGTATGTGTGAGAGCGAGTTAGTGTGTGTGTGTATGTGCGTGTGTATGTGTGTGAGAGAGAGAGAGTGTGTGTGTGTGTGTGTGCGTGTGTGAGTGTATGTCCGTGTGTGTGTGTGTGTGTGTGTGTGTGTGTGTGTGTGTGTGCATGTGTGAGTGTATGTCCGTGAGTGAGTGTATGTGCGTGAGTGTGTGTGTGTGTGTGTGTGTGTGTGAGAGAGAGTTAGCGAGGGTGTGTGCGCGTGTGTGTGTGAGAGAGTGTGTGTGTCTATGTGTGTGAGCGTGACTGTGTTTGTGTGAGAGCGAGTTAGTGTGTGTGTGTGTGTGTGTGTGAGACAGTGAGCATGTCTGTGTGTGTGTGTGTGTGTGTGTGTGTGTGTGTGTGTGTGTGTGTTAGTGAGGGTGTGTGTGTGTGTGTGTGTGTGTGAGTTAGTGAGAGTGTGTGTGTCTGTGTGTGAGTGAGTGTATGTGCGTGAGTGAGTGTGTGTGTGTGTGTGTGTGTGTTAGTTAGTGTGTGTGTGTGTGTATGTGTGTGTGAGAGAGAGTGTGTGTGTCTATGTGTGTGTATGTGTGTGTGTGTGTGTGAGAGAGTTAGTGAGAGTGTGTGCATGTGTGTGTGTGTGAGAGAGTGTGTGTGTCTATGTGTGTGAGCGTGTCTGTGTATGTGTGAGAGCGAGTTAATGTGTGTGTGTGTGTGTGTGTGTGTGTGTGTGAGACAGTGAGCATGTATGTGTGTGTGTGTGTGTGTGTGTGTTAGTGAGGGTGTGTGTGTGTGAGTTAGTGAGGGTGTGTGTGTCTGTGTGTGAGTTAGTTAGTGTGTGTGTGTGTGTGTGTGTGTGTGTGTGTGTGAGAGAGTGTGTGTGTCTATGTGTGAGTGTGTGTGTGTGTGTGTGTGTGAGAGAGTGTGTGTGTCTGTGTGTGTGAGAGAGAGAGAGAGAGAGAGAGAGAGAGAGAGAGAGAGTGTGTGTGTGTGTGTGTGTGAGTGTGTGCGCGTGTATGTGTGTGAGAGAGAGAGTGTGTGTATGTGTGTGAGATAGTGAGCATGTCTGTGTGTGTGTGTGTGTGTGTGTGTGTGCATGTGTGAGTGCATGTCCGTGTGTGTGTGTGTGTGCATGTGTGAGTGTATGTCCGTGAGTGAGTGTATGTGCGTGAGTGTGTGTGTGTGTGTGTGAGAGAGAGAGTTAGCGAGGGTGTGTGTGTGTGAGAGAGTGTGTGTGTGTCTATGTGTGTGAGCGTGTCTGTGTATGTGTGAGAGCGAGTTAGTGTGTGTGTGTGTGTGTGTGTGAGACAGTGAGCATGTCTGTGTGTGGGTGTGTGTGTGTGTGTGTGTGTGAGTTAGTGAGGGTGTGTGTGTGTGTGTGTGTGTGTGAGTTAGGGAGAGTGTGTGTGTCTGTGTGTGAGTGTGAGTGTGTGTGTGTGTGTGTGTGTGTGTGTGTGTGTGTGTCTATGTGTGTGTGTGTGTGTGTGTATGTGCGTGAGTGTGTCTGTGTGTGTGTGTGTGTGTGTTAATGAGCTTGTCTGTGTGTGTGTGTGTGTGTGAGTTGGTTAGTGAGTGTGTGTGTGAGAGAGATAGTGTGTGTGTGTGAGAGAGAGTGAGAGTCTGTGCGTGCGTGCTTGTGTGTGTGTATGTCGAAAATTTAAATCTAAACACCTTGAAGACTAAACCAAACTGCCGTTCTATATACTATATGAGCCATTGAGACTCATTTAAACTAATGAACTCTAAACTCAAAACGTGTGTGTGTGTGTGAGAGAGAGAGAGAGAGCGTGTGTGTCTATGTGTGAGTGTGTGTGTGTGTGTGTGTGTGTGTGTGTGTAAACTCAAAAACTCGTATCTCATTTAAACTTAAAAACTTGTACACTTATAAACTCTAAACTCATATAAACTCTGAGTGTGTGTGTGTGTGTGTGAGAGAGAGTGTGTGCCTATGTGCGTGAGTGTGTGTGTGTGTGTGTGTGAGAGTTAATGAGCTTGTCTGTGTGTGTGTGAGTGAGTTAGTGAGATAGTGTGTGTGTGTGAGAGAGAGTGAGAGTCTGTGTGTGCGTGCTTGTGTGTGTGTGTGTGTATGTCGAAAATGTAAATCTAAACACCTTGAAGACTAAACCAAACTGCCGTTCTATATACTATATGAGCCATTGAGACTCATTTAAACTAATGAACTCTAAACTCAAAACGTGTGTGTGTGTGTGTGTGTGAGAGAGAGAGCGTGTGTGTCTATGTGTGAGTGTGTGTGTGTGTGTGTGTGCGTGCATGTGTGAGTGTATGTGCGTAAGTGTGTATGTGTGTGAGAGAGAGTGTGTGTGAGTTAGTGAGTGTGTGTGTGTGAGTTAGTGAGCATGTCTGTGTGTGTGTGTGGGTGGGTGTGTGCGTGTGTGAGTGTATGTCCGTGTGAGAGTGTGAGAGAGAGAGAGAGAGAGAGAGAGAGAGAGAAAGAGAGTGTGTGTGTGTGTGTGTGTGTGTGTGTGTGTGTGTGTGTGAGTGTATGTGTCTATGTGTGTGAGTGTATGTGAGTTACTACTTTAAACTTCAAACTTCTTCAAACTTTCTGGTCCAGCTTTCTCAAGCCAACTTAAAGTTTGTCTCGACGAACTTTTTAATCTAGTTATTATTATTCTTCTGACCCTAAAAAAATCTATATCAAACTCCTCCTAGAGCTTTAACTCTACATACTCCAAACTCGGCTCGGACACTCAGACTGATCTGACTCGGTATGCTATATCTTTTCAGACTGATCGGACTTACGGTTTTCCTAAAAATGACGATCAAAACTCGAAAAAACTCATTCAAAAACTCCCATTGACTTACATTGGGGAGTTCTAAAAAATTCAAACCGACAAAAATTTAAATCTAAACACCTTGAAGACTAAACCAAACTGCCGTTCTATATACTATATGAGCCATTGAGACTCATTTAAACTAATAAACTCTAAACTATAAACACTTATAAACTAATTAACTTATAAACTCATGAATTCATAAACTTATGAACTCTTAAACTCATAAATTAATAAACTCTGAACTCTTAATCTCATTTAAACTTATAAACTCTAAACTGATTTAAACTTATAAACTCAAAACTCAAGAACTCATACACTTATAAACTCATCAATTTATACACTTATAAACTCTAAACTCAGACACACACACTGAGTTTATGAGTGAGTGTGTGAGCGAGTTAGTGTGTGTGTGTGTGTGTGTGTGTTTGTGTGTGTGTGTGTGTGTCTATCTAACTTATTTATCTATCTGTCAAACTTCAAACTACTGTAAACTTCAAACCACTATAAACTTCTTAAGTTTAAATCTTCCAGCTCCCAAGCAACTCCATAGCAACCAAACTCGAGTACCCTAGCAACCGTTTTGTAAGACCTATATCTCTGTATCAGAACATCGTATAGAGATGAGGTTTGGCTCTTTTGACTCATGCTAGCAAACAGCACTTCCAACATACTACACATGCTAGCAGTGAATAGCTACATGCTAGTAGTGATTAGTTAAGTGTTAAATCATGCCAAGATCATGCTAAGAACTCTATAAAAACTCCATAGTAACCATCTGTGACAACTACCAGCCACCTAGTAACACCATATCAACCGCCCTGAATACCTTAGCAACCGCCTAGCAACCACCCAGAACAGCCTAGCAACCACCCATAACACCCTAGCAACCACCTAGCAACCACCCTAGCAACCACCCAAAAGACCCTAGCAACCGCCTAGCAACCACCCAAAAGACCCTAGCAACCACCCAAAATACCCTAGCAACCGCCTAGCAACCACCCAAAAGACCCTAGCAACCACCGAAATATCCTAGCAACTGCCTAGCAACCATCCAAAAGACCCTAGCAACTACCCAAAATATCCTAGCAACTGCCTAGCAACTACCCAAAAGACCCTAGCAACCACCCAGAACACCCTAGCAACCATCCAGAACACCCTAGCAACCACCCAAAAGACCCTAGCAACCACCCAAAACACCCTAGCAACGCCTAGCAACCACCCAAAAGACCCTAGCAACCACCGAGAACACCCTAGCAACCACCCAAAATACCCTAGCAACCACCCAAAAGACCCTAGCAACCACCCAAAACACCCTAGCAACCGCCTAGCAACCACCCAAAAGACCCTAGCAACCACCCAAAATATCCTAGCAACCACCCAAACCACCCTAGCAACCGCCTAGCAACCACCCAAAAGACCCTAGCAACCACCCAAAACATCCTAGCAACCACCTAGCAACCACCCAAAAGACCCTAGCAACCACCTAGCAACCACCCAAAAGACCCTAGCAACCACCTAAAATATCCTAGCAACCGCCTAGCAACCACCCAAAAGACCCTAGCAACCATCAGAAATATCCTAGCAACCGCCTAGCAACCACCCAGAATACCCTAGCAACCACCCAAAACAGCCTAGCAACCACCCAGAAAACCCTAGCAACCGCCTAGCAACCACCCAGAATACCCTAGCAACCACCCAAAATACCCTAGCAACCACCCAGAACACCCTAGCAACCGCCCAAAATACCATAGCAACACCATAGCAACCACCCATAACATCCTAGCAACTGCCTAGCAAAAAACGTTCTGCTCCAAACTTTTCTCAAGCCAACTTAAAGTTTGTCTCGACGAACTTTCGCATCTAGTTATTATTATTCTTCTGACCCTAAAAAAATCTATATCAAACTCCTCCTAGAGCTTTAACTCTACATACTCCAAACTCGGCTCAGACACTCAAACTGATCTGACTCGGTATGCTATATCTTTTCAGACTGATCGGACTTACGGTTTTCCTAAAAATGACGATCAAAACTCGAAAAAACTCATTCAAAAACTCCCATTGACTTACATTGGGGAGTTCTAAAAAATTCAAACCGACAAAAATTTAAATCTAAACACCTTGAAGACTAAACCAAACTGCCGTTCTATATACTATATGAGCCATTGAGACTCATTTAAACTAATAAACTATAAACTATAAACACTTATAAACTAATTAACTTATAAACTCATGAATTCATAAACTTATGAACTCTTAAACTCATAAATTAATAAACTCTGAACTCTTAATCTCATTTAAACTTATAAACTCAAAACTCAAGAACTCATACACTTATTAACTCATCAATTTATACACTTATAAACTCTAAACTCAGACACACACACTGAGTTTATGAGTGAGTGTGTGAGCAAGTTAGTGGGTGTGTGTGTGTGTGTCTGTGTGTTTGTGTGTTTGTTTGTGTGTGTGTGTGTGTGTGTCTAACTTATTTATCTATCTCTCAAACTTCAAACTACTGTAAAGTACTGTAAACTTAAAACCACTATAAACTTCTTAAGTTTAAATCTTCCAGCTCCCAAGCAACTCCATAGCAACCAAACTCGAGTACCCTAGCAACCGTTTTGTAAGACCTATATCTCTTAATCAGAACATCGTATAGAGATGAGGTTTGGCTCTTTTGACTCGTGCTAGCAAACAGCACTTCCAACATGCTACATATGCTAGCAGTGAATAGCTACATGCTAATAGCGATTAGTTAAGTGTTAAATCATGCCAAGATCATGCTAAGAACTCTATAAAAACTCCATAGTAACCATCTGTGACAACTACCAACCACCTAGTAACACCATATCAACCGCCCTGAATACCATAGCAACCCCCCAGAACACCCTAGCAACCGCCTAGCAACCACCCAAAAGACCCTAGCAACCACCCAGAACACCGTAGCAACCACCCAAAATACCCTAGCAACCACCCAAAACACCCTAGCAACCGCCTAGCAACCACCCAAAAGACCCTAGCAACCACCCAAAACACCCTAGCAACCGCCTAGCAACCACCCAAAAGACCCTAGCAACCACCCAAAATATCCTAGCAACCGCCTAGCAACCACCCAAAAGACCCTAGCAACCACCAGAAATATCCTAGCAACCGCCTAGCAACCACCCAGAATATCCTAGCAACCACCCAAAACAGCCTAGCAACAACCCAGAACACCCTAGCAACCGCCTAGCAACCACCCAAAAGACCCTAGCAACCGCCTAGCAACCACCCAGAACACCCTAGCAACCACCCAAAAGACCCTAGCAACCACCCAAAATACCCTAGCAACCGCCTAGCAACCACCCAAAATATCCTAGCAACCACCCAAAAGACCCTAGCAACCGCCTAGCAACCACCCAAAAGACCCTAGCAACCACCCAAAACAGCCTAGCAACCACCCAGAACACCCTAGCCACCACCTAGCAACCACCCAGAATACCTTAGCAACGCCTAGCAACACCATAGCAACCACCCATAACACCCTTGCAACTGCCTAGCAACCACCCAGAACACCCTAGCAACCACCCAAAATACCTTAGCAACCGCCTAGCAACACCATAGCAACCACCCATAACACCCTAGCAACCACCTAAAATATCCTAGCAACCACCCAGAACACCCTAGCAACCACCTAGCAACCGCCTAGCAACCACACAAAAGACCCTAGCAACCACCCAAAACACCCTAGCAACCACCCAAAACACCCTAGCAACCGCCTAGCAACCACCCAGAATACCTTAGCAACCGCCTAGCAACACCATAGCGACCACCCATAACATCATAACAACCGCCTAGCAAAAATCTTTCCGGTCCAAACTTTCTCAAGCCAACTTAAAGTTTGTCTCGACGAACTTTCGCATCTAGTTATTATTATTATTATTATTCTTCTGAGACTAAAAATTTCTATATCAAACTCCTCCTAGAGCTTTAACTCTACATACTCCAAACTCGGCTCAGACACTCAAACTGATCTGACCAAGTGTGCTATATCTTTTCAGACTGATCGGACTTACGGTTTTCCTAAAAATGACGATCAAAACTCGAAAAAACTCATTCAAAAACTCCCATTGACTTACATTGGGGAGTTCTAAAAAATTCAAACCGACGAAAATTCAAATCAAAATACCTTGAAGACTAAACCAAACTGCCGTTCTATATACTATATGAGCTAATCTAATCTAATGAGAAACTAATCTTTCTCTTTTTTTCTTTCTTTCTTTCTCTTTCTTTCTTTCTTTCTTTCTTTCTTTCTTTCTTTCTAACTAATCTTTCTTTCTTTTTTTCTTACTAATCTTTTTCTTTCTTTCTAACTAATCTTTTTCTTTCTTTCTTTCTAACTAATCTCTTTCTTTCTTTCTTTCTTTCTTTCTTTCTTTCTTTCTTTCTTTCTAACTAATCTTTTTCTTTCTTTCTTTCTTTCTTTCTTTCTTTCTTTCTTTCTTTCTTTCTTTCTAACTAATCTTTTTCTTTCTTTCTTTCTTTCTTTCTTTCTAGCTTTCTTTCTTTCTTTCTTTCTTTCTAACTAATCTTTTTCTTTCTTTCTTTCTTTCTTTCTTTCTTTCTTTCTTTCTTTCTTTCTTTCTAACTAATCTTTTTCTTTCTTTCTTTCTTTCTTTCTTTCTTTCTTTCTTTCTTTCTTTCTTTCTTTCTAACTAAACTTTCTTTCTTTCTATCTAACTAATCCATCTTTCTTTCTAATTAATCTATCTTTCTTTCTAACTAATCTTTCTTTCTTTCATTCTAGCAACTTTCTTCTTCTTTTAAAGAAGTTCTTTTAAACTACTTCAACTTTGAACTACTTTAAGCTTTAAACAACTTTAAACTTCAAACTATTTTAAACTAATTTAAACTTCAAACTATTTTAAACTAATTTAAACTTCAAGCTAAGTTAAACTTTAAACTAACATACATAACTTATAGCATAACTCTCACCCATTTAATTTAAACTAATGAACTCTAAACTCATACACTTATAAACTAATTAACTTATAAACTCATGAATTCATAGACTTATGAACTCTTAAACTCATAAATTAATAAACTCTGAACTCTTAAACTCATTTAAACTTATAAACTCTAAACTCAAAAACTCGTACACTTATAAACTCATCAATCTATACATTTATAAACTCTAAACTCATAAACTCTGAGTGTGTGTGTGTGTGTGTGTGTGTGTGTCTGAGTGAGTGTGTGAGAGAGAGTGTGTGTGTGTCTGTGTGTGAGCGTGTCTGTGTATGTGTGAGAGCGAGTTAGTGTGTGTGTGTGTGTGTATGTGCGTGTGTATGTGTGTGAGAGAGAGAGAGTGTGTGTGTGTGTGTGTGTGCGTGTGTGAGTGTATGTCC
The DNA here is from genome assembly GCA_022829085.1 of Abramis brama. Lineage (NCBI taxonomy): Eukaryota > Metazoa > Chordata > Actinopteri > Cypriniformes > Leuciscidae > Abramis > Abramis brama. The sequence continues at coordinate 50,094,301 of CM040769.1, read as the reverse complement.
GTGTGTGTGTGTGTGTGTGTGTGTGTGTGTGTGTGCATGTGTGAGTGTATGTCCGTGAGTGAGTGTATGTGCGTGAGTGTGTGTGTGTGTGTGTGTGTGTGTGAGAGAGAGTTAGCGAGGGTGTGTGCGCGTGTGTGTGTGTGAGAGAGTGTGTGTGTCTATGTGTGTGAGCGTGTCTGTGTTTGTGTGAGAGCGAGTTAGTGTGTGTGTGTGTGTGTGTGTGTGTGAGACAGTGAGCATGTCTGTGTGTGTGTGTGTGTGTGTGTGTGTGTGTGTGTGTGAGTTAGTGAGAGTGTGTGTGTCTGTGTGTGAGTGAGTGTATGTGCGTGAGTGAGTGAGTGTGTGTGTGTGTGTGTGTGTGTGTGTGTGTGAGAGAGTGTGTGTGTCTATGTGTGTGTATGTGTGTGTGTGTGAGTGAGAGTTAGTGAGAGTGTGTGCATGTGTGTGTGTGTGAGAGAGTGTGTGTGTCTATGTGTGTGAGCGTGTCTGTGTATGTGTGAGAGTGAGTTAATGTGTGTGTGTGTGTGTGTGTGTGTGTGTGAGACAGTGAGCATGTCTGTGTGTGTGTGTGTGTGTGTGTGAGTTAGTGAGGGTGTGTGTGTCTGTGTGTGAGTTAGTTAGTGTGTGTATGTGTGTGTGTGAGAGAGAGTGTGTGTGTCTATGTGTGTGTGTATGTGCGTGAGTGTGTCTGTGTGTGTGTGTGTGTGTGTTAATGAGCTTGTCTGTGTGTGTGTGTGTGAGTTGGTTAGTGAGTGTGTGTGTGAGAGAGATAGTGTGTGTGTGTGAGAGAGAGTGAGAGTCTGTGCGTGCGTGCTTGTGTGTGTGTATGTCGAAAATTTAAATCTAAACACCTTGAAGACTAAACCAAACTGCCGTTCTATATACTATATGAGCCATTGAGACTCATTTAAACTAATGAACTCTAAACTCAAAACGTGTGTGTGTGTGTGAGAGAGAGAGAGAGAGCGTGTGTGTCTATGTGTGAGTGTGTGTGTGTGTGTGTGTGTGTGTGTGTGTGTGTAAACTCAAAAACTCGTACACACTCATTTAAACTTATAAACTCTTAACTCAAAAACTTGTACACTTATAAACTCTAAACTCATATAAACTCTGAGTGTGTGTGTGTGTGAGAGAGAGTGTGTGTCTATGTGCGTGAGTGTGTGTGTGTGTGTGTGTGTGTGTGTGTTAATGAGCTTGTCTGTGTGTGTGTGAGTGAGTTAGTGAGTGTGTGTGTGTGAGAGAGATAGTGTGTGTGTGTGAGAGAGAGTGAGAGTCTGTGCGTGCGTGCTTGTGTGTGTGTGTATGTCGAAAATTTAAATCTAAACACCTTGAAGACTAAACCAAACTGCCGTTCTATATACTATATGAGCCATTGAGACTCATTTTAAACTAATGAACTCTAAACTCAAAACGTGTGTGTGTGTGTGTGAGAGAGAGAGAGAGCGTGTGTGTCTATGTGTGAGTGTGTGTGTGTGTGTGTGTGTGTGTGTGTGTGAACAAAAACTCGTACACACTCATTTAAACTTATAAACTCTTAACTCAAAAACTTGTACACTTATAAACTCTAAACTCATATAAACTCTGAGTGTGTGTGTGTGTGTGAGAGAGAGTGTGTGTCTATGTGCGTGAGTGTGTGTGTGTGTGTGTGTGTGTGTGTGAGTTAATGAGCTTGTCTGTGTGTGTGTGTGTGAGTGAGTTAGTGAGTGTGTGTGTGAGAGAGATAGTGTGTGTGTGTGAGAGAGAGTGAGAGTCTGTGCGTGCGTGCTTGTGTGTGTGTGTATGTCGAAAATTTAAATCTAAACACCTTGAAGACTAAACCAAACTGCCGTTCTATATACTATATGAGCCATTGAGACTCATTTAAACTAATGAACTCTAAACTCAAAACGTGTGTGTGTGTGTGTGTGTGTGTGTGTGTGTGTGTGAGAGAGAGAGCGTGTGTGTCTATGTGTGAGTGTGTGTGTGCGTGCATGTGTGAGTGTATGTGCGTAAGTGTGTATGTGTGTGAGAGAGAGTGTGTGTGAGTTAGTGAGTGTGTGTGTGTGAGTTAGTGAGCATGTCTGTGTGTGTGTGTGTGTGTGTGGGTGGGTGTGTGCGTGTGTGAGTGTATGTCCGTGTGAGAGTGTGTGAGAGAGAGAGAGAGAGAGAGAGAGAGAGAGAGAGAGAGAGAGAGAGAGAGAGAGAGAGAGAGAGAGAGAGAGAAAGAGAGTGTGTGTGTGTGTGTGTGAGTGTATGTGTCTATGTGTGTGAGTGTATGTGAGTTAATGAGCGTGTCTGTGTGTGTGTGAGAGCGAGTTAGTGTGTGTGTGTGTGAGTGTGTGCATTTATGAGTGTATGTGCGTGTGTGTATGTGTGTGAGAGAGAGAGAGTGTGTGTGAGTTAGTGTGTGTGTGTGTGTGTATGTGAGTGAGTTAGTGAGCATGTCTGTGTGTCTGTGTGCATGTGTGAGTGTATGTCCGTGAGTGTGTGTGTGTGAGTGAGTGAGTGTGTGCATGAGTGTGGGTGTATGTGCATAAGTGTGTGTGTGTGTGCGTGTGTGAGAGAGAGAGTTAGTGAGCGTGTCTGTGTGTAAAATTTAAACTAACAAACTCATCTATCGATCTACTTCAAACTAATTTAAACTTTAAACTACTTTAAACTTCAAACTACTTTAAACTTCAAAAACTACTTTACACTTCTTTAAACTTCAAACTAATTTCAACTTTAGACTAATTTAAACTTAAAACTAATTTAAACTTTAAACTACTTTAAACTTCAAACTTCTTCAAACTTTCTGGTCCGGCTTTCTCAAGCCAACTTAAAGTTTGTCTCGACGAACTTTTTAATCTAGTTAAGTTGGCTTGAGAGAGCCAACATATTGAAATCCTATTTAAACTTATTATTAATGGTGCTTGCTGAAAGCAAGGCATCATTAGTGTTCTCTTGCATACTTATTATTATTAGTGGTGCTTGCTGAAAGCAAGGCATCACTATTGTTATTGCTCATACTTATTATTATTCTTTTTATTATTCTGGACAAAAGTTTGGCGCGTAACTCGCCCCGCACCATTTGTCACAGACCCCTGAGTGAGGTGTCAAATCGACCGGCTCATTAAGGAGAGGTGTGCTATGACTTTTATAAGCGATCAGGGGTGCGGTGTTCGCCCCAGGGGCGAAAAAGCGGCCAAAAAAGTCCCATTGACTTAACATTGAGACGAACTTTGACCACACGTAGCTCTGAGCGAGGATTTCGCAGAAACGTGTGATTTGCCACATTTGAAGAGGCTAACAGGCTCTGTAAGAACATACCTCACAATGGGGTAAAAGTTGCACCCCTGGGGGGCAGGAGCTGCCCAAAGTTGCCCCATTGACTTACTATGGGGAAGGAACGTCCCATGAAACACACATGCTTTTCCTACTATGGTAAATTGCATAGGGACTTTGTACTGAACGTAGCTCTGGATCACAGTGTCATAGAGACAAGGGGGAGGGCTCATTTTACTCAGACGACCAATCAGTCTCTCAGGATCATTGTGAAGCTATCAAGCCACGCCCTAGCAACCATTTAGAGCCCCTTAGCAACAAGTTCCATAGACTTCCATTGAAAGAGTTCAAAGAGATATCTCCAGACTGAATTGTCATAGAAACGTGGGGGTGGTCTCATTTGACTCGGGGCAGCAAACAGCCCATCATGAATGACCTCAACACTTCCAAGCCCCTCCCTAGCAACCATTGTCGAGCACCCTATCAACAAAAATCCAAAGAGGGATATCTTCCATTCTAAATGTCACAGAGGCATGGGAGTTGGTTTGTATCATTCATACTGACAAGCAGCCTTTGGAGTTTCATCATTGGCAGCTGCCAAGCCACTCCCTAGCAACCAAACAGAGTACCCTAGCAACCAAAATTCAAAGAGGGATATCTTCCATTCTGAATGTCACAGAGAAATGGGAGTTGGTTTATATCATTCATAGTGACAAGAAGCTTTTGCAGTTTCATCATTGGCAGCTGCCGAGCAACTCCATAGCAACCAAACAGAGTACCCTAGCAACCAAAATCCAAAGAGGGATATCTTCCATTGTGAATGTCACAGAGGCATGGGAGTTGGTTTATACCGTTCGTAGTGACAAGCAGCCTTTGCAGTTTCATCATTGGCAGCTGCCAAGCAACTCCATAGCAACCAAACAGAGTACCCTAGCAACCAAAATCCAAAGAGGGATATCTTCCATTGTGAATGTCACAGAGGCATGGGAGTTGGTTTATACCGTTCATACTGACAAGCAGCCTTTGCAGTTTCATCATTGGCAGCTGCCAAGCAACTCCATAGCAACCAAACAGAGTACCCTAGCAACCAAAATCCAAAGAGGCATATCTTCCATTGTGAATGTCACAGAGGCATGGGAGTTGGTTTATACCGTTCATACTGACAAGCAGCCTTTGCAGTTTCATCATTGGCAGCTGCCAAGCAACTCCATAGCAACCAAACAGAGTACCCTAGCAACCAAAATCCAAAGAGGCATATCTTCCATTGTGAATGTCACAGAGGCATAGGAGTTGGTTTATACCGTTCATACTGACAAGAAGCTTTTGCAGTTTCATCATTGGCAGCTGCCAAGCAACTCCATAGCAACCAAACAGAGTACCCTAGCAACCAAAATCCAAAGAGGGATATCTTCCATTCTGAATGTCACAGAGGCATGGGAGTTGGTTTATATCATTCATAGTGACAAGAAGCCTTTGCAGTTTCATCATTGGCAGCTGCCAAGCAACTCCATAGCAACCAAACAGAGTACCCTAGCAACCAAAATCCAAAGAGGCATATCTTCCATTCTGAATGTCACAGAGGCATGGGAGTTGGATTATATCATTCATACTGACAAGAAGCCTTTGGAATTTCATCATTGACAGATGACAAGCCACTCCCTAGCAACCAAACAGAGTACCCTAGCAACCAAAATCCAAAGAGGCATATCTTCCATTCTGAATGTCGCAGAGGCATGGGAGTTGGTTTATATCATTCATAGTGACAAGAAGCCTTTGGAGTTTCATCATTGGCAGCTGCCAAGCCACTCGCTAGCAACCAAATAGAGTACCCTAGCAACCGTTTAGCAAAACGTATATCTCTGCATCAGAACATCGTATAGAGATGGGGGTTGGCTCATTAGTTTCAGTTGGAAAACAGTCTGTAAATATCACCATGGTAACTGTGTTTTCACACCCTAGCAACCATTTACAGCCACCTAGCAACCATATTGCAACATATAGAAGCCATATTTCAGATCCACAACATCGTACAGACATGGTTGTTGGCTCGTATGCAATCATGTACAACACCCTAGCAACCGAGTGGCGAGTTTTGCCACTGCAAGCACCACTTCACATTTTCTTCAGGAAATGTACATTCTAGTTCTTCTTCTTATTATTCCGGACAAAAGTTTGGCGCGTAACTTGCCCCGCACCGTTTGTCACAGACCCCTGAGTGAGGTGTCAAATCGACCGGCTCATTAAGGAGAGGTGTGCTATGACTTTTATAAGCGATCGGGGGTGCGGTGTTTGCCCCAGGGGCGAAAAAGCGGCCAAAAAAGTCCCATTGACTTAACATTGCAACAAACTTTGACCACACATAGCTCTGAGCGAGGATTTCGCAGAAACATGTAATTTGCCACATTTGAAGAGGCTGACAGGCTCTGTAGGAACATACCTCACAATGGGGTAAAAGTTGCACCCCTGGGGGGCAGGAGCATCCCAAAGTTGCCCCATTGACTTACTATGGGGAAGGAACACCCCGTGAAACACACATGCTTTTCCTACTATGGTAAATTGCATAGGGATATTGTATTGAAGATAGCTCTGCATCACAGTGTCATAGAGACAAGGGGGCGGGCTCATTTTACTCAGACGACCAATCAGTCTCTTAGGATCATTGTAAAGCTATCAAGCCACGCCCTAGCAACCATTTAGAGCACCTTAGCAACAAGTCCCATAGACTTCCATTGAAAGATATCAAAGGGATATCTCTGGACTGAATTGTCATAGAAACATGGGGGTGGTCTCATTTGACTTGGGCCAGCAAACAGCCAATCATGAATCACCTCAACACTTCCTAGCCCCTCCCTAGCAACCATTGTCGAACACCTTAGCAACCAAAATCCAAAGAGGGATATCTTCCATTCTGAATGCCACAGAGGCATGGGAGTTGGTTTATATCATTCATACTGACAAGCAGCCTTTGGAGTTTTATGATTGGCAGCTGCCAAGCCACTCCATAGCAACTAAACAGAGCACCCTAGCAACCATTTTGCAAGACCTATATCTCTGCATCAGAACATCATAAAAAGATGGGGTTAAGACAAGTTTGACTCAGGGCAGCACACAGCCATTCATGAGACACCTCAACACTTGCTAGCCCCGCCATAGCAACCATTGTCGAGCACCTTAGCAACCAAAATCCATAGAGGATATCTTTCATTCTGAATGTCACAGAGGAATGGGAGTTGGTTTATATCATTCACACTAACAAGCAGCCTATGGAGTTTCATGATTGGCAGCTGCCAAGCCACTCCCTAGCAACCAAACAGAGCACCCTAGCAACCATTTTGCAAGACCTATATCTCTGCATCAGAACATCATAAAGAGATGGGGTTAAGACAAGTTTGACTCAGGGCAGCACACAGCCATTCATGAGACACCACAACACTTGCTAGCCCCGCCATAGCAACCATTGTCGAGCACCTTAGCAACCAAAATCCATAGAGGATATCTTTCATTCTGAATGTCACAGAGGAATGGGAGTTGGTTTATATCATTCACCCTAACAAGCAGCCTATGGAGTTTCATGATTGGCAGCTGCCAAGCCACTCCCTAGCAACCAAAAAGAGTACCCTAGCAACCATTTTGCAAGACCTATTTCTCTGCATCAGAACATCGTATAGAGATGGGGGTTGGCTCTTTTGACTCATGCTAGCAAAGAGGAATTCCAACATGTTACACATGCTAGCTGTGAATAGCTACATGCTAATAGCGATTAGGTAAGTGCTAAATCATGCCAAGAAAATGCTAAGAACTCCAATAGTAATCATCTGTGACAACTACCAACAACTTAGTAACACCTTAGCAACCGCCCTGAACACCCTAGCAACTGCCTAGCAACCACCCAAAATACCCTACCAACCACCTAGCAACACCATAGCAACCACCCAGAACACCCTAGCAACTGCCTAGCAACGCCCTAGCAACCACCCAAAACACCCTAGCAACCACCTAGCAACACCATAGCAACCACCCAGAATACCCTAGCAACTGCCTAGCAACCACCTACCAACCACCTAGAATACCCTAGCAACCGCCTAGCAACACCATAGCAACCACTCAGAACACCCTAGCAACGCCCTAGCAACCACCAAGAATACCCTAGCAACTGCCTAGCAACCACCCAGAACACCCTAGCAACCACCTGAACAACACGAATAAGCCTTATCTCAGCACCAGAACATTGTACAGACATGTTTGTTGGCTCGTATGCAATCATGTACCACATTCTAGCAACCGAGTGGCGAGTTTTGCCACTGCAAGCACCATTTCACATTTTCTCCAGGAAATGTACATTCTAGTTATTATTATTATTAAGTTGGCTTGAGAGAGCCAACATATTGAAATCCTATTTAAACTTATTAAGTTGGCTTGAGAGAGCCAACATATTGAAATCCTATTTAAACTTATTATTATTAAGTTGGCTTGAGAGAGCCAACATATTGAAATCCTATTTAAACTTATTATTAAGTTGGCTTGAGAGAGCCAACATATTGAAATCCTATTTAAACTTATTATTATTATTATTAAGTTGGCTTGAGAGAGCCAACATATTGAAATCCTATTTAAACTTATTAAGTTGGCTTGAGAGAGCCAACATATTGAAATCCTATTTAAACTTATTATTAAGTTGGCTTGAGAGAGCCAACATATTGAAATCCTATTTAAACTTATTATTATTATTATTAAGTTGGCTTGAGAAAGCCAACATATTGAAATCCTATTTAAACTTATTAAGTTGGCTTGAGAGAGCCAACATATTGAAATCCTATTTAAACTTATTATTATTATTATTATTATTATTATTCTTCTGACCCTAAAAATTTCTATATCAAACTCCTCCTAGAGCTTTAACTCTACATACTCCAAACTCGGCTCAGACACTCAAACTGATCTGACTCGAGTTGCTATATCTTTTCAGACTGATCGGACTTACGGTTTTCCTAAAAATGACGATCAAAACTCGAAAAAACTCATTCAAAAACTCCCATTGACTTACATTGGGAGTTCTAAAAAATTCAAACCGACGAAAATTCAAATCAAAATACCTTGAAGACTAAACCAAACTGCCGTTCTATATACTATATTAGCCAATGAGACTCATTTAAACTAATGAACTCTAAACTCAAAACGTGTGTGTGTGTGTGTGAGAGAGAGAGTGTGTATCTATGTGCGTGAGTGTGTGTGTGTGTGTGTGTGTGTGTGTGTGTGTGTGTATGTGCGTGAGTGTGTCTGTGTGTGTGTGTGTGTTAATGAGCTTGTCTGTGTGTGTGTGTGTGTGTGAGTTGGTTAGTGAGTGTGTGTGTGAGAGAGATAGTGTGTGTGTGTGAGAGAGAGTGAGAGTCTGTGCGTGCGTGCTTGTGTGTGTGTATGTCGAAAATTTAAATCTAAACACCTTGAAGACTAAACCAAACTGCCGTTCTATATACTATATGAGCCATTGAGACTCATTTAAACTAATGAACTCTAAACTCAAAACGTGTGTGTGTGTGTGAGAGAGAGAGAGAGAGAGCGTGTGTGTCTATGTGTGAGTGTGTGTGTGTGTGTGTGTGTGTAAACTCAAAAACTCGTACACACTCATTTAAACTTATAAACTCTTAACTCAAAAACTTGTACACTTATAAACTCTAAACTCATATAAACTCTGAGTGTGTGTGTGTGTGAGAGAGAGTGTGTGTCTATGTGCGTGAGTGTGTGTGTGTGTTAATGAGCTTGTCTGTGTGTGTGTGAGTGAGTTAGTGAGTGTGTGTGTGAGAGAGATAGTGTGTGTGTGTGTGAGAGAGAGTGAGAGTCTGTGCGTGCATGCTTGTGTGTGTGTGTATGTCGAAAATTTAAATCTAAACACCTTGAAGACTAAACCAAACTGCCGTTCTATATACTATATGAGCCATTGAGACTCATTTTAAACTAATGAACTCTAAACTCAAAACGTGTGTGTGTGTGTGTGTGAGAGAGAGAGAGCGTGTGTGTCTATGTGTGAGTGTGTGTGTGTGTGTGTGTGTGTGAACAAAAACTCGTACACACTCATTTAAACTTATAAACTCGTAACTCAAAAACTTGTACACTTATAAACTCTAAACTCATATAAACTCTGAGTGTGTGTGTGTGTGTGAGAGAGAGTGTGTGTCTATGTGCGTGAGTGTGTGTGTGTGTGAGTTAATGAGCTTGTCTGTGTGTGTGTGTGTGAGTGAGTTAGTGAGTGTGTGTGTGAGAGAGATAGTGTGTGTGTGTGAGAGAGAGTGAGAGTCTGTGCGTGCGTGCTTGTGTGTGTGTGTGTATGTCGAAAATTTAAATCTAAACACCTTGAAGACTAAACCAAACTGCCGTTCTATATACTATATGAGCCATTGAGACTCATTTAAACTAATGAACTCTAAACTCAAAACGTGTGTGTGTGTGTGAGAGAGAGAGAGCGTGTGTCTATGTGTGAGTGTGTGTGTGTGTGTGTGTGTGTGTAAACTCAAAAACTCGTACACACTCATTTAACCCTCTGAGGTCGACAAACGCGCCGACGCGTTTTGCCGGATTTTCTCCACATTGTAGCACTATAAACTTAAATTACTCCATCATTTATGGTCATACAGAAAAAAGAAATATAAAAAAAGAATCTGTGATATTTCTCCTTTTGTATGTGTCCACTTACAATCAAATCAAAACATTGTGCTTTTGTAAAATAAAGAAAATAAACAGGGTGTGCGTTCTGCCTCTCCGTCGCGGTGAACTTTTTTTTCTTGAGCACGTCTATAAACTGAAACAAAACTCAGCGAATACTTGTCACACATTTATGAGCCATATACCTTTATAAACATTTAAGTGTGTACTTTTAAATGATCGGATTCAAAACGAAAACAAATATTCTCTGTTTAAGTAATTTGTATAAAACCAACAAGATGTCCAGCTTCTCAAACGCTTGCTCATTACAGTTAATTTGGCCACGCCTACTCGCGCAAAAGATATTCACATGCAAATCTCCACATGGAACGCGAACGCGCTCGTTACCTCAACAACAAAACACTTCACTTCACTTTTCGTCGAGTTTGAAAGACGTGCCTGAGCTTACATTGGATTTAGGCTACCTCAGAAGAAGAAGAACGCGATTTGAAGACAAGAAAGATAAGGTAAGAAATTCTTACATAGCCTAGTTTGTTATTGTTGCATAAATGTCACGTTGCAGCTGAACTGTTGCTAGATATATGGGGAATATTATAATATTTAGACCCGTGTTTACTGTGTTTGTGGATATCTGCTCAAACATAGATATGTTTATGGTAACCATAATGTTTTATATTTGAGAGTGATCGCGTTTGAATGCATCATATTTTGCAAGCGATCGCGTTTGAATGTATCATATTTTGCAAGCGATCGCGTTTGAATGTATCATATTTTGCAAGCGATCGCGTTTGAATGTATCATATGTGTTTACTGTGTTTGTGGATATCTGCTCAAACATAGATATGTTTATGGTTACCATAATGTTTTATATTTGAGAGTGATCGCGTTTGAATGTATCATATTTTGCAAGCGATCGCGTTTGAATGTATCATATTTTGGATGAAAGCAAAACGCACCAAACGGCTTCATGTTTTTATTATTATCTCATTTCATATCATCATAACGGATGGAAACATTTGAAGTAACATGATAATCAATATATTTTTCTCTAGCTTCTTTTGGAAGATTTATAGGCTGCTATAGGTTATTTATTGTTATTATTATTTTATCCGCACTGCGCATATACCTTATGCCTACAAGGCACAACAAACCTGGTGTTCATTATATTATATATCGTTGGAAACGTGTGTGTGTGTGTGTATTCTGTGAATTTTAAAAAGGAATTTTAAAAAGCAATTTTAACCAGAAAAATCTAATATTTATTTCCAAAATCGTGCAGGCCTTTCTCTTGATATCAGTATGTTCACTTTTTTTTTTTCAGGTCCCAGATGCCACTGAGGACTTCAACATTCACATGAGTCTCAGTACGTGAACATGGTAAAGTGAAAATCTTGGAAATGAAAGGTATGTACAATGTTTTTAGGAATGGCACAAAGGTCTCTGTCTTTGAAGTGCTTTTTTGGCATTTGTTGTGTATCTTTGGATTATGTTGTGTTGTAAATAAATCCAAACAATTTAAAAGCCATTATTTTTTAAATCTCCTCATTTACAGTATTGTGCAAGGTTGCTCAGAATGATAGGGGCCTGATAGCTCCTAATAGGGCCGTTAGGGGAGGTTCTTTGTCTTTCTCAGGTGAGAAAAGCTTACATATTAATGAGCTCTCGCATAAGGCTTTTTCACACAAAACACGTCGTAAAATTTTTAAATCAATATATTGTCTTATCTGAATGAGCAGTCAGGGTGATTTTCACATAGTTTTGCAGCAAATATTCTAGGCTACGTCATACAATTTTCAAAAGTCTTGTGAAGAAATAATCAGTATGGGTTTCATGGCCTTATTTCAGTGAGAATTTTTTTTTGTATTTTCAAAAACCACGCATAAATGTCATTATCTCAAAACTACAAACTTTTACATACATGCTGCTGATATATTATTGTAGCAGAGTTTGTGCTGAATACAGTGTAATTAGACTTTAGCCATGAAAATGTCACAAGTAACAGAAATAACCAGAAATGTCAGAGCATGTCAGAACACCTCCAGGGCCCAGAAAACAGCTCAGACCTCAGAGGGTTAAACTTATAAACTCTTAACTTAAAAACTTGTACACTTATAAACTCTAAACTCATATAAACTCTGAGTGTGTGTGTGTGTGTGTGTGAGAGAGAGTGTGTGTCTATGTGCGTGAGTGTGTGTGTGTGTGTGTGTTAATGAGCTTGTCTGTGTGTGTGTGAGTGAGTTAGTGAGTGTGTGTGTGAGAGAGAGTGAGAGTCTGTGCGTGCGTGCTTGTGTGTGTGTATGTCGAAAATTTAAATCTAAACACCTTGAAGACTAAACCAAACTGCCGTTCTATATACTATATGAGCCATTGAGACTCATTTAAACTAATGAACTCTAAACTCAAAACGTGTGTGTGTGTGTGTGTGTGTGTGTGTGTAAGAGAGAGAGAGCGTGTGTGTCTGTGTGTGTGTGTGTGTGTGTGTGTGTGTGTGTGTGTAAACTCAAAAACTCGTACACACTCATTTAAACTTATAAACTCTTAACTCAAAAACTTGTACACTTATAAACTCTAAACTCATATAAACTCTAAGTGTCTGTGTGTGTGTGAGAGAGAGTGTGTGTCTATGTGCGTGAGTGTGTGTGTGTGTGTGTGTGTGTGTGTGTGTATGAGTTAATGAGCTTGTCTATGTGTGTGTGAGTGAGTTAGTGAGTGTGTGTGTGAGAGAGAGTGAGAGTCTGTGCGTGCGTGCATGTGTGTGTGTATGCCGAAAATTCAAATCAAAATACCTTGAAGACTAAACCAAACTGCCGTTCTATATACTATATGAGACATTGAGACTCATTTAAACTAATGAACTCTAAACTCATACACTTATAAACGAATTAACTTATAAACTCATGAATTCATAGACTTATGAACTCTTAAACTCATAAATTAATAAACTCTGAAGTCTTAAACTCATTTAAACTTATAAACTCTAAACTCAAAAAACTCGTACACTTATAAACTCATCAATCTATACACTTATAAACTCTAAACTCATAAACTCTGAGTGTGTGTGTGTGTGTCTGAGTGAGTGTGTGAGCGAGTTAGTGTGTGTGTGTGTGTGTGTGTGTGTATCTAACTTATTTATCTATCTGTCATAAACTTCAAACTACTGTAAACTACTTTAAACTTCAAACAACTTTAAACTTCTTAAGTTTTAAGCTCCCAGCTCCCAAGCAACTCCATAGCAACCAAACTTGTGTACCCTAGCAACCGTTTTGCAAGACCTATATCTCTGTATCAGAACATCGTATAGAGATGAGGTTTGGCTCTTTTGACTCATGCTAGCAAACAGCACTTCCAACATGCTACACATGCTAGCAGTGAATAGCTACATGCTAATAGCGATTAGTTAAGTGTTAAATCATTCTAAGAACTCTATAAAAACTCCATAGTAACCATCTGTGACAACTACCAACCACCTAGTAACACCATATCATCTGCCCTGAATACCTTAGCAACCGCCTAGCAACCACCCAGAATACCTTAGCAACCACCTAGCAACACCAAAGCAACCACCCAGAACACCGTAGCAACCACCCAGAATACCCTAGCAACCGCCTAGCAACACCATAGCAACCACCCAGAACACCCTAAACTAAACTAATTTAAACTTTAAACTATTTTAAACTTTCAACTAATTTAAACTTTAAACTAAATTAAACTTCAAACTATTTTAAACTTTCAACTAATTTAAACTTTAAACTAAATTAAACTTCAAACTATTTTAAACTTTCAACTAATTTACACTTTAAACTAAATTAAACTTTAAACTACTTTAAACTTTAAACTACTTTAAACTTTTTCAAACTTGATGGTCCAAACTTTCTCAAGCCAACTTAAAGTTTGTCTCGACGAACTTTTTAATCTAGTTATTATTATTCTTCTGACCCTAAAAAAATCTATATCAAACTCCTCCTAGAGCTTTAACTCTACATACTCCAAACTCGGCTCAGACACTCAAACTGATCTGACTCGGTATGCTATATCTTTTCAGACTGATCGGACTTACGGTTTTCCTAAAAATGACGATCAAAACTCGAAAAAACTCATTCAAAAACTCCCATTGACTTACATTGGGGAGTTCTAAAAAATTCAAACCGACAAAAATTTAAATCTAAACACCTTGAAGACTAAACCAAACTGCCGTTCTATATACTATATGAGCCATTGAGACTCATTTAAACTAATAAACTATAAACTATAAACACTTATAAACTAATTAACTTATAAACTCATGAATTCATAAACTTATGAACTCTTAAACTCATAAATTAATAAACTCTGAACTCTTAATCTCATTTAAACTTATAAACTCTAAACTGATTTAAACTTATAAACTCAAAACTCAAGAACTCATACACTTATTAACTCATCAATTTATACACTTATAAACTCTAAACTCAGACACACACACTGAGTTTATGAGTGAGTGTGTGAGCGAGTTAGTGGGTGTGTGTGTGTGTGTGTGTGTGTGTCTGTGTGTTTGTGTGTTTGTTTGTGTGTGTGTGTGTGTGTGTGTGTGTGTGTGTGTCTAACTTATTTATCTATCTCTCAAACTTCAAACTACTGTAAACTACTGTAAACTTAAAACCACTATAAACTTCTTAAGTTTAAATCTTCCAGCTCCCAAGCAACTCCATAGCAACCAAACTCGAGTACCCTAGCAACCGTTTTGTAAGACCTATATCTCTGTATCAGAACATCGTATAGAGATGAGGTTTGGCTCTTTTGACTCGTGCTAGCAAACAGCACTTCCAACATGCTACATATGCTAGCAGTGAATAGCTACATGCTAATAGCGATTAGTTAAGTGTTAAATCATGCCAAGATCATGCTAAGAACTCTATAAAAACTCCATAGTAACCATCTGTGACAACTACCAACCACCTAGTAACACCATATCAACCGCCCTGAATACCATAGCAACCCCCCAGAACACCCTAGCAACCACCTAGCAACCACCCAAAAGACCCTAGCAACCACCCAGAACACCGTAGCAACCACCCAAAATACCCTAGCAACCACCCAAAACACCCTAGCAACCGCCTAGCAACCACCCAAAAGACCCTAGCAACCACCCAAAACACCCTAGCAACCGCCTAGCAACCACCCAAAATATCCTAGCAACCGCCTAGCAACCACCCAAAAGACCCTAGCAACCACCAGAAATATCCTAGCAACCGCCTAGCAACCACCCAGAATATCCTAGCAACCACCCAAAACAGCCTAGCAACAACCCAGAACACCCTAGCAACCACCCAAAAGACCCTAGCAACCACCCAAAATACCCTAGCAACCGCCTAGCAACCACCCAAAAGACCCTAGCAACATCCAAAAGACCCTAGCAACCGCCTAGCAACCACCCAAAATATCCTAGCAACCACCCAAAACACCCTAGCAACCGCCTAGCAACCACCCAGAACACCCTAGCAACCACCCAAAAGACCCTAGCAACCACCCAAAATACCCTAGCAACCGCCTAGCAACCACCCAAAAGACCCTAGCAACATCCAAAAGACCCTAGCAACCGCCTAGCAACCACCCAAAATATCCTAGCAACCACCCAAAACACTCTAGCAACCGCCTAGCAACCACCCAAAAGACCCTAGCAACCACCCAAAACAGCCTAGCAACCACCCAGAACACCCTAGCCACCACCTAGCAACCACCCAGAATACCTTAGCAACGCCTAGCAACACCATAGCAACCACCCATAACACCCTTGCAACTGCCTAGCAACCACCCAGAACACCCTAGCAACCGCCCAAAATACCTTAGCAACCGCCTAGCAACACCATAGCAACCACCCATAACACCCTAGCAACCGCCTAGCAACCACCCAAAAGACTCTAGCAACCACCCAAAATATCCTAGCAACCACCCAAAACACCCTAGCAACCGCCTAGCAACCACCCAAAAGACCCTAGCAACCGCCTAGCAACCACCCAAAAGACCCTAGCAACCACCTAAAATATCCTAGCAACCACCCAGAACACCCTAGCAACCACCTAGCAACCGCCTAGCAACCACACAAAAGACCCTAGCAACCACCCAAAACACCCTAGCAACCACCCAAAACACCCTAGCAACCGCCTAGCAACCACCCAGAATACCTTAGCAACCGCCTAGCAACACCATAGCGACCACCCATAACATCATAACAACCGCCTAGCAAAAAACTTTCCGGTCCAAACTTTCTCAAGCCAACTTAAAGTTTGTCTCGACGAACTTTCGCATCTAGTTATTATTATTCTTCTGACCCTAAAAATTTCTATATCAAACTCCTCCTAGAGCTTTAACTCTACATACTCCAAACTCGGCTCAGACACTCAAACTGATCTGACTCGAGTTGCTATATCTTTTCAGACTGATCGGACTTACGGTTTTCCTAAAAATGACGATCAAAACTCGAAAAAACTCATTCAAAAACTCCCATTGACTTACATTGGGAGTTCTAAAAAATTCAAACCGACGAAAATTCAAATCAAAATACCTTGAAGACTAAACCAAACTGCCGTTCTATATACTATATTAGCCAATGAGACTCATTTAAACTAATGAACTCTAAACTCAAAACGTGTGTGTGTGAGAGAGAGAGAGAGCGTGTGTGTCTATGTGTGAGTGTGTGTGTGTGTGTGTGTGTGTGTGTGTAAACTCAAATACTCGTACACACTCATTTAAACTTATAAACTCTTAACTCAAAAACGTGTACACTTATAAACTCTAAACTCATATAAACTCTGAGTGTGTGTGTGTGTGAGAGAGAGAGTGAGTGTGTGTCTATGTGCGTGAGTGTGTGTGTGTTTGTGTGTGTGTGTGTGTGTGTGTGTGTGTTAATGAGCTTGTCTGTGTGTGTGTGAGTGTGTGTGTGAGAGAGATAGTGTGTGTGTGTGTGAGAGAGAGTGAGAGTCTGTGCGTGCGTGCTTGTGTGTGTGTGTATGTCGAAAATTTAAATCTAAACACCTTGAAGACTAAACCAAACTGCCGTTCTATATACTATATGAGCCATTGAGACTCATTTAAACTAATGAACTCTAAACTCAAAACGTGTGTGTGTGTGTGTGTGTGTGTGAGAGAGAGAGCGTGTGTGTCTATGTGTGAGTGTGTGTGTGTGTGTGTGTGTGTGTGTGTGTGTGTGTGTAAACTCAAATACTCGTACACACTCATTTAAACTTATAAACTCTTAACTCAAAAACTTGTACACTTATAAACTCTAAACTCATATAAACTCTGAGTGTGTGTGTGTGTGTGAGAGAGAGAGAGTGTGTGTGTATGTGCGTGAGTGTGTGTGTGTGTGTGTGTGTGTGTGTGTGTTAATGAGCTTGTCTGTGTGTGTGTGAGTGAGTTAGTGAGTGTGTGTGTGAGAGAGATAGTGTGTGTGTGTGAGAGAGAGTGAGAGTCTGTGCGTGCGTGCTTGTGTGTGTGTGTATGTCGAAAATTTAAATCTAAACACCTTGAAGACTAAACCAAACTGCCGTTCTATATACTATATGAGCCATTGAGACTCATTTAAACTAATGAACTCTAAATTCAAAACGTGTGTGTGTGTGTGTGTGTGTGTGAGAGAGAGAGAGAGCGTGTGTGTCTATGTGTGAGTGTGTGTGTGTGTGTAAACTCAAAAACTCGTACACACTCATTTAAACTTATAAACTCTTAACTCAAAAACTTGTACACTTGTAAACTCTAAACTCATATAAACTCTGAGTGTGTGTGTGTGTGTGAGAGAGAGTGTGTGTCTATGTGCGTGAGTGTGTGTGTGTGTTAATGAGCTTGTCTGTGTGTGTGTGAGTGAGTTAGTGAGTGTGTGTGTGAGAGAGATAGTGTGTGTGTGAGAGAGAGAGAGAGAGTGAGAGTCTGTGCGTGCGTGCTTGTGTGGGTGTGTATGTCGAAAATTTAAATCTAAACACCTTGAAGACTAAACCAAACTGCCGTTCTATATACTATATGAGCCATTGAGACTCATTTAAACTAATGAACTCTAAACTCATACACTTATAATTAGAATAAGTGTATGAGATTAACTAATTAACTTATAAACTCATGAATTCATAGACTTATAAACTATTAAACTCATAAATTAATAAACTCTGAACTCTTAAACTCATTTAAACTTATAAACTCTAAACTCATTTAAACTTATAAACTCTAAACTCAAAAAACTCGTACACTTATAAACTCATCAATCTATACACTTATAAACTCTAAACTCATAAACTCTGAGTGTGTGTGTGTGTCTGAGTGAGTGTGTGAGCGAGTTAGTGTGTGTGTGTGTGTGTGTGTGTGTGTGTGTATCTATCTAACTTATTTATCTATCTATCTGTCATAAACTTCAAACTACTGTAAACTACTTTAAACTTCAAACCACTTTAAACTTCTTACGTTTTAAGCTCCCAGCTCCCAAGCAACTCCATAGCAACCAAACTTGTGTACCCTAGCAACCGTTTTGCAAGACCTATATCTCTGTATCAGAACATCGTATAGAGATGAGGTTTGGCTCTTTTGCCTCATGCTAGCAAACAGCACTTCCAACATGCTACACATGCTAGCAGTGAATAGCTACATGCTAATAGCGATTAGTTAAGTGTTAAATCATTCTAAGAACTCTATAAAAACTCCATAGTAACCATCTGTGAATACTACCAACCACCTAGTAACACCATATCATCCGCCCTGAATACCTTAGCAACCGCCTAGCAACCACCCAGAATACCTTAGCAACCACCTAGCAACACCAAAGCAACCACCCAGAACACCGTAGCAACCACCCAGAATACCCTAGCAACCGCCTAGCAACACCATAGCAACCACCCAGAACACCTTAAACTAAACTAATTTAAACTTTAAACTATTTTAAACTTTCAACTAATTTAAACTTTAAACTAAATTAAACTTAAAACTATTTTAAACTTTCAACTAATTTAAACTTTAAACTAAATTAAACTTCAAACTACTTTAAACTTTCAACTATTTTAAACTTTAAACTAAATTAAACTTCAAACTATTTTAAACTTTCAATTAATTTAAACTTTAAACTAAATTAAACTTCAAACTATTTTAAACTTTCAACTAATTTACACTTTAAACTAAATTAAACTTTAAACTACTTTAAACTTTAAACTACTTTAAACTTTTTCAAACTTTATGGTCCAAACTTTCTCAAGCCAACTTAAAGTTTGTCTCGACGAACTTTCGCATCTAGTTATTATTATTAAGTTGGCTTGAGAGAGCCAACATATTGAAATCCTATTTAAACTTATTATTATTATTATTATTAGTGGTGCTTTTTTGAAAGCATCACTATTGTTATTGCTCATACTTATTATTATTCTTTTTTTTATTATTCTGGACAAAGTTTGGCGCGAAACTCGCCCCGCACCGTTTGTCACAGACCCCTGAGTGAGGCGTCAAATCGAGCGGCTCATTGAGGAGAGGTGTGCTATGACTTTTCTAAGCGATCGGGTGTACGATGTTCGCACAGCGGACGAAAAAGCGGCCAAAAAAGTCCCATTGACTTTACATTGGGAGTTCTAAAAATATTTGAATCCCAACCGACGTTTTCACACACACAGACTCCAAAAGGGCCTGACACCCCTGCGTCTCTCCCTCTCTCTCTCCCTCAGAGGATTTATATTATCAAGCAGCCAATAAGTAATGGCCTAAAATCTTCATAGCCACACCCTAGCAACCAGTTTCAGCACCCTAGCAACCACTAAGAGCTCCCTAGCAACCACCCTAAACAAAAAAAAAACATTTTTTTTATTTTTTTTTATTTTTTAAAGCAATTTTACTCTCATGGCCTTGCGATATCGCTCCATGCTTGTGCCTATTCGGCCATAGGCACGAGGCCGCAGGGCACTCGTTATTAAAGATTTTAAGAACTCTATAAAAACTCCATAGTAACCATATTTGACAACTACCAACCACCTAGTAACACCATAGCAACTACCAAAAATACCTTAGCAACCACCCTGAACACCCTAGCAATGTCTAGAAATGCTCTAGTAACCACCAAAATACTCTAGCAACCACCCAGAACACCCTAGCAACTGCCTAGCAACCACCCAGAACACCTAGCAACTGCCTAGCAACCACCCAGAACACCCTAGCAACTGCCTAGCAACGCCCTAGCAACCACCCAGAATACCCTAGCAACCGCCTAGCAACACCATAACAACCCCCCAGAACACCCTAGCAACTGCCTAGCAACACCCTAGCAACCACCCAGAATACCCTAGCAACCGCCTAGCAACGCCATAGCAACCACCCAGAATACCCTAGCAACTGCCTAGCAACGCCCTAGCAACCGCCTAGCAACCACCCAGAATACCCTAGCAACCGCCTAGCAACACCATAGCAACCACTCAGAATATCCTAGCAACTGCCTAGCAACCACCCAGAACACCCTAGCAACTGCCTAGCAACGCCCTAGCATCCACCCAGAATACCATAGCAACTGCCTAGCAACACCATAGCAACCACCCAGAATACCCTAACAACCGCCTAGCAACGCCCTAGCAACCACCCAGAATACCCTAGCAACCGCCTAGCAACGCCCTAGCAACCACCCAGAATACCCTAGCAACCGCCTAGCAACACCATAACAACCCCCCAGAACACCCTAGCAACTGCCTAGCAACACCCTAGCAACCACCCAGAATACCCTAGCAACCGCCTAGCAACACCATAGCAACCACCCAGAATACCCTAGCAACTGCCTAGCAACGCCCTAGCAACCACCAAGAATACCCTAGCAACCGCCTAGCAACCACCCAGAATACCCTAGCAACCGCCTAGCAACACCATAGCAACCACTCAGAATATCCTAGCAACTGCCTAGCAACGCCATAGCAACCACCCAGAACACCCTAGCAACTGCCTAGCAACTGCCTAGCAACACCATAGCAACCACCCAGAACACCATAGCAACCACCCAGAACACCCTAGCAACCACCTAGCAAAGCCCTAGCAACCACACAGAACACCCTAGCAACCACCTGAACAACATGAATAAGCCATATCTCAGCACCAGAACATCGTACAGACATGGTTGTTGGCTCGTATGCAATCATGTATAACACCCTAGCAACCGAGTGGCGAGTTTTGCCACTGCAAGCACCACTCACATTTTCTTCAGGAAATGTACATTCTAGTTATTATTATTATTCCGAGACTAAAATTTCTATATGAAACTCCTCCTAGAGCTTTAACTCTACATACTCCAAACTCGGCTCAGACACTCAAACTGATCTGACTCGCGTTGCTATATCTTTTCAGACTGATCGGACTTACGGTTTTCCTAAAAATGACGATCAAAACTCGGAAAAACTCCCATTGACTTACATTGGGGAGTTCTAAAAATATTTGAATCCAAACTGCCGTTTTCACACACACAGACTCCAAAGGGCCTGACAGCCCTGCGTCTCTCCCTCTCTCTCTCCCTCAGAGGATTTATATTATCAAGCAACCAATAAGTAATGGCCTAAAATCTTCATAGCCACACCATAGCAACCAGTTTCAGCACCCTAGCAACCACTAAGAGCTCCCTAGCAACCACCCTAAACCAAAAAAAAATTGTTTTTACATTTTTTTGTATTTTTTAACGCAATATTACACTCGTGGCCTTGCGATATTGCTCCATGCTTGTGCCTATTCGGCCGAGTGCTATACTGAAGGCACTCGTTATTAACTCCATATAAACCATCTTTGACAACTACCAACCACCTAGTAACACCATAGCAACTACCAAAAATACCTTAGCAACCATCTTGAACACCCTAGCAACATCTAGAAATGCTCTAGTAACCACCAAATATACCCTAGCAACCACCCAGAACACCCTAGCAACTGCCTAGCAACCCCCCAGAACACCTAGCAACTGCCTAGCAACCACCCAGAACACCTAGCAAACAGCCAGAACACCCTAGCAACTGCCTAGCAACCACCCAGAACACCTAGCAACTGCCTAGCAACAACCCAGAACACCCTAACAACTGCCTAGCAACACCATAGCAACCACCCAGAACACCCTAGCAACCGCCTAGCAAACACCCCGAACACCCTAGCAACCGCCTAGCAACACCATAGCAACCACCCAGAACACCCTAGCAACCGCCTAGCAACCACCCAGAATACCTTAGCAACCGCCTAGCAACACCATAGCAACCACCCAGAACACCCTAGCAACCGCCTAGCAACCACCCAAAATACCATAGCAACCGCCTAGCAACACCATAGCAACCACCCAGAACACCCTAGCAACCGCCTAGCAACCACCCAGAATACCTTAGCAACCGCCTAGCAACACCATAGCAACCACTCAGAACACCCTAGCAACTGCCTAACAACCACCCAGAACACCCTAGCAACCACCCAAAATATCCTAGCAACTGCCTAGCAACCACCCAGAACACCCTAGCAACCACCCAAAATATCCTAGCAACCGCCTAGCAACCACCCAGAACACCCTAGCAACCGCCTAGCAACCACCCAGAACACCCTAGCAACCACCCAAAATACCCTAGCAACCGCCTAGCAACCACCCAAAAGACCCTAGCAACCACCGAAAATATCTTAGAAACCGCCTAGCAACTACCCAAAAGACCCTAGCAACCACCCAAAATGCCCTAGCAACCGCCTAGCAACCACCCAGAATACCCTATCAACCACCTAAAATACCCTAGCAACCACCTAAAATACCCTAGCAACCGCCTATAAACCACCCAAAAGACCCTAGCAACCACCCAAAATATCCTAGCAACCGCCTAGCAACCACCCAGAACACCCTAGTAACCACCCAGAACACCCTAGCAACCGCCTAGCAACCACCCAGAACACCCTAGCAACCACCCAAAATACCCTAGCAACCGCCTAGCAACCACCCAAAAGACCCTAGCAACCACCAGAAATATCCTAGCAACCGCCTAGCAACCACTCAGAATACCCTAGCAACCGCCTAGCAAAAAACTTTATGGTCCAAACTTTCTCAAGCCAACTTAAAGTTTGTCTCGACGAACTTTCGCATCTAGTTATTATTATTCTTCTGACCCTAAAAATTTCTATATCAAACTCCTCCTAGAGCTTTAACTCTACATACTCCAAACTCGGCTCAGACACTCAAACTGATCTGACTCGAGTTGCTATATCTTTTCAGACTGATCGGACTTACGGTTTTCCTAAAAATGACGATCAAAACTCGAAAAAACTCATTCAAAAACTCCCATTGACTTACATTGGGAGTTCTAAAAAATTCAAACCGACGAAAATTCAAATCAAAATACCTTGAAGACTAAACCAAACTGCCGTTCTATATACTATATTAGCCAATGAGACTCATTTAAACTAATGAACTCTAAACTCAAAACGTGTGTGTGTGTGTGAGAGAGAGAGAGAGAGAGCGTGTGTGTCTATGTGTGAGTGTGTGTGTGTGTGTGTGTGTAAACTCAAAAACTCGTACACACTCATTTAAACTTATAAACTCTTAACTCAAAAACTTGTACACTTATAAACTCTAAACTCATATAAACTCTGAGTGTGTGTGTGTGTGTGAGAGAGAGAGTGTGTATCTATGTGCGTGAGTGTGTGTGTGTGTGTGTGTGTGTGTGTGTGTATGTGCGTGAGTGTGTCTGTGTGTG
The DNA here is from genome assembly GCA_022829085.1 of Abramis brama. Taxonomy (NCBI): domain Eukaryota; kingdom Metazoa; phylum Chordata; class Actinopteri; order Cypriniformes; family Leuciscidae; genus Abramis; species Abramis brama. The sequence goes on along the minus strand of CM040769.1, from coordinate 50,070,722 downwards.
TGTGTGTGTTAATGAGCTTGTCTGTGTGTGTGTGTGTGTGTGAGTTGGTTAGTGAGTGTGTGTGTGAGAGAGATAGTGTGTGTGTGTGAGAGAGAGTGAGAGTCTGTGCGTGCGTGCTTGTGTGTGTGTATGTCGAAAATTTAAATCTAAACACCTTGAAGACTAAACCAAACTGCCGTTCTATATACTATATGAGCCATTGAGACTCATTTAAACTAATGAACTCTAAACTCAAAACGTGTGTGTGTGTGTGAGAGAGAGAGAGAGAGAGCGTGTGTGTCTATGTGTGAGTGTGTGTGTGTGTGTGTGTGTGTAAACTCAAAAACTCGTACACACTCATTTAAACTTATAAACTCTTAACTCAAAAACTTGTACACTTATAAACTCTAAACTCATATAAACTCTGAGTGTGTGTGTGTGTGAGAGAGAGTGTGTGTCTATGTGCGTGAGTGTGTGTGTGTGTTAATGAGCTTGTCTGTGTGTGTGTGAGTGAGTTAGTGAGTGTGTGTGTGAGAGAGATAGTGTGTGTGTGTGAGAGAGAGTGAGAGTCTGTGCGTGCATGCTTGTGTGTGTGTGTATGTCGAAAATTTAAATCTAAACACCTTGAAGACTAAACCAAACTGCCGTTCTATATACTATATGAGCCATTGAGACTCATTTTAAACTAATGAACTCTAAACTCAAAACGTGTGTGTGTGTGTGTGAGAGAGAGAGAGAGCGTGTGTGTCTATGTGTGAGTGTGTGTGTGTGTGTGAACAAAAACTCGTACACACTCATTTAAACTTATAAACTCGTAACTCAAAAACTTGTACACTTATAAACTCTAAACTCATATAAACTCTGAGTGTGTGTGTGTGTGTGAGAGAGAGTGTGTGTCTATGTGCGTGAGTGTGTGTGTGAGTGAGTTAGTGAGTGTGTGTGTGAGAGAGATAGTGTGTGTGTGTGTGAGAGAGAGTGAGAGTCTGTGCGTGCGTGCTTGTGTGTGTGTATGTCGAAAATTTAAATCTAAACACCTTGAAGACTAAACCAAACTGCCGTTCTATATACTATATGAGCCATTGAGACTCATTTAAACTAATGAACTCTAAACTCAAAACGTGTGTGTGTGTGTGTGTGTGAGAGAGAGAGAGCGTGTGTGTCTATGTGTGAGTGTGTGTGTGTGTGTGAACAAAAACTCGTACACACTCATTTAAACTTATAAACTCTAAACTCATTTAAACTTACTCTAAACTCAAACTCAAACACTCATAAACTCATCAATTTATACACTTATAAACTCTAAACTCAAACTCTTGAGTGTGCGTGTGTGTGTGTCTGAGTGAGTGTGTGAGCGAGTTAGTGTGTGTGTGTGTGTGTATCTAACTTATTTATCTATCTATCTGTCATAAACTTCAAACTACTGTAAACTACTTTAAACTTCAAACCACTTTAAACTTCTTACGTTTAAAGCTCCCAGCTCCCAAGCAACTCCATAGCAACCAAACTTGAGTACCCTAGCAACCGTTTTGCAAGACCTATATCTCTGTATTAGAACATCGTATAGAGATGATGTTTGGTTCTTCTGACTCATGCTAGCAAACAGCACTTCCAACACTTCCGTGTGTGTATGTGTGAGTGTATGTGCGTGAGTGTGTTAAACTCATCTATCCATCTATCTATCTCAAACTAATTTAAACTTCAAACTACTAACTTTACTTCATTTAGGTTAGGGATAGCTAACCTTAACCCTAAACTCTAAATCTAGCTATCTAAGTGAGTGTGAGTGAGTGATCTATGTGTAAGTGAGTGTGTGTCTGAGTGAGTGTGTGTGAGATGCAAGTGTATGTGTGTGTTCTGTGTGTGCATGTGTAAGTGTGTGTGTTAGTTAGCGTGTGTGTAAGTGAGTGTGTCTGAATGTGTGTGTGGATCAAGAAAGACAAAATCAAGTAATTATGCTTCAAAAATTATTTTATTTAGTTAATGCTCATTTGGATCGCACTTAGTCTGGAACCTCACCCGTAAGTCAAACTGGAGTAAAAAGCTCCAGAATTACTTACTCTTGGGATCACTGGAACACTCAAGCCTTTCCACCACGTCAAGGTGGCGATCCTTGGAAAGGACATTCACTCTCCATCCATTCCTTATCTAACAAACAAACAAACAAACAAACAAACACACACACACAGTCTATATGTAACACATTCACACACACATGCACACAAGAAGTAGACAATGTGAACAGTTTTGTAGTATGAATTTATTTGTATTAGCATTTTTTTCTTGAAATAAAGATGTTATCTTACAGCAGGGTTGAATGTGTGATGCAGATTAGTGATGATATATTTGATGTTTCTACTCTAAAACACAAAACACCGGATCATGATAGCTGTAATACGTCTGTAGAACTCCTGCTCTGACGTTTGAGTGTGCACCGCTTATGAAGATAGGATCTAGAAGAGTGTTTTTTTCTGTTGTCCCGGTGCTGATTAGCTGTGTGTATCCTTTATCTTCAAACAAATTCAGAATAGGTTTGTTGCAACGAGAAAGCTGATCTTCATTGAAGTCGCCACAGACGATTAGAGGCCTCAAATCGATTATCTCCAGAGATGTCAAGAGGGCGTTCAGGTGTGCCAAAAACTCTGCCAAATTATAACTTGGTGGTCTGTAGATTACAGCGAGAAGTGCTTGTTTGGGGGCTTCTATCTTCAAAACCAAATATTCCAAGTCAGTAACATTCTGTATATACATCAGAGGAGAAACTTGAAAGCTGTTTTTAACATAAATAGCCACTCCACCACCATTCTTGTTTGCCAAATGTGCATAGTTTGTGTAGGATGCATGCCTGTTGCGTTTGTACATGGTGTATCCATCCAGATGTAGATGTGCAGGAACAGCTGAGCCTGACAGGTGTGTTTCAGTGAGGCACAAGACATCAGCCAAGAGAAGCTCATGGTGGCATTTTAAATCATCCATATGACACTCCAGTCCCTCTGTGTTATGATGAATGATTTTTAGAGATGAATTCAGGTTGGAATCCTGTACAATATGTAGGATGGGCTGGATACTGTGAAAATCTGCTTTTGGCATGTTCTCCAAGGAAGCACTTATTTCTGGATTACAGAAGACTTTCTTTTCATCGAAGTCAGTAATGTGCAGTCCACTGAGTGATGTTGTTCTGCTGAGTGCAACGTATGCCATGCCTGATTCAAATATGTGCTTCAGAGATACAACAGCGCGATCAGTTGTCATTCCTTGCACTTTATGGATGGTACATGCGAAAGCAAGCTTCATGGGAAATTGTCTTCGAATTGTTCCTTTTCTTTTCAGTGGTTCCTCTGACCTCTCAATATAGACAATGTTGTCATCTCCATCAGGTGCTTTGTTGCGATATTTTCGTCCAGCAGTCACATTATCTAAATGAAGACCAATTAATTGAACCAATCCATCTCGGGTCTGACATGTTATTTTTGCCACCTTGCCAAAAGTGCCATTTACCAGTCCATCTTCCACATCAATATTTCTGGTTAGCATCACTCGTGCACCAATAGCAATTTGTAGTGTGTCAATAAGGTCACGATTGTCTCCTTTAAATGGTGCCGCTTGTCTTTTCATTTCTCCTGTTCTGGGATCTTTCTTGTAATCATGTGCATTTATGGTAATGACATTTGAAAAGCGGGAGGATATGGCTTCACTGTTGTGATTGTCTACCTCTTTATTGGTTGCATAGATGTGTAATGCATCAGCTGGACACTCTTCAGGGGAGGATCTTATCACAGTTTCTAGCATGCACCTGTCTGCATCAGTCAGCTTCTCATGCTTCTTTTTTACTCTCAGTCTGTTGAGCAGCTCAGCGTATGCAAGATCATCTCTCTGTCTCATGATCTGTGTCATAGTTATCATTTGAAAATGATCTGTCCAGAAGTCCAGCACATGGTCCTCATACACACAGAGTGGTTTTGCTCTTCCCACAGGTGGTAATTGATAATAATCTCCAACAGCTAATACAGATAAGCCACCAAAAGGTTTCTGGTTTCCTTTAATCTGTTGCAGTCTCCAGTTCACATAGGAAAACAACTGTTTTGACACCATTGATATTTCGTCGATAATTAAAATGTGTGTATTAGAAAGGTCTGCCCTGATTTCATCCAAGCTGTTTCCCAGGCCTTGGTATGGAGGCTTCAAGCTTCTTGGGAGTTTCAGAAGACAGTGCAATGTTTTACCTGAGATGTTAAAGGCTGCAGTTCCTGTGAATGCTGTTAAAAGAACGGTTGGCTTGGAAATGTCAGTATGCTCTCGTATGCATGGAAGCCTGCGCAAAATCTTAGTTGCTTCTGCATAAATAGATTTGATAACGTGTGATTTACCAACTCCTGCTCCTCCATTCAAGAAATACAGAAACTGTTGTGGGTTTTCACCAGAGACACATCTTTTGCACCAGTCTCGGACTGCATAAAATATGGAAGCTTGTGTTTGATTCAAGCTCTGGTACATTTTGCGAATCTGTGCATGATTTTGTTGGGCAGCTTCCATGAGTGGCATGGCTGTGTTACTGACAGAGGTAGATGCTGTGTATTCAGGAATATCCTCCTGCTCGTTCACGTCATTAGGATCAGTGGGTTCACGTTCCGATATGCTCTCCAAACGGATCAGTTCATTTGCTGGAGCCAATGTAGTCCATGCATCTTCAACTGGACCATTCTGTTCAAAATCCTCAATTGCCTTTTCTATAGCCTCATTATGTTTTTCATATTTCTCACGGTTTTCATTCACAATATTGTGCACACGCTGCACTTCATCAGTTCCTGGTAGTTTTACAGAAGCAAATGCAAAAAATGATTCATATGTTGGAAATCTTGTGGACTTCAGCTGCTCATCTGAGCGATATGGCAAGTAAAGCTTTAGAAAAGTTCCATAGAATTTTTCTGGGTTTTTCTGCTGTGAAAAACGGGCAAATCTGATGACAGCAGGTTTTCCCCTCGTTCTTTTCTGTATGTGTCCCAAGTTTTTTTGAAGTGGCAAAACATTTTTACCTTTTGTCTTTCCTGCATAAACAATGCGGTATTCACTTGCAAATTCAGCCATACACATGTTCTCAAATTCAGGTCTGTTAGGTCTGGCTTTGTACTTTTCTGGCAATCCTGTCATCCACACATTCTCTATGTCATCATCCATGGTCTGCAAGCAGCTCATTGGTAAACTCATCTTTACAGCGTTGTCATCAGTAGGTATGAATATGACAGCTCGTGATGATGATTTTAATTTCAGACTGCATGTGCGAGCGACTGCCTCCTGAGCACTGACTTCTCTGTTCTTTGAATAGGCATTCATGACCTGCTTCATGCACTCACGCTCAGACAGGTTATCATGGCTCGAGTCTTTTATCACTTTTTTAAGATAATCACTCATCTCATGCTCAGCTTTTGAAATGTACGAGACAATATACATGATGCAGCTGTAGGGGTTCAGAATGAACTGTATGTCCATGTTTGCATCCCAGGCTCTTAACAACATTGGATTATAGCCATTCACCCAGCAGTCCTGTGGTCGTCTCTCCATGAATATTGAACTTGATGTAGAAATAGTATCGATATGTTTCTCATACTCTTCATAAGTCATGTTTACTTTATGAAGTAGCTGTGTAATGCTATCAAAACTCTGAGTTGAGTCATTCAGTAGATCCCACACATTCTGTAGCTGTTCTTTTGCGAAACTGGCATCATTTCTTTCCTCTGCTTCATTCCCTTCATCATCATTCTCTGCAGGAGGAGGCCTGGGCCGGGATATCATGGTTCTTTTAATGGGTGGTTTAGGAAATCCAAACCGGCAGTGCTTCTTGTTCTTTCTACAGGATTTGGAGTGGTTACGACTGTGCATCTGTACTTCACTCACAATTCTATGTAGTTCTGGGTCTTTGTCTGGGTCTGGTAATTTGCATGAGATGTATTTATCAATGAAATCACACACATCCTGATCTTGATCTTTTTCAAACTCTGGAGCATCTTTAACCCAAAATAAGCAGTGAATGTGTGGAGAGCCACGTAGCTGGAACTCTACTCTGTAAAAAAAGTCAATTACTTCACCGATAGGTCGAGCAGGGGAATTGATCAAATCTCTCATCAAGGCTTCAACTCGCTTTTCAAAAATTCTCATAGCTGTCACAGGGTTACTTCTGAGGATTTCACATTTTTCGGACCAGTCTAATTCAGCAAAGTTCACCGTTTCACCTTGTTGTGCTTTAATAGCAGTAATCACATCAGGCCATCTCATCTCAGCAGCACTAAACGTACAGAAAAATGTAGGAGTGCCCAGCTGTCTCAGCATAGCAAACAAATCACGGAGAGATTTCTCCCAGTATGCTGGAGTCCCTCTTAATGGTTGCATGAATCGTGTAGCTTCCTTATTTATTATAAGCTTTTCTAACTCCTGTTTGTCCTGCAGCAGTGAGCAGTTTATTCTGCGTCCATCACGGGTCATGGGTTTTCCTTTCCGTAGTTGGATAGACATACTAGATGTGGCCATGTTCATTTCAGTTACAAACTGCGCAAAGAAGATATAGTTGGTATCCTTCGCACAACGATTGTCAATAGAGAATAGTCTAGAGTTAAAGTATCTGCTGGGGGAAACATGTTTTGCTCTACCAGGCTCATCAAATGTGTTCGTGCCATCTGGAAACTGCACTGGAAATGCCATAGACTCAAGTTTAGGAATTTTGAAAGTGTTTACAGGAGTGTTTCTCTCTGCTGGGGCAATGCAAAATATTCCATCATCATAAGACAACAGCTGCTGGCCGAGATCTGGGGGCTGAAGACATGTGTCCAAGGCAAGGCCTCTCGATTGCTCTTCTGCAGTAGTGTCATCAGTAGAATCATTGTGTTCATTCTCATTGCTCTGTTCTTCAGTGTTCTCAATATCCATTTCCTCATCAGGGGTACTGATGTAATTTGCACACTCTTCATGCTCATTAAACATTTCTTCTTCAGAGAGTTCTGCATTAATGACGATATCTTTATATTCTGAATGGATATCTTTTAACTTTCTTAAAGCAGACAAAACCTTTTGCATGTTCAAAGTCTGAAACTGATAGTGCCCTTGGTAACACAGACGTCTTTTCAGTTTCACTGTAAGCAGTTGTGATTCACTACTTGGTCTGGGTAAAGAATTCACTGCTGTTTCTACTTCAGATGCAACAGAAATCACGGCTCCTTTAATAGCTCTTTGCTGGCCTTTCGGTAGTGTAACAATCTTAGCAAAAGGAATGTACTTTGCAATAACATGTCTTTCAAGAACATTCAAATCACAGAGTTCTGGAGGAATGGGAGCGAACTGAAGATTATTGGCTAAAGCAATGTCTGGCATCAGACCTCTCAATAGTGTATTATGGCAGCAGTGACAGATCCACTCTGTTTTCCTGTTCTCCAAGGCACATTGATCAGGGCAGTCGGAGCAGACGTGAACATAGTTTCCAGTCAAGCAAACTGAAGCAACTGTCGGATTCTTCTGATAGCGCTCACGATCACATGATTTCACTTGATTTGAGAAGAGCGCTCTGGCACAGCATGTGCAGACATAAGTTGGCCCCTGTTTTATAACATCTCTGAAAACATTTAAGGCTCTTAACACAATCGGATCTTGTACTGCGTCAGGCTGGGTATTTTGTACAGTCTCTCTCTGCTGGCGCATCAGATTCATGTTTTTGTATTTGCGCTGTATGTCTTGTGCACAGCATACTGTATGATGTACCTTGAGTGCAGATATTTTGTTTTTAGATTTGAATAAATTATATCCTTTCTGACGAGCCCTAAAATGTACATCACAGTGATAACGTTGTTTAAAAATGTTCTTCCTTTTTTCAAAGAAGTTAGGATCATTTTTGCATCGGTTTGTATAATGGTCTATTTGCCTTTGCCTAAAAATTGGATCCTTTGAATATCGATCAACAAGATATTGCCTATGCTGTTTCTTATATTTAGCATTGTTCCTATAATTTCTTAATATATAATTCTTCTGTTTCTCCCTGAATTGTGCATCATTCCTGTAATTTTTAATTATATAATCCTTTTGTTTCTCCCTGAATTGTTCATCATTTCTGTAATTTTTAACTATATAATTTTTTTGTTTCTCCCTGAATTGTGCATCATTCCTGTAATTTTTAATTATATACTTCTTTTGTTTCTCCCTGAATTGTGCATCATTCCTGTAATTTTTAATTATATACTTCTTTTGTTTCTCCCTGAATTGTGCATCATTCCTGTAATTTTTAACTATATAATTCTTTTGTTTATCCCTGAATTGTTCATTATTTCTATACTTGCTAATTACATAAGCCTTTTTTCGCTCTCTATATTCATTAATATTTTTATAATTGTTTTTCATTGCTTGTTTGTGTTCTTCTCTGTAAATCATACTATTCCAATACTTGTTCTTCATGACTTGTTTACGTCTTTCCCTGGATTCACTACTTGTTTTAGAATCATAGACTTTACGTACAGCCTGTTTTTTGTCATAAACACCTTGCCTCTGAACCATTTCTTTCTGCCGTTTTTTATAATAAGCCTTTCGCCTTTGCTTCTTGTTCAGTTTTTCTGTCTGCTTGATTGTCGATTGTGAATATTGGTGATTTGGAGCTGACAATGGCAATTGATCCTGTGACAGCATTCCATGAGAAAGTTCACTGAATGGTACATTTTTATTACTGTCTTGATGCTGAGTGACAGAAGTTATAACGTCCATTTTATCTTGCAAAGTCAAGTGGGCTTGATCATTAGTTGATGTGGCTCCATTAACGGTAATCTCAGATGGTTGTTCAACCGGATCTTGGACACACTGTTGTGAGACATCAGCAGACCTGCATTGTTCTTTGTTTGACAGAGCTTCGTTCTCAAAAGAGGTGGATGGTTGCACATCTTGGACTTGAACATACAGTTGTGAGACATCAGCAGGCATGTATTGTTCATTGTTTGACAGAGCTTCGTTCTCAAAAGAGGTGGATGGTTGCACATCACGTTCAAGCTCACAGCAGTTCAGGGAGACTTCAGGACGTACACTTCTTTCAGTTATCCGGTTAATGAACGATACAGGTAACAGATCAAATTGTTGCTGATCTCTCAAATCGAAACACCCTTGAAACAATAGCATCAGCCTCTCGATCAGGTCTTCTAAACGGAAGAAGGTCAACATCACGGCCGTACCAATGCTTTCATCTTCAGGCATTCCATATGCTGATCTGCAGTGAGGATCAAAATAACCAAACCTCCCTGAGCGATCTCTGAATACGGCGATACACGTGCATCCACACATCAGCAATGCGTCACTCACATCAGCTCGGAGACATTGCAGAGTATTCTCAAGGTTTTCATACTCGCCTAGGACAGGTGAATCTTTTAGGAATCCAACTCTCTGCGGATGTTTCAGGATGTTGTAGCAGGCAGAGTTAGTCTTAACTGTGCTTGGCAGCTCATCAAAGTTTAAAAAATTTGCCACAAATTGTCTTTTGCTCTGCAGTGTTTTTTTGACACTAGTGTAAACTGCATCACCTTTCTGTAAAATGCGGTCTAAATCGAAACAGAGTAGCTCATTACGTTCATTATGAACAGCTAGGAACATTAATGCATTGCAAGTACACTGACGGCTTCTGGAGTAAATGTTGTACCTGGAATCGCTTTGACAGTGGGATGCTGTAACAGACAGAACATAAGCATTTTCATCATTCATACCTGATACAGAGTTGGTAGCGCTACTGGTGCCACGTGAAGCTTCTAGGTTTCTGCGCTGTTTCTGAGATTGACTCCTCTTTCCTTTTCTTGGCATGGTGATGTTTCAGCACTGGCAATCAAGCAAATATGTTTGAGTAATGGGTAAAAATATTGATATTTACTGTTACTTGAAAAAACACACAAGATAATGCGTTATATGCGATCAGATATACAGAAAAATTAAATATTTGATATATAACAAGAGTATATATATATATATATATATATATATATATATATAAAGAAACAGTAATACAACAGTTGATATATAACAACAGTAAATTAATTAATATGAAGTTAGGTTGATCAAAAAATGATTGTGTACTTTACAAGAGTTGATATTCCACTTTCTTGAATCTGCAGTTGTTTTTTCTCACTTGGGTTCGATAGTCAAGTTTTTCACAGTCAAGCTTTTCACAGTCAAGTCGATCTTTTTAGTCAAGTTGATCTTTTTAGTCAAGTGTTCAGAGATTTTGGTTTTCAAAGCGTTTTTGGTTTTCAAAGCGTTTTTGGTTTTCAAAGCGTTTTGGGGGTAAAACTTGTGGTGGTTCTGGCTCTTTATTTTTAAAGATGCGTTAGCAAGCTTGCATGTGCGGTTTGGATTTATGCGTTTTGGTATTTGCATTTTTGAGATTGCGTTTGGGGTGCAAGCAAGCGAAGCAGCAAGCAATGCAGCAGCGTTTTTGGATAGCAGCCAGTTAGTTTTTGGTTTGAAGAGAAAGAACAGAATGGGCGAGAGGTAGAGGTTTAAGCGAGATAAAAGTTTGAGTGAAAATGGCCATAAAGGACAGGACAGTAAAGGACACACACACACACACACACACACAAAACAAGTTAATTACATTCTTTACAGAAAACATTAATACACAATTGCACTTAATTAAAACTTCACTTTACAGTTAAGTGGGCAAATATAATAATAATAGTAAAACAAAAATAATTTCTAAAATGATTACTTACTCTATAGAGGTGGGAAAATGTAATAAATAAATAAATACAGATTGCAGTAATCAACATATTTTCAACACATGACTGAATTATAATTGTATGAAATTACGTGCATTTTTTGGGGTTATGATGCTACGCCATTAAATGTAAAAACAGTTCTTACATAGATGGAAATAGAGATGTCCAATCTACTGCAGGGAGAGAGAAAAAGAGACACATCTCACACAAATCAAGCTGTTCATTTAAGCTAAAAAACCTTGTTTTTACTCAACATATTTACATGTCCAACAAACAAATACATTTACCTTTACTCTAATTTCTACCCATGGCTAAATGTTTAAATATCACAATGTTATATATACAGTAAAGACTAAGACAGCAATGTCTATGTGGACCCTACAGGACATGTAGAATTAATCAATATAAATATATGACTAATGATTATTATGTGGTGTGTGTTACTTGCATAGACAGCCACAGCAGCCTCCACCCTATGGATAAACAAAAGTAAATAAACAGCTAGTGATAGTGAATAGAAATGGCTGTTCATGCGTTCGTTACGTCTCGGCTAGATTAATGCAATTCATTATTTTGCTGTATATCCAAGTCTCAAATTGCTCGTCTTCAGCTAGTCCGAAACGCTGCAGCCAAACTTCTTCACAAGTGACGTAATTTTTAACAAATCTCTCATATTCTCAGCGAATAGACTTTAAAGGACCATGACTTTAGGGCCACGACTCTGGAACTCTAGCGATTAGAACGGCCCTTTCTCTGTCTGCTTTCAAGTCTCTGTTTTTTTTGGTCTTCTGTTTTATGGTTACTCTTATTTTTTATTTATATTTTGTTATGCCTGTAATATCTAATTTTAATCTTGTTTTTCTGTAAAGCATTTTGTCAGCTGTTGTAAATGTGCTATATAAATAAAATTGAACTTGAACTTGAACTATTAATGAGGTGAATGTGAATAAATGAATTACCTTAAAATGAAGGTGCTGATGGCAGTTGGCAGTGGGCACGAGGTAGTGGAGCAGACACAAAATCTAATAGATATATGAAATAAGTAATCTTGATCTAATACGCAAACATGTTATTCAAAATGTTAAGTACAAAAGAGATTATTACATGTTGTGAAATATGGTATAGATTGCTATTCCATATTTATTTCATATGCAAATACTAAGAATGTGTCAGACAGACAGCTAAAAAGATTACTTACCGCAATGGATGCAATGAACTCAAGATTTCTCGTTTATACAGACATTGATTCACATAAAGGAAAAGGGAGAAACATAAGAAATGACATATGATTCACTAATATACGAGTCAGATATTACAGAGGTCTGTATGGATGGACATGTACAGAAGAACTGTCAAGTCTTACAAAATATTATTGACTAATCTGAATTTTATTGGTGTTATATTTATTTACCACAAGGTTAGATGGCATTAAAGGTGAATGTAATATAACATTACAATTATGTCTACGATCTTCATGTATGCAATCAATTCTGCTGTTATACAATTTAATACAATGCTGTTATACAAAAGGCAGGTTTTTCTCATGATAAATGCAAATACTGAGAATCTGTCAAGCTGTCACTTAAATACTAGCGAATTACCTTGAAATGAAGGTGCTGATGGTAGTTGGCAGTGGCTACAAGGCAGTGGAGGAGATACGAAACCTAATGAGTAAATGCAATGAGTAATCTTGATTCCAAAAATGTTATTCAAATCTTAAGTGCTTAATAAAAGAGGTTATTACATGTTGTGAAATACGCTCATGTAGATTGCTATTCCATTGTAAATGCAAATACTGAGAATGTGACAGTCAGTTAAAAAGATTACTTACCGCAATGGATGCAATGAACTGGCAAGATTTTTACAGACATGTGTTCACATAAAAGAAAAAGGGAGAAAAATAAGAAATCACATATAATTCACTATTTTACATGTAAAATATTGCACAGGCCTGCATGGATGAACATGTACAGAAGAACTGTAAAATTTTAATTTCATTGACTAATCTGAATCATATGAATATATGTAAATTTAAAAATCGATGTACAAATTGGTATTATTTATTTACCACAAAAGTTAGATGGCCACAAAGTAAGGTGAATGTAAGAAAAAAACATGTTTCCCTTTATGTCTATGTTCTTCATCTCTGTAATCTGCCAATCATTCTGCTGTTATACAATTTATCAGTGATCAAGAGGGGGTAATGTTATAGCAAATGCTGAGAATCTGTCAGGATGTCAATCAAATTCAAATACTTACACAACAGCAACAACGACCTGTTAACACTCAAACAAAATGGGGAAATAGGTCAGATAATACACGGGTATGGATGGATGGATGGACATGCGTTCCTATTAATAAAAGTAACTTAGCGTTAGCATTATTCATAGTTTGGTAATGAATGAATGCAACCGATAGGTTTAACGTTACCATAAACTTATCTCACGGCGCCCTATATTTCATATAAACAGGAACAAAAAGCCCAATGTCATACCAAAATAACGAATACTTATATCTTAAGTGAATATTTTTAACAAAACGAATCAAGTTAGACGGAAGACAGAAACCGTTAGCACAATCTCCTCACGAGACACATTATTATCGTAAGTTAATGCTTAATGGAAATTAATTATTATCCATGTTTCAGCAATTATAAACAGTTATAATCAAATATGTTTAACTGCATTCAAATCGTTGACCCACACACATTTTAATTACCTCAGACAGATTTTCTTACTCACCCGACGCAAACAGCAGGCCTGGAAAAATCCAGAATGACCGCTCATCATTAGTTATGCAGCATTCAACATTTTAATTGGCCAGCCGTTATATTCGTTTAAATACTAAACTCTGATACACTTATAATCATGTTTAATTAGTCAAAATACATTTAAAAGTTATTACAAGTTAAAAAAATTATTACAATAAATAAAAATAACAAGTTAAAAATATTTAATCAAAAGGCACCCGCGCACACACAGACCGCGCATGAGATGCGCGCACCCTGAGTCCATTAATAAAAAACGGAAATGTTTAATTAATACATTAAGCATCAACTAGACAAGATAGAAATTGGGGAAAAGGGTCATAGGAAATATGGTCATTCATTGTAAATTAAATGAATAACAATTGCAGGCAAAACAGATTTAATGGGGATTTATTTTAAATTCATCACAAGTTAAAAATATGAATCAAAGCGAGCTCACACACAGAGAGCAAAGCAAAGTTTTTTTTAATTTTAAGTAAAATTAATTTCCAGTTAAAAATATTAATCACAATACATACAATTAATTAAGTTAAAATATTTATTACACTAAATAAAAATAATTACAAGTTAATATTTATCAAAACGCGAACACACAGACAACGCAGGAGATGCTAATAATATCATAAAATCACAAAGAATATCATATCAAAAATAATATAAATAAAATTCCTTGTCAGTTAAGATGTTAACACGCACACGCGCGCGCGTGCACACACACACACACAAAGGGTGCACGCAGCAGGAGTCCCGCTTAAAAGACGTACACAGCCACAGTCTTCTTCAGTGCGCAGCAGTTCTCCATCGCTTACCAGAGAAGGCGCTATTGTTCCCCTGCTGCATTATAAGGTGAGAATGAAGATATAACAAGTATTTATGTATTTGAAACACTGTGTATTTATAAATGTTAATTTACAAATAAATTAATAAATACAAATAATATAAAAGTCAGAAAAAAGCCCTTTCCATTAGCTGACAGGAAATTTCATTTTCTGAGGTAAAACTTTACTTCATTAGAAATTGTATCAATGACTTTCAATATATAAATCGACTACATGAATAAATAAATACATTCCTGTGAAATATTAAGTAAAAAAGAGAGAAGTCCTGTCAGAGTATGAAGTTTAAAAAATGAATCCTGTCAGAGGCTGCTCTTTTTCCACTTCCTGGCAGGTACATTTTTACTTCACAAGAAATGTATTGACGCAATTAATTTATTAATTGGAAGTTGATTAACATTTCTTGTGATGTAAATATTTATTAAATAAAAAAAATCTCTTAGGAATTGGAAAAGGGGCCATCTATAGGGTTATGGCTAAGGTTGAGATCATTTTCTGAGGTAAAACTTTACTTCATTAAAAAATTTATCATTGACATTCAATAAATAAATCTAAACTATAAATAAAACAACATGAATAAATAAATTCCTGTGAAATATGAAGTAAAAAAAGATATTTACACAATATAAAGAAAACGAAAAAGATATTATGCAATAAAGTACAGTAATAGAAATATAATAGCAAATTAGTAATAATATGTTATAAGTATATATACAGGTCATGTATCATGATATTTTCATGTTTTAGAAAGTCATTGAAAATATTATGAAAGCTATAACCATACCTTTTTTTGTTGTATTATTTTTAGGATGGCAACTCCGTACAGTCAACAAGCACCGCTAAAGGTCAAGTGTGTGGGTTGCCGCAGGAGCCAAAAGGCTCTAAATTTTGTCACCAACGACAATATAATTGATGTTGGAGCCTACAAGGTGACCACACTGTCAGTCCTTACTGATGGACAGACATGGTACACCTCAGTAAAAAATGGAAGTGACCCTGAGTTTGAAGAGGGTGGGTCGTATATAATCAAAAATTTCACCCTTGTAAAACAATATGGCCGGCAGTGTATTTTTTTAAACCGGTCAAGCAGGAAATTTAAAACCTCCCAATTGGCCATAACTGAGGAGGCAGAGAAAGCTGCCAAAGAGGTCCTCTATCCTCCTTCCCCATTTGTAACCGGGGAAGAACAGGAGATCTTCTCAAGCCCAGGATACCTGAGTCTGCGGGGAAATATTGAGAAAGTGAGTGAATTTAAAAGCACAATTGAATATCTAGTACATTATCCTGGTTTACTTAACCTAGGTAAATGTAAGCTATTATAACTGTGTTTCTCAATCACAGTCCTAGGGTACCCTAACACTCTTATTTGAGATACACATGGTGAATTAACCTTGATTGGGAATAGAAAATATTCAGTGTTGGGGATACCTGGACCAGGACTGAGAAACACTCATCTGTGACACTGGGCTGTTATTTTCCAGTTGCAAGTGGCCAGGATGACTCGGGCCCAGTATCCCCTCCTGGACCTTTCTTTGAGGTCTGGAACAAAACTTCTGGAGGTAACTTTATGGAGAGAAGAGGCGTTGATGGACCTGTACGTCGGGGATAAGGTGGAGGTCAGCCACCTAAGGGCAAAAATTCGGCCCAATGGAGGAGGCAAATTTGACTCATCCAACCATACGACTGTCAAGGTAAACAAATATAAATTTCAAAGGTTATCAAAGACAAGTAAATAGTCATTAATAAAAATGCAAGCATTGAAATCTTGTGAGTCGTAATCGATACATTTTTACTGTTTATAATAATCTAATTGTAACACTAACCTTAACCCTAAGTGTGGATGTTTTTTATTTATTTTTTCGCCAGATCATAGAGCGCCGGATCCTTGAAGCAGTGCTGACAGTTATCGGAGTGTCCGTGGATGATAATATGCTCATCCTGTTGGACAGTGAACTAGAGGACTATGCTGTACCAAGCCATTTTTACCATGGCAGTATAAATGACTTGGTACAGCAGCTGCCAATTACATTAAAAGTCCAGCATATCCATCATCGTGTGCTGAAACTTGAGGCCGTGGATACAACTGAGGCCGCAAAATCCCATACAGCCGAGGATGCAGAATCCCTGGATACAGCCGAGGATGCAGAATCCCTGGATACAGCCGAGGATGCAGCCGAGGATGCAGAATCCCTGGATACAGCCGAGGATGCAGCCGAGGATGCAGCCGAGGATGCAGAATCCCTGGACCTTATCGAGGCCGCAGAAGTCGCAGAATCCCTATGCTGAAAACACTGAGGCTTAAAATGTGTTTGTTATCATCATTGACTTTTATTTTGATTAGGTTTTGTTTTCTTAAGTTCTGATTGTTTTCTGTTGTTCCAAAATGTTCCAAGTACTTTACATATTATTAAAAATTGTTTGTTCGAATATCTTGTTGTGTGCTTCTTTGCATTTAAGCCATTACATTACAGTTTGTTTGTTTTTATGGGGTTTTAGATTTTCAATTTGAATAATATTGCGTAAATTACGAAAAATGTAAAATGAGCTGTTCTCTGATTGTTTCAGGAAAAGATTTGAAGCATCAGGAATGTTGAAAACAGTGCCATCTTGTGGCAGGTCAAAAACCCAGATGTTTACAGCTCTGTTGTTTTATCAACTAAGCACAAATAAAAAGCCTGACAATGCTAAATGTTTTTGATAATATAATACATATTTATATAATAATAATAATAATAATGTAGTGTTTCAATAAATGAATGAATAAAATGTTTCTGGACAGTGTTGCTGTCAACGGGTAACCAGGTGAGAGACAGAGCCCACGACCGATCTAAATTATCCACATTTGTTGCCCATTTCTCAGCAACATTGCTCAAAAAGTTGCCCTGTGTATTTACCTTTAGAGTTCACGCTTTCATTACATGATTTGGTCGAGAATGAATGCCCCTAAAATTCATTCAGAGGCAAACATGCATGTATTTTTTATTTATATAATTTAACATAGATGAATTTATCTATTATCATCTCGAAGAGTAGCGTTTTTCCTCCAAAAACCAGCATGATTACAAATGTGATACTGATTTTATACAACAGTTATATAAATAATTATTTATTATTAATTAACTTACATTTTAGACACAGGCTTATCCGTTTTTGCTTATATTTCGTAAACGAAAATAACTCCAAACAAGTGACAGCACTTTAACTTCTGGGCTGCACATGGTTTCTTATTGGATGAATCATTCAGGTTTTTAGACGAATTGGTTGACGACGAATGAATCAATGACTCGACTCGCTGCTTCGTTCATGAATAAATAAGACATTTGAATGAATCCGTTTAATCTCAGTGACTCGCTCAATAAAAATGAATTGCTGCCACCTAGTGGCAGCTTTAATTTCACATTTAAAGTACAGTTTTAATTTTTTCGAAAATAAATATTCAACGTTATATTTAAAAACAAAAGCAAGTCATTATTCACTCCAAGTGAGCATTGCAAAGATTAATTTTGATACTGAATTCATCAGCTCTATTGTGTCTTGTTACTCTAATGACTTATTAAATTGTAAGAATTTGACATAAAAGATGATGCATAACATTCAGCACAGCATTCCCAGAAAGGTTGAAGCTGTTATAGCAATTTTTTTTTACTAATAACTGAAAAAAACAAACATATTTTTTGTCGATTATTGCTCTTCATATTGTTATAATGAATAGCGTCGATTAAAAGAATAGTAAACCTTTTTATGTGAGGGGGAAAATGTAATACTTGTATGACAAGAACCACTTAGGAATAAGTTAACTGCTTTTTACACATTAGAAAAAAATTACATGGCATAAAAAAATGACTATAAATCATCATCTTACTTACATAGTATCTACACTTTTCTTCGAGCGAACTGGCAGAATCCAGTCAGAGGTCATGACTGCCTGTCTGTCTGACTGACTGAGGTGAACGCGGCAAAAACTCCCGCGAACCCGCAGTTTGTTTCTTCATCGTTAACTAATCTGATTGGTTATTGCATTATGAGCTCAACACAGACTTGTGTGATTGGTGGTAATGCTCAACGCTGAAAAAAAAGTATAAAAAGTAATCTTGCATGCCACGTGAGCATCTTTACCTGTAATGCGCAACACTTTCCTTTAGTTTCACATTTCAAGTTTCACATTTCAGTAAAAGTCGCTATAGATTCATTTCGACTGTGTAGGGGGATTTTTTAACCCTTTAAGTTTAAAAAGCAGGGAAATGTAGCAATTTAATTTCTTCATTTCCTTCACCTGGTTACTGTGACAACGCGCGTCCATCACCACATTAGCTGTTCTTACAATATAATTTTCTTATTATTGAATAACATTGAACCATTGAGGCTGTAATCTATCTAACTGAAAAAACATCATTATTGCCAATTATTACTCTGGACATTATAATGATGAATAAAGTCGATTAAAAGAATATTACACGTTTTTTTATGTGAGGGGGAAAATGTCATTCTTGTATGACAAGAACCATTTAGGAATCAGTTTATTGCTTTTTACGCATTAGAAAAACAAGACATGTTATTTTTGTAGCATGAAAAATCAAAAGGATTATAAATTAATATCTTACTTACATCGTATCTTCACTTTTCCTCGAGCGACTGGGCAGAATCCAGTCAGAGTGTCTGACTGACTGAGGTGAACAGCACATTGCGTGAATGCGGCAAAAACTCCCGCGAACCCGCAGTTTGTTTGTTCATCGTTAACCAATCTGATTGGTTATTGCATTATAAACTCAACAGAGACTTGTGTGATTGGTGGTAATGCTCAACGCTGAAAAAAAAAAGTGTAAAAAGTAATCTTGCATGCCATGTGAGCATCTTTACCTGTAATGCGCAACACGTTCCTTTAGTTTGACATTTCACGTTTCACATTTCAGTAAAAGTCGTTATAGATTCATTTTGACTGTGTAGGGGGATTTTTTTTTTAACCCTTGAAGTTTAAGAACCTGGGAAATGTAGCAATTTAATTTCTTCATTTCCTTCATCTGGTTACTGTGACAACATGCGTCCATCACCACATTAGCTGTTCTTACAATATAATTTTCTTTTTGCTATAAAAGTTATGATGAAGATTTTAAAATATCTAAAACTAATTAAATTAAACTTTAAACTAATTTAAACTTTAAACTAATGAATTAAATTAGTGTCTGAGAGCCATTGAGACTCATTTAAACTTATAAACTCTAAACTCACACTTATAAACTAATTAACTTATAAACTCATGAATTCATAGACTTATGAACTCTTAAACTCATAAATTAATAAACTCTGAACTCTTAAACTCATTTAAACTTATAAACTCTAAACTCAAAAAACTCATACACTTATAAACTCATCAATTTATACACTTCTAAACTCTAAACTCAAACTCTGTGTGTCTGTGCGTGTCTGTGCGTGTGTGTGAGTGTGTGTGTGTGAGAGAGAGTGTGTGTGTGTGTCTGTGTGTGTGTGAGGGCGAGTTAGTGTGTGTGTGAGTGTGTGCATGTGTGAGTGTATGTGGGTGAGTGTGTATGTGTGTGAGAGAGAGAGTGTGTGTGTGTGTGTGTGTGTGTGTGTGTGTGTGTGTGTGTGTGTGAGAGAGAGTTAGCAACCGCTTAGCAACACCATAGCAACCTCCCAGAACACCCTAGCAACCGCTTAGAAACCACCCAAAATACCTTAGCAACCGCCTAGCAACACCATAGCAACTGCCTAGCAACACCATAGCAACCACCCAGAACACCCTAGCAACTTTTTAACTTAAAACTAATTCAAACTTTAAACTACTTTAAACTTTAAACTACTTTAACCCTAAACTAATTTAAATTTAAACTACTATAAACTTCAAACTACTTTAAACTTCAAACTATTTTAAACTTCAAACTACTTTCAACTACTTTAAACTTTAAACTAATTTAAACTTCAAACTACTACTAACTTCAAACTACTACTACTACTACTAACTTCAAACTACTACTAACTTCAAACTACTTTAAACTTAATTCAAACTTTCTGGTCCAAACTTTCTCAAGCCAACTTAAAGTTTGTCTCGACGAACTTTCGCATCTAGTTATTATTATTAAGTTGGCTTGAGAAAGCCAACATATTGAAATCCTATTTAAACTTATTATTATTAAGTTGGCTTGAGAGAGCCAACATATTGAAATCCTATTTAAACTTATTATTATTATTAGTGGTGCTTGCTGAAAGCAAGGCATCACTATTGTTATTGCTCATACTTATTATTCTTTTTATTATTATTCTTCCACACAAAAGTTTGGCGCGTAACTCGCCCCGCACCGTTTGTCACAGACCCCTGAGTGAGGTGTCAAATCGATCGGCTCATTGAGGAGAGGTGTGCTATGACTTTTATAAGCGATCGGGGGTGCGGTGTTCACCCCAGGGGCGAAAAAGCGGCCAAAAAAGTCCCATTGACTTAACATTGCAACAAACTTTGACCACTCATAGCTCTGAGCGAGGATTTCGCAGAAACGTGTGATTTGCCACATTTGAAGAGGCTGACAGGCTCTGTAGGAACATACCTCACAATGGGGTAAAAGTTGCACCCCTGGAGTGCAGGAGCATCCCAAAGTTTCCCATTGACTTACAATGGTGTAGGACGGCCCATGAAATGGGCCGTCCTACACATTGCATAGGGATTTTGTATTGAACGTAGCTCTGGATCACAGTGTCATAGAGACAAGGGGGTGGGCTCATTTTACTCAGATGACCAATCAGTCTCTCAGGATCATTGTGAAGCTATCAAGCCACGCCCTAGCAACAATTTAGAGCACCTTAGCAACAAGTCCCATAGACTTTCATTGAAAGAGTTCAAAGGGATATCTCCAGACTGAATTGTCATAGAAACATGAGGGTGGTCTCATTTGACTCGGGGCAGCAAAAAGCCAATCATGAATCACCTCAACACCTCCTAGCCACTCCATAGCAACCATTATCGAGCACCTTAGCAACCAAAATCCAAAGAGGGATATCTTCCATTCTGAATGTCACAGAGGCATGGGAGTTTGTTTATATCATTCATAGTGACAAGAAGCCTTTGCAGTTTCATCATTGGCAGCTGTCAAGCAACTCCATAGCAACCAAACAGATTACGCTAGCAACCAAAATTCAAAGAGGCATATCTTCCATTCTGAATGTCTCAGAGGCATGGGAGTTGGTTTATCTCATTCATACTGACAAGCAGCATTTGGAGTTTCATGATTGGTGTCTGCCAAGCTACTCCATAGCAACCAAACAGAGTACACTAGCAACCAAAATCCAAAGAGGGATATCTGCCATTCTGAATGTCACAGAGAAATGGGAGTTGGTTTATATCATTCATAGTGACAAGAAGCCTTTGCAGTTTCATGATTGGCAGCTGCCAAGCCACTCCCTAGCAACCAAACAGAGTACCCTAACAACCGTTTAGCAAAACAAATATCTCTGTATCAGAACATCGTATAGAGATGGGAGTTGGTTTATATCATTCATACTGACAAGCAGCCTTTGGAGTTTCATGATTGGCAGCTGCCAAGCCACTTCCTAGCAACCAAACAGAGTACCCTAGCAACCAAAATCCAAAGAGGGATATCTTCCATTCTGAATGTCACAGAGGCATGGGAGTTGGTTTATATCATTTATAGTGGCAAGCAGCCTTTGCAGTTTCATCATTGGCAGCTGCCAAGCAACTCCATAGCAACCAAACAGAGTACCCTAGCAACCAAAACCATAGAGGGATATCTTCCATTCTGAATGTCACAGAGGCATGGGAGTTGGTTTATATCATTCATACTGACAAGCAGCCTTTGGAGTTTTATGATTGGCAGCTGCCAAACCACTCCCTAGCAACCAAACAGAGTACCCTAGCAACTATTTTGCAAGACTTATATCTCTGCATTAGAACATCATAAAGAGATGGGGTTAACACAAGTTTGACTCAGGGCAGCAAACAGCCATTCAAGAGACACCACACCACTTGCTAGCCCCTCCCTAGCAACCATTGTCGAGCACCTTAGCAACCAAAATCCAAAGAGGGATATCCTCCATTCTGAATGTCACAGAGGCATGGGAGTTGGTTTATATCATTCATAGTGACAAGAAGCCATTTCAGTTTCATCATTTGCAGCTGCCAAGCAACTCCATAGCAACCAAACAGAGTACCCTATCAACCAAAATTCAAAGAGGTATATCTTCCATTCTGAATGTCACAGAGAAATGGGAGTTGGTTTATATAATTCATAGTGACAAGAAGCCTTTGCAGTTTCATCATTGGCAGCTGCCAAGCCACTCCCTAGCAACCAAATAGAGTACCCTAGCAACCGTTTAGCAAAACGTATATCTCTGTATCAGAACATCGTATAGAGATGGGAGTTGGTTTATATCATTTATACTAACAAGAAGCCTTTGCAGTGTCATCATTAGCAGCTGCCAAGTAACCCCATAGCAACCAAACAGAGTACCCTAGCAACCAAAATCCAAAGAGGTATATCTTTCATTCTGAATGTCGCAGAGGCATGGGAGTTGGTTTATATCATTCATACTGACAAGCAGCCTTTGGAGTTTCATGATTGGCAGCTGACAAGACACTCCCTAGCAAACAAACAGAGTACCCTAGCAACCAAAATCCAAAGAGGGATATCTTCCATTCTGAATGTCACAGAGGCATGGGAGTTGGTTTATATCATTCATACTGACAAGAAGCCTTTGGAATTTCATCATTTGCAGCTGCCAAGTAACTCCATAGCAACCAAACAGAGTACCCTAGCAACCAAAATCCAAAGAGGCATATCTTCCATTCTGAATGTCACAGAGACATGGGAGTTGGTTTATATCATTCATACTGACAAGCAGCCTTTGGAGTTTCATGATTAGCAGCTGCCAAGCCACTCCCTAGCAACCAAACAGAGTACCCTAGCAACCAAAATCCAAAGAGGGATATCTTCCATTCTGAATGTCACAGAAGCATGGGAGTTGGTTTATATCATTCATAATAACAAGAAGCCTTTGCAGTTTCATCATTGGCAGCTGTCAAGCAACTCCATAGCAACCAAATAGAGTACCCTAGCAACCAAAATCCAAAGAGGGATATCTTCCATTCTGAATGTCACAGAGGCATAGGAGTTGGTTTATATCATTCATAGTGACAAGAAGCCTTTGGAATTGCATCATTGGCAGCTGCCAAGTAACTACATAGCAACCAAACAGAGTACACCCTAGCAACCAAAATCCAAAGAGGCATATCTTCCATTCTGAATGTCGCAGAGACATGGGAGTTGGTTTATATCATTCATAGTGACAAGAAGCCTTTAGAGTTTCATGATTGGTAGCTGACAAGCCACTCGCTAGCAACCAAATAGAGTACCCTAGCAACCGTTTAGCAAAACGTATCTCTGCATCAGAACATCGTATAGAGATGGGAGTTGGTTTATATCATTCATACTGACAAGCAACCTTTGTAGTTTCATCATTAGCAGCTGCCAAGCAACTCCATAGCAACCAAACAGAGTACCCTAACAACCATTTTACAATACCTACATCTCTGCATCAGAATATTGTATAGAGATGGGGGTTGGCTCATTAGGTTCGGTTGGAAAACAGTCTGTAAATATCACCATGGTAACTGTGTATTCACACCCTAGCAACCATTTAGAGCCACCTAGCAACCATATTGCAACATATAGAAGCCATATTTCAGCTCCACAACATCGTACAGACATGGTTGTTGGCTCGTATGCAATCAAGTACAACACCCTAGCAACCGAGTGGCGAATTTTGCCACTGCAAGCACCACTTCACATTTTCTTCAGGAAATGTACATTCTAGTTATTATTATTATTCCGAGACTAAAATTTCTATATGAAACTCCTCCTAGAGCTTTAACTCTACATACTCCAAACTCGGCTCAGACACTCAAACTGATCTGACTCGCGTTGCTATATCTTTTCAGACTGATCGGACTTACGGTTTTCCTAAAAATGACGATCAAAACTCGGAAAAACTCCCATTGACTTACATTGGGGAGTTCTAAAAACATTTGAATCCAAACTGCCGTTTTCACACACACAGACTCCAAAGGGCCTGACAGCCCTGCGTCTCTCCCTCTCTCTCTCCCTCAGAGGATTTATATTATCAAGCAACCAATAAGTAATGGCCTAAAATCTTCATAGCCACACCATAGCAACCAGTTTCAGCACCCTAGCAACCACTAAGAGCTCCCTAGCAACCACCCTAAACCAAAAAAAAATTTTTTTTACATTTTTTTGTATTTTTTAACGCAATATTACACTCGTGGCCTTGCGATATTGCTCCATGCTTGTGCCTATTCGGCCATAGGCACGAGGCCGCAGGCCGAGTGCCGTACTGAAGGCACTTGTTATTAAAGATTTTAAAAACTCTATAAAAACTCCATAGTAACCATCTTTGACAACTACCAACCACCTAGTAACACCATAGCAACTACCAAAAATACCTTAGCAACCATCTTGAACACCCTAGCAACATCTAGAAATGCTCTAGTAACCACCAAATATACCCTAGCAACCACCCAGAACACCCTAGCAACTGCCTAGCAACCCCCCAGAACACCTAGCAACTGCCTAGCAACCACCCAGAACACCTAGCAAACAGCCAGAACACCCTAGCAACTGCCTAGCAACCACCCAGAACACCTAGCAACTGCCTAGCAACAACCCAGAACACCCTAGCAACCGCCTAGCAACACCATAGCAACCACCCAGAACACCCTAGCAACCGCCTAGCAACCACCCAGAATACCTAGCAACTGCCTAGCAACAACCCAGAACACCCTAGCAACCGCCTAGCAACACCATAGCAACCACCCAGAACACCCTAGCAACCGCCTAGCAACCACCCAGAACACCTAGCAACTGCCTAGCAACAACCCAGAACACCCTAGCAACCGCCTAGCAACACCATAGCAACCACCCAGAACACCCTAGCAACCGCCTAGCAACCACCCAGAATACCTTAGCAACCGCCTAGCAACACCATAGCAACCACCCAGAACACCCTAGCAACCGCCTAGCAACCACCCAAAATACCCTAGCAACCGCCTAGCAACACCATAGCAACCACCCAGAACACCCTAGCAACCGCCTAGCAACCACCCAGAATACCTTAGCAACCGCCTAGCAACACCATAGCAACCACTCAGAACACCCTAGCAACTGCCTAACAACCACCCAGAACACCCTAGCAACCACCCAAAATATCCTAGCAACCGCCTAGCAACCACCCAGAACACCCTACAACCGCCTAGCAACCACCCAGAACACCCTAGCAACCACCCAAAATACCCTAGCAACCGCCTAGCAACCACCCAAAAGACCCTAGCAACCACCGAAAATATCTTAGAAACCGCCTAGCAACTACCCAAAAGACCCTAGCAACCACCCAAAATGCCCTAGCAACCGCCTAGCAACAACCCAGAATACCCTATCAACCACCTAAAATACCCTAGCAACCACCTAAAATACCCTAGCAACCACCTAAAATACCCTAGCAACCGCCTATCAACCACCCAAAAGACCCTAGCAACCACCCAAAATATCCTAGCAACCGCCTAGCAACCACCCAGAACACCCTAGTAACCACCCAGAACACCCTAGCAACCGCCTAGCAACCACCCAAAATACCCTAGCAACCGCCTAGCAACCACCCAAAAGACCCTAGCAACCACCGAAAATATCTTAGAAACCGCCTAGCAACTACCCAAAAGACCCTAGCAACCACCCAAAATGCCCTAGCAACCGCCTAGCAACAACCCAGAATACCCTATCAACCACCTAAAATACCCTAGCAACCACCTAAAATACCCTAGCAACCACCTAAAATACCCTAGCAACCGCCTATCAACCACCCAAAAGACCCTAGCAACCACCCAAAATATCCTAGCAACCGCCTAGCAACCACCCAGAACACCCTAGTAACCACCCAGAACACCCTAGCAACCGCCTAGCAACCACCCAAAATACCCTAGCAACCGCCTAGCAACCACCCAAAAGACCCTAGCAACCACCGAAAATATCTTAGAAACCGCCTAGCAACTACCCAAAAGACCCTAGCAACCACCCAAAATACCCTAGCAACCGCCTAGCAACCACCCAGAATACCCTAGCAACCACCTAAAATACCCTAGCAACCACCTAAAATACCCTAGCAACCGCCTATAAACCACCCAAAAGACCCTAGCAACCACCCAAAATATCCTAGCAACCGCCTAGCAACCACCCAGAACACCCTAGTAACCACCCAGAACACCCTAGCAACCGCCTAGCAACCACCCAGAACACCCTAGCAACCACCCAAAACACCCTAGCAACCGCCTAGCAACCACCCAAAAGACCCTAGCAACCACCAGAAATATCCTAGCAACCGCCTAGCAACCACTCAGAATACCCTAGCAACCGCCTAGCAAAAAACTTTCTGGTCCAAACTTTCTCAAGCCAACTTAAAGTTTGTCTCGACGAACTTTCGCATCTAGTTATTATTATTCTTCTGACCCTAAAAAAATCTATATCAAACTCCTCCTAGAGCTTTAACTCTACATACTCCAAACTCGGCTCAGACACTCAAACTGATCTGACTCGGTATGCTATATCTTTTCAGACTGATCGGACTTACGGTTTTCCTAAAAATGACGATCAAAACTCGAAAAAACTCATTCAAAAACTCCCATTGACTTACATTGGGGAGTTCTAAAAAATTCAAACCGACAAAAATTTAAATCTAAACACCTTGAAGACTAAACCAAACTGCCGTTCTATATACTATATGAGCCATTGAGACTCATTTAAACTAATAAACTATAAACTATAAACACTTATAAACTAATTAACTTATAAACTCATGAATTCATAAACTTATGAACTCTTAAACTCATAAATTAATAAACTCTGAACTCTTAATCTCATTTAAACTTATAAACTCTAAACTGATTTAAACTTATAAACTCAAAACTCAAGAACTCATACACTTATTAACTCATCAATTTATACACTTATAAACTCTAAACTCAGACACACACACTGAGTTTATGAGTGAGTGTGTGAGCGAGTTAGTGGGTGTGTGTGTGTGTGTGTGTGTGTGTCTGTGTGTTTGTGTGTTTGTTTGTGTGTGTGTGTGTGTGTGTGTCTAACTTATTTATCTATCTCTCAAACTTCAAACTACTGTAAACTACTGTAAACTTAAAACCACTATAAACTTCTTAAGTTTAAATCTTCCAGCTCCCAAGCAACTCCATAGCAACCAAACTCGAGTACCCTAGCAACCGTTTTGTAAGACCTATATCTCTGTATCAGAACATCGTATAGAGATGAGGTTTGGCTCTTTTGACTCGTGCTAGCAAACAGCACTTCCAACATGCTACATATGCTAGCAGTGAATAGCTACATGCTAATAGCGATTAGTTAAGTGTTAAATCATGCCAAGATCATGCTAAGAACTCTATAAAAACTCCATAGTAACCATCTGTGACAACTACCAACCACCTAGTAACACCATATCAACCGCCCTGAATACCATAGCAACCCCCCAGAACACCCTAGCAACCGCCTAGCAACCACCCAAAAGACCCTAGCAACCACCCAGAACACCGTAGCAACCACCCAAAATACCCTAGCAACCACCCAAAACACCCTAGCAACCGCCTAGCAACCACCCAAAAGACCCTAGCAACCACCCAAAACACCCTAGCAACCGCCTAGCAACCACCCAAAATATCCTAGCAACCGCCTAGCAACCACCCAAAAGACCCTAGCAACCACCAGAAATATCCTAGCAACCGCCTAGCAACCACCCAGAATATCCTAGCAACCACCCAAAACAGCCTAGCAACAACCCAGAACACCCTAGCAACCACCCAAAAGACCCTAGCAACCACCCAAAATACCCTAGCAACCGCCTAGCAACCACCCAAAAGACCCTAGCAACATCCAAAAGACCCTAGCAACCGCCTAGCAACCACCCAAAATATCCTAGCAACCACCCAAAACACTCTAGCAACCGCCTAGCAACCACCCAAAAGACCCTAGCAACCACCCAAAACAGCCTAGCAACCACCCAGAACACCCTAGCCACCACCTAGCAACCACCCAGAATACCTTAGCAACGCCTAGCAACACCATAGCAACCACCCATAACACCCTTGCAACTGCCTAGCAACCACCCAGAACACCCTAGCAACCGCCCAAAATACCTTAGCAACCGCCTAGCAACACCATAGCAACCACCCATAACACCCTAGCAACCGCCTAGCAACCACCCAAAAGACTCTAGCAACCACCCAAAATATCCTAGCAACCACCCAAAACACCCTAGCAACCGCCTAGCAACCACCCAAAAGACCCTAGCAACCGCCTAGCAACCACCCAAAAGACCCTAGCAACCACCTAAAATATCCTAGCAACCACCCAGAACACCCTAGCAACCACCTAGCAACCGCCTAGCAACCACACAAAAGACCCTAGCAACCACCCAAAACACCCTAGCAACCACCCAAAACACCCTAGCAACCGCCTAGCAACCACCCAGAATACCTTAGCAACCGCCTAGCAACACCATAGCGACCACCCATAACATCATAACAACCGCCTAGCAAAAAACTTTCCGGTCCAAACTTTCTCAAGCCAACTTAAAGTTTGTCTCGACGAACTTTCGCATCTAGTTATTATTATTATTCCGAGACTAAAATTTCTATATGAAACTCCTCCTAGAGCTTTAACTCTACATACTCCAAACTCGGCTCAGACACTCAAACTGATCTGACTCGCGTTGCTATATCTTTTCAGACTGATCGGACTTACGGTTTTCCTAAAAATGACGATCAAAACTCGGAAAAACTCCCATTGACTTACATTGGGGAGTTCTAAAAACATTTGAATCCAAACTGCCGTTTTCACACACACAGACTCCAAAGGGCCTGACAGCCCTGCGTCTCTCCCTCTCTCTCTCCCTCAGAGGATTTATATTATCAAGCAACCAATAAGTAATGGCCTAAAATCTTCATAGCCACACCATAGCAACCAGTTTCAGCACCCTAGCAACCACTAAGAGCTCCCTAGCAACCACCCTAAACCAAAAAAAATTTTTTTTTACATTTTTTGGTATTTTTTAACGCAATATTACACTCGTGGCCTTGCGATATTGCTCCATGCTTGTGCCTATTCGGCCATAGGCACGAGGCCGCAGGCCGAGTGCCGTACTGAAGGCACTCGTTATTAAAGATTTTAAGAACTCTATAAAAACTCCATAGTAACCATCTTTGACAACTACCAACCACCTAGTAACACCATAGCAACTACCAAAAATACCTTAGCAACCATCTTGAACACCCTAGCAACATCTAGAAATGCTCTAGTAACCACCAAATATACCCTAGCAACCACCCAGAACACCCTAGCAACTGCCTAGCAACCCCCCAGAACACCTAGCAACTGCCTAGCAACCACCCAGAACACCTAGCAAACAGCCAGAACACCCTAGCAACTGCCTAGCAACCACCCAGAACACCTAGCAACTGCCTAGCAACAACCCAGAACACCCTAGCAACCGCCTAGCAACACCATAGCAACCACCCAGAACACCCTAGCAACCGCCTAGCAACCACCCAGAATACCTTAGCAACCGCCTAGCAACACCATAGCAACCACCCAGAACACCCTAGCAACCGCCTAGCAACCACCCAGAATACCTTAGCAACCGCCTAGCAACACCATAGCAACCACTCAGAACACCCTAGCAACTGCCTAACAACCACCCAGAACACCCTAGCAACCACCCAAAATATCCTAGCAACCGCCTAGCAACCACCCAGAACACCCTACAACCGCCTAGCAACCACCCAGAACACCCTAGCAACCACCCAGAACACCCTAGCAACCACCCAAAATACCCTAGCAACCGCCTAGCAACCACCCAAAAGACCCTAGCAACCACCGAAAATATCTTAGAAACCGCCTAGCAACTACCCAAAAGACCCTAGCAACCACCCAAAATGCCCTAGCAACCGCCTAGCAACCACCCAGAATACCCTATCAACCACCTAAAATACCCTAGCAACCACCTAAAATACCCTAGCAACCGCCTATCAACCACCCAAAAGACCCTAGCAACCACCCAAAATATCCTAGCAACCGCCTAGCAACCACCCAGAACACCCTAGTAACCACCCAGAACACCCTAGCAACCGCCTAGCAACCACCCAGAACACCCTAGCAACCACGCAAAATACCCTAGCAACCGCCTAGCAACCACCCAAAATATCCTAGCAACCGCCTAGCAACCACCCAGAACACCCTAGTAACCACCCAGAACACCCTAGCAACCGCCTAGCAACCACCCAGAACACCTTAGCAACCACCCAAAATACCCTAGCAACCGCCTAGCAACCACCCAAAAGACCCTAGCAACCACCAGAAATATCCTAGCAACCGCCTAGCAACCACTCAGAATACCCTAGCAACCGCTTAGCAAAAAACTTTCTGGTCCAAACTTTCTCAAGCCAACTTAAAGTTTGTCTCGACGAACTTTCGCATCTAGTTATTATTATTATTCCGAGACTAAAATTTCTATATGAAACTCCTCCTAGAGCTTTAACTCTACATACTCCAAACTCGGCTCAGACACTCAAACTGATCTGACTCGCGTTGCTATATCTTTTCAGACTGATCGGACTTACGGTTTTCCTAAAAATGACGATCAAAACTCGGAAAAACTCCCATTGACTTACATTGGGGAGTTCTAAAAACATTTGAATCCAAACTGCCGTTTTCACACACACAGACTCCAAAGGGCCTGACAGCCCTGCGTCTCTCCCTCTCTCTCTCCCTCAGAGGATTTATATTATCAAGCAACCAATAAGTAATGGCCTAAAATCTTCATAGCCACACCATAGCAACCAGTTTCAGCACCCTAGCAACCACTAAGAGCTCCCTAGCAACCACCCTAAACCAAAAAAAATTTTTTTTTACATTTTTTTGTATTTTTTAACGCAATATTACACTCGTGGCCTTGCGATATTGCTCCATGCTTGTGCCTATTCGGCCAAAGGCACGAGGCCGCAGGCCGAGTGCCGTACTGAAGGCACTCGTTATTAAAGATTTTAAGAACTCTATAAAAACTCCATAGTAACCATCTTTGACAACTACCAACCACCTAGTAACACCATAGCAACTACCAAAAATACCTTAGCAACCATCTTGAACACCCTAGCAACATCTAGAAATGCTCTAGTAACCACCAAATATACCCTAGCAACCACCCAGAACACCCTAGCAACTGCCTAGCAACCCCCCAGAACACCTAGCAACTGCCTAGCAACCACCCAGAACACCTAGCAAACAGCCAGAACACCCTAGCAACTGCCTAGCAACCACCCAGAACACCTAGCAACTGCCTAGCAACAACCCAGAACACCCTAGCAACCGCCTAGCAACACCATAGCAACCACCCAGAACACCCTAGCAACTGCCTAGCAACCACCCAGAATACCTTAGCAACCGCCTAGCAACACCATAGCAACCACCCAGAACACCCTAGCAACCGCCTAGCAACCACCCAAAATACCCTAGCAACCGCCTAGCAACACCATAGCAACCACCCAGAACACCCTAGCAACCACCTAGCAACCACCCAGAATACCTTAGCAACCGCCTAGCAACACCATAGCAACCACTCAGAACACCCTAGCAACTGCCTAACAACCACCCAGAACACCCTAGCAACCACCCAAAATATCCTAGCAACCGCCTAGCAACCACCCAGAACACCCTACAACCGCCTAGCAACCACCCAGAACACCCTAGCAACCACCCAAAATACCCTAGCAACCGCCTAGCAACCACCCAAAAGACCCTAGCAACCACCGAAAATATCTTAGAGACCGCCTAGCAACTACCCAAAAGACCCTAGCAACCACCCAAAATGCCCTAGCAACCGCCTAGCAACCACCCAGAACACCCTAGCAACCACCGAAAATATCTTAGAAACCGCCTAGCAACTACCCAAAAGACCCTAGCAACCACCCAAAATACCCTAGCAACCGCCTAGCAACCACCCAGAATACCCTAGCAACCACCTAAAATACCCTAGCAACCACCTAAAATACCCTAGCAACCGCCTATCAACCACCCAAAAGACCCTAGCAACCACCCAAAATATCCTAGCAACCGCCTAGCAACCACCCAGAACACCCTAGCAACCGCCTAGCAACCACCCAAAAGACCCTAGCAACCACCCAAAATACCCTAGCAACCGCCTAGCAACCACCCAGAATACCCTAGCAACCACCTAAAATACCCTAGCAACCGCCTATAAACCACCCAAAAGACCCTAGCAACCACCCAAAATATCCTAGCAACCGCCTAGCAACCACCCAGAACACCCTAGTAACCACCCAGAATACCCTAGCAACCGCCTAGCAACCACCCAGAACACCCTAGCAACCACCCAAAACACCCTAGCAACCGCCTAGCAACCACCCAAAAGACCCTAGCAACCACCAGAAATATCCTAGCAACCGCCTAGCAACCACTCAGAATACCCTAGCAACCGCCTAGCAAAAAACGTTCTGGTCCAAACTTTCTCAAGCCAACTTAAAGTTTGTCTCGACGAACTTTCGCATCTAGTTATTATTATTATTATTATTATTCCGAGACTAAAATTTCTATATGAAACTCCTCCTAGAGCTTTAACTCTACATACTCCAAACTCGGCTCAGACACTCAAACTGATCTGACTCGCGTTGCTATATCTTTTCAGACTGATCGGACTTACGGTTTTCCTAAAAATGACGATCAAAACTCGGAAAAACTCCCATTGACTTACATTGGGGAGTTCTAAAAACATTTGAATCCAAACTGCCGTTTTCACACACACAGACTCCAAAGGGCCTGACAGCCCTGCGTCTCTCCCTCTCTCTCTCCCTCAGAGGATTTATATTATCAAGCAACCAATAAGTAATGGCCTAAAATCTTCATAGCCACACCATAGCAACCAGTTTCAGCACCCTAGCAACCACTAAGAGCTCCCTAGCAACCACCCTAAACCAAAAAAAATTTTTTTTTACATTTTTTTGTATTTTTTAACGCAATATTACACTCGTGGCCTTGCGATATTGCTCCATGCTTGTGCCTATTCGGCCATAGGCACGAGGCCGCAGGCCGAGTGCCGTACTGAAGGCACTCGTTATTAAAGATTTTAAGAACTCTATAAAAACTCCATAGTAACCATCTTTGACAACTACCAACCACCTAGTAACACCATAGCAACTACCAAAAATACCTTAGCAACCATCTTGAACACCCTAGCAACATCTAGAAATGCTCTAGTAACCACCAAATATACCCTAGCAACCACCCAGAACACCCTAGCAACTGCCTAGCAACCCCCCAGAACACCTAGCAACTGCCTAGCAACCACCCAGAACACCTAGCAAACAGCCAGAACACCCTAGCAACTGCCTAGCAACCACCCAGAACACCCTAGCAACCGCCTAGCAACCACCCAGAATACCATAGCAACCGCCTAGCAACACCATAGCAACCACCCAGAATACCCTAGCAACCGCCTAGCAACCACCCAAAACACCCTAGCAACCACCTAGCAACATCATAGCAACCACCCAGAATACCCTAGCAACCGCCTAGCAACCACCCAGAATACCTTAGCAACCGCCTAGCAACACCATAGCAACCACTCAGAACACCCTAGCAACTGCCTAACAACCACCCAGAACAGCCTAGCAACCACCCAAAATACCTTAGAACACCCTAGCAACACCATAGCAACCACTCAGAACACCCTATCAACCACCCAAAATACCTTAGAACACCATAGCAACCACCCAGAACACCCTAGCAACCACCCAAAATACCCTAGCAACCGCCTAGCAACCACCCAAAAGACCCTAGCAACCACCCAAAATATCCTAGCAACCGCCTAGCAACCACCCAGAACACCCTAGTAACCACCCAGAACACCCTAGCAACCGCCTAGCAACCACCCAGAACACCCTAGCAACTACCCAAAATACCCTAGCAACCGCCTAGCAACCACCCAAAAGACCCTAGCAACCACCGAAAATATCTTAGAAACCGCCTAGCAACTACCCAAAAGACCCTAGCAACCGCCCAAAATACCCTAGCAACCGCCTAGCAACCACCCAGAATACCCTAGCAACCACCTAAAATACCCTAGCAACCACCTAAAATACCCTAGCAACCGCCTATCAACCACCCAAAAGACCCTAGCAACCACCCAAAATATCCTAGCAACCGCCTAGCAACCACCCAGAACACCCTAGTAACCACCCAGAACACCCTAGCAACCGCCTAGCAACCACCCAGAACACCTTAGCAACCACCCAAAATACCCTAGCAACCGCCTAGCAACCACCCAAAAGACCCTAGCAACCACCAGAAATATCCTAGCAACCGCCTAGCAACCACTCAGAATACCCTAGCAACCGCCTAGCAAAAAACGTTCTGGTCCAAACTTTCTCAAGCCAACTTAAAGTTTGTCTCGACGAACTTTCGCATCTAGTTATTATTATTATTATTCCGAGACTAAAATTTCTATATGAAACTCCTCCTAGAGCTTTAACTCTACATACTCCAAACTCGGCTCAGACACTCAAACTGATCTGACTCGCGTTGCTATATCTTTTCAGACTGATCGGACTTACGGTTTTCCTAAAAATGACGATCAAAACTCGGAAAAACTCCCATTGACTTACATTGGGGAGTTCTAAAAACATTTGAATCCAAACTGCCGTTTTCACACACACAGACTCCAAAGGGCCTGACAGCCCTGCGTCTCTCCCTCTCTCTCTCCCTCAGAGGATTTATATTATCAAGCAACCAATAAGTAATGGCCTAAAATCTTCATAGCCACACCATAGCAACCAGTTTCAGCACCCTAGCAACCACTAAGAGCTCCCTAGCAACCACCCTAAACCAAAAAATTTTTTTTTTTACATTTTTTTGTATTTTTTAACGCAATATTACACTCGTGGCCTTGCGATATTGCTCCATGCTTGTGCCTATTCGGCCATAGGCACGAGGCCGCAGGCCGAGTGCCGTACTGAAGGCACTCGTTATTAAAGATTTTAAGAACTCTATAAAAACTCCATAGTAACCATCTTTGACAACTACCAACCACCTAGTAACACCATAGCAACTACCAAAAATACCTTAGCAACCATCTTGAACACCCTAGCAACATCTAGAAATGCTCTAGTAACCACCAAATATACCCTAGCAACCACCCAGAACACCCTAGCAACTGCCTAGCAACCCCCCAGAACACCTAGCAACTGCCTAGCAACCACCCAGAACACCTAGCAAACAGCCAGAACACCCTAGCAACTGCCTAGCAACCACCCAGAACACCTAGCAACTGCCTAGCAACAACCCAGAACACCCTAGCAACCGCCTAGCAACACCATAGCAACCACCCAGAACACCCTAGCAACCGCCTAGCAACCACCCAGAATACCTTAGCAACCGCCTAGCAACACCATAGCAACCACCCAGAACACCCTAGCAACCGCCTAGCAACCACCCAAAATACCCTAGCAACCGCCTAGCAACACCATAGCAACCACCCAGAACACCCTAGCAACCGCCTAGCAACCACCCAGAATACCTTAGCAACCGCCTAGCAACACCATAGCAACCACTCAGAACACCCTAGCAACTGCCTAACAACCACCCAGAACACCCTAGCAACCACCCAAAATATCCTAGCAACCGCCTAGCAACCACCCAGAACACCCTACAACCACCCAGAACACCCTAGCAACCACCCAAAATACCCTAGCAACCGCCTAGCAACCACCCAAAAGACCCTAGCAACCACCGAAAATATCTTAGAAACCGCCTAGCAACTACCCAAAAGACCCTAGCAACCACCCAAAATGCCCTAGCAACCGCCTAGCAACCACCCAGAATACCCTATCAACCACCTAAAATACCCTAGCAACCACCTAAAATACCCTAGCAACCGCCTATCAACCACCCAAAAGACCCTAGCAACCACCCAAAATATCCTAGCAACCGCCTAGCAACCACCCAGAACACCCTAGTAACCACCCAGAACACCCTAGCAACCGCCTAGCAACCACCCAGAACACCCTAGCAACCACCCAAAATACCCTAGCAACCGCCTAGCAACCACCCAAAAGACCCTAGCAACCACCGAAAATATCTTAGAAACCGCCTAGCAACTACCCAAAAGACCCTAGCAACCACCTAAAATACCCTAGCAACCGCCTATAAACCACCCAAAAGACCCTAGCAACCACCCAAAATATCCTAGCAACCGCCTAGCAACCACCCAGAACACCCTAGTAACCACCCAGAACACCCTAGCAACCGCCTAGCAACCACCCAGAACACCCTAGCAACCACCCAAAACACCCTAGCAACCGCCTAGCAACCACCCAAAAGACCCTAGCAACCACCAGAAATATCCTAGCAACCGCCTAGCAAAAAACTTTCTGGTCCAAACTTTCTCAAGCCAACTTAAAGTTTGTCTCGACGAACTTTCGCATCTAGTTATTATTCTTCTTCTGAGACTAAAATTTATAAATTGAATGCAGCCTAGAGCTTTAACTCTACATACTCCAAACTCGGCTCAGACCTTCAGACTATTCTGACTCGGTATGCTATATCTTTTCTAACTGATCGGACTTACGGTTTTCCTAAAAATGACGATCAAAACTCGGAAAAACTCCCATTGACTTACATTGGGGAGTTCTAAAAAATTCAAATCCAGATTCAAACTGACCAACCGACGAAAATTCAAATCTAAATACCTTGAAGACTAAACCAAACTGCCATTCTATATACTATATTAGCCAATGAGACTCATTTAAACTAATAAACTCTAAACTCATACACTTATAAACTAATTAACTTATAAACTCATGAATTCATAGACTTATTAACTCTTTAACTCATAAATTAATAAACTCTGAACTCTTAAACTCATTTAAACTTATAAACTCTAAACTCATTAAAACTTATAAACTCTAAACTCATTTAAAACTTATAAACTCTAAACTCAAAAACTCTAACACTTATAAACTCATCAGTTTATACACTTATAAACTCTAAACTCATAAGCTCTGAGTGTGTGTGTGTGTGTGTGTGTGTGTGAACACACACACACACACACACACACACACACACTAAACTCATTTAAACTTAAACTCTAAACTCATTTAAACTTGTAAACTCAAAACTCGTAAACTACTTTAAACTTCAAACCACTTTAAACTTCTTACGTTTTAAGCTCCCAGCTCCCAAGCAACTCCATAGCAACCAAACTTGAGTACCCTAGCAACCGTTTTGCAAGACCTATATCTCAGTATCAGAACATCGTATAGAGATGAGGTTTGGCTCTTTTGACTCATGCTAGCAAACAGCACTTCCAACATGCTACACATGCTAGCAGTGAATAGCTACATGCTAATATCAATTAGTTAAGTGTTAAATCATACCAAGATCATGCTAAGGACTCTATAAAAACTCCATAGTAACCATCTGTGACAACTACCAACCACCTAGCAACACCATAGCAACCGCCCAGAACACCCTAGCAACTGCCTAGCAACCGCCCAGAATACCTTAGCAACCGCCTAGCAACATCATAGCAACCACCCAGAACACCCTAGCAACCGCCTAGCAACACCATAGCAACCACCCAGAACACCCTAGCAACCGCCTAGCAACCACCCAGAATACCCTAGCAACCGCCTAGCAACACCATAGCAACCACCCAGAACACCCTAGCAACCGCCTAGCAACCACCCAGAACACCTTAGCAACAGCATAGCAACCACTCAGAACACCCTAGCAACTGCCTAGCAACCACCCAGAATACCTTAGCAACCGCCTAGCAACACCATAGCAACCACCCAGAACACCCTAGCAACCGCCTAGCAACCACCCAAAACACCCTAGCAACCACTTAGCAACCACCCAGAATACCCTAGCAACCGTCTAGCAACAGCATAGCAACCACCCAGAACACCCTAGCAACCGCCTAGCAACACCCTAGCAACCTCCCAGAACACCCTAGCAACCGCCTAGCAACACCATAGCAACCACTAAAACACCCTAGCAACCGCCTAGCAACCACCCAGAACACCCTAGCAACCACCCAGGACACCCTAGTAACCGCCTAGCAACCACCCAAAATACCTTAGCAACCGCCTAGCAACACCCTAGCAACCACCCAAAACACCATAGCAACCGCCTAGCAACCCGCCTAGGAACACCCTAGCAACCAACCAGAATACCCTAGAAACCACCCATAACACCCTAGCAACCGCCTAGCAACCACCCAAAATACCTTAGCAACCGTCTAGCAACACCATAGCAACCACCCAGAACACCCTAGCAACCGCCTAGCAACACCCTAGCAACCACCCAAAATACCATAGCAACCGCCTAGCAACCACCCAGAACACCCTAGCAACCACCCAAAATACCTTAGCAACCGCCTAGCAACACCCTAGCAACCACCCAAAATACCCTAGCAACCGCTTAGCAACACCCTAGCAACCACCCAGAATACCCTAGCAACCGCCTAGCAACACCATAGCAACCACCCAGAACACCCTAAACTAAACTAAATTAAACTTCAAACTATTTTAAACTTTCAACTAATTTAAACTTTAAACTAAATTAAGCTTCAAACTACTTTAAACTTTCAACTATTTTAAACTTTAAACTAAATTAAACTTCAAACTATTTTAAACTTTCAACTAATTTAAACTTTAAACTAAATTAAACTTCAAACTATTTTAAACTTTAAACTAATTTACACTTTAAACTAAATTAAACTTTAAACTACTTTAAACTTTTTCAAACTTTATGGTCCAAACTTTCTCAAGCCAACTTAAAGTTTGTCTCGACGAACTTTCGCATCTAGTTATTATTATTATTATTCTTCTGACCCTAAAAATTTCTATATCAAACTCCTCCTAGAGCTTTAACTCTACATACTCCAAACTCGGCTCAGACACTCAAACTGATCTGACTCGAGTTGCTATATCTTTTCAGACTGATCGGACTTACGGTTTTCCTAAAAATGACGATCAAAACTCGAAAAAACTCATTCAAAAACTCCCATTGACTTACATTGGGAGTTCTAAAAAATTCAAACCGACGAAAATTCAAATCAAAATACCTTGAAGACTAAACCAAACTGCCGTTCTATATACTATATTAGCCAATGAGACTCATTTAAACTAATGAACTCTAAACTCAAAACGTGTGTGTGTGTGTGTGTGTGAGAGAGAGAGAGCGTGTGTGTCTATGTGTGAGTGTGTGTGTGTGTGTGTGTAAACTCAAATACTCGTACACACTCATTTAAACTTATAAACTCTTAACTCAAAAACTTGTACACTTATAAACTCTAAACTCATATAAACTCTGAGTGTGTGTGTGTGTGAGAGAGAGAGAGAGTGAGTGTGTGTCTATGTGCGTGAGTGTGTGTGTGTTTGTGTGTGTGTGTGTGTGTGTGTTAATGAGCTTGTCTGTGT
The DNA here is from genome assembly GCA_022829085.1 of Abramis brama. Taxonomy (NCBI): domain Eukaryota; kingdom Metazoa; phylum Chordata; class Actinopteri; order Cypriniformes; family Leuciscidae; genus Abramis; species Abramis brama. The sequence goes on along the minus strand of CM040769.1, from coordinate 50,030,840 downwards.
GTGTGTGAGTGTGTGTGTGAGAGAGATAGTGTGTGTGTGTGAGAGAGAGTGAGAGTCTGTGCGTGCGTGCTTGTGTGTGTGTGTATGTCGAAAATTTAAATCTAAACACCTTGAAGACTAAACCAAACTGCCGTTCTATATACTATATGAGCCATTGAGACTCATTTAAACTAATGAACTCTAAACTCAAAACGTGTGTGTGTGTGTGTGTGTGAGAGAGAGAGCGTGTGTGTCTATGTGTGAGTGTGTGTGTGTGTGTGTAAACTCAAATACTCGTACACACTCATTTAAACTTATAAACTCTTAACTCAAAAACTTGTACACTTATAAACTCTAAACTCATATAAACTCTGAGTGTGTGTGTGTGTGTGTGTGAGAGAGAGAGTGTGTGTCTATGAGCGTGAGTGTGTGTGTGTGTGTGTGTGTGTGTGTGTGTGTGTGTGTTAATGAGCTTGTCTGTGTGTGTGTGAGTGAGTTAGTGAGTGTGTGTGTGAGAGAGATAGTGTGTGTGTGTGAGAGAGAGTGAGAGTCTGTGCGTGCGTGCTTGTGTGTGTGTGTGTATGTCGAAAATTTAAATCTAAACACCTTGAAGACTAAACCAAACTGCCGTTCTATATACTATATGAGCCATTGAGACTCATTTAAACTAATAAACTCTAAACTCATACACTTATAATTAGAATAAGTGAATGAGATTAACTAATTAACTTATAAACTCATGAATTCATAGACTTATAAACTATTAAACTCATAAATTAATAAACTCTGAACTCTTAAACTCATTTAAACTTATAAACTCTAAACTCATTTAAACTTATAAACTCCAAACTCAAACTCTTGAGTGTGCGTGTGTGTGTGTCTGAGTGTGTGTGTGTCTGAGTGAGTGTGTGAGCGAGTTAGTGTGTGTGTGTGTGTGTGTGTGTGTGTGTGTGTGTGCGTGTGTGTGTGTGTATATGTGTGTGTGTGTTTATCTATCTATTAACTTATCTATCTACCTGCCATAAACTTCAAACTACTGTAAACTACTTTAAACTTCAAACCACTTTAAACTTCTTACGTTTAAAGCTTCCAGCTCCCAAGCAACTCCATAGCAACCAAACTTGAGTACCCTAGCAACCGTTTTGCAAGACCTATATCTCTGTATCAGAACATCGTATAGAGATTAGGTTTGGCTCTTTTGACTCATGCTAGCAAACAGCACTTCCAACATGCTACACATGCTAGCAGTGAATAGCTACATGCTAATAGCGATTAGTTAAGTGCTAAATCATGCCAAGATCATGCAAACAACTATATCAAAACTCCATAGTAACCATCTGTGACAACTACCAACCACCTAGCAACACCATAGTAACCACCCAGAACACCCTAGCAACCGCCTAGCAACCACCCAGAATACCTTAGCAACACCATAGCAACCACCCAGAACACCCTAGCAACCGCCTAACAACACCCTAGCAACCGCCTAGCAACCACCCAGAACACCATAGCAACTACCCAGAACACCCTAGCAACCGCCTAGCAACCACCCAGAATACCTTAGCAACACCATAGCAACCACCCAGAACACCCTAGCAACCGCCTAGCAACCACCCAGAATACCTTAGCAACCGCCTAGCAACACCATAGCAACCGCCTAGCAACACCCTAGCAACCGCCTAGCAACACCCTAGCAACCGCCTAGCAACACCATAACAACCACCCAGAACACCCTAGCAACCGCCTAGCAACACCATAGCAACCACCCAGAATACCCTAGCAACCACCTAGCAACCACCCAGAATACCTTAGCAACCGCCTAGCAACACCATAGCAACCACCCAGAACACCCTAGCAACCGCCTAGCAACCAACCAGAACACCCTAGCAACCGCCTAGCAACCACCCAGAACACCCTAGCAACCACCCAAAAGACCCTAGCAACCACCAGAAATATCCTAGCAACCGCCTAGCAACCACTCAGAATACCCTAGTAACCGCCTAGCAAAAAACTTTCTGGTCCAAACTTTCTCAAGCCAACTTAAAGTTTGTCTCGACGAACTTTCGCATCTAGTTAGTGGTGCTTTTTTGAAAGCATCACTATTGTTATTGCTCATACTTATTATTATTAGTGGTGCTTGCTGAAAGCAAGGCATCACTATTGTTATTGCTCATACTTATTATTATTCTTATTATTCCACACAAAGTTTGGCGCGTAACTCGCCCCGCACCGTTTGTCACAGACCCATGAGTGAGGTGTCAAATCGACCGGTTCATTAAGGAGAGGTGTGCTATGACTTTTATAAGCGATCGGGGGTGCGGTGTTCGCCCCAGGGGCGAAAAAGCGGCCAAAAAAGTCCCATTGACTTAACATTGCGACGAACTTTGACCACACGTAGCTCTGAGCGAGGATTTCGCAGAAACGTGTGATTTGCCACATTTTAAGTGGCTGACAGGCTCTGTAAGAACATACCTCACAATGGGGTAAAAGTTGCACCCCTGGGGGGCAGGAGATGCCCAAAGTTGCCCCATTGACTTACTATGGGGAAGGAACGTCCCGTGAAACACACATGCATTTCCTACTATGGTAAATTGCATAGGGACTTTGTATTGAACGTAGCTCTGGATCACAGTGTCATAGAGACAAGGGGGAGGGCTCATTTTACTCAGACGACCAATCAGTCTCTCAGGATCATTGTGAAGCTATCAAGCCACGCCCTAGCAACCATTTACAGCCCCTTAGCAACAAGTTCCATAGACTTCCATTGAAAGAGTTCAAAGAGATATCTCCAGACTGAATTGTCATAGAAACATGCGGGTGGTCTCAGTTGACTCAGGGCAGCAAACAGCCAATCATGAATCACCTCAACACTTCCAAGCCCCTCCCTAGCAACCATTGTCGAGCACCTTAGCAACCAAAATCCAAAGAGGGATATCTTCCATTCTGAATGTCACAGAGGCATGGGAGTTGGTTTATATCATTCATAGTGACAAGAAGCCTTTGGACTTTAATGATTGGCAGCTGACAAGCCACTCCCTAGCAACCAAACAGAGTACCCTAGCAACCAAAATCCAAAGAGGGATATCTTCCATTCTGAATGTCGCAGAGGCATGGGAGTTGGTTTATATCATTCATAGTGACAAGAAACCTTTGGAGTTTCATGATTGGCAGCTGACAAGCCACTCCCTAGCAACCAAACAGAGTACCCTAGCAACCAAAATCCAAAGAGGGATATCTTCCATTCTGAATGTCACAGAGGCATGGGAGTTGGTTTATATCATTCATAGTGACAAGAAGCCTTTGGAGTTTAATGATTGGCAGCTGACAAGCCACTCCCTAGCAACCAAACAGAGTACCCTAGCAACCAAAATCCAAAGAGGGATATCTTCCATTCTGTATGTCACAGAGGCATGGGAGTTGGATTATATCATTCATACTGACAAGCAGCCTTTGGAGTTTCATGATTGCCAGCTGCCAAGCTACTCCCTAGCAACCAAACAGAGTACCCTAGCAACCAAAATCCAAAGAGGGATATCTTCCATTCTGAATGTCACAGAGGCATGGGAGTTGGTTTATATCATTCATAGTGACAAGAAGCCTTTGGAGTTTAATGATTGGCAGCTGACAAGCCACTCCCTAGCAACCAAACAGAGTACCCTAGCAACCAAAATCCAAAGAGGGATATCTTCCATTCTGTATGTCACAGAGGCATGGGAGTTGGATTATATCATTCATACTGACAAGCAGCCTTTGGAGTTTCATGATTGGCAGCTGCCAAGCTACTCCCTAGCAACCAAACAGAGTACCCTAGCAACCGTTTATCTCTGCATCAGAACATCGTATAGAGATGGGAGTTGGTTTATATCATTCATACTGACAAAAAGCCTTTGCAGTTTCATCATTAGCAGCTGCCAAGCAACTCCATAGCAACCAAACAGAGTACCCTAGCAACCATTTTACAAGACCTACATCTCTGCATCAGAATATTGTATAGAGATGGGGGTTGGCTCATTAGTTTCGGTTGGAAAACAGTCTGTAAATATCACCATGGTAACTGTGTATTCACACCCTAGCAACCATTTAGAGCCACCTAGCAACCATATTGCAACATATAGAAGCCATATTTCAGCTCCACAACATCGTACAGACATGGTTGTTGGCTCGTATGCAATCAAGTACAACACCCTAGCAACCGAGTGGCGAGTTTTGCCACTGCAAGCACCACTTCACATTTTCTTCAGGAAATGTACATTCTAGTTCTTTTTATTATTCTGGACAAAAGTTTGGCGCGTAACTCGCCCCGCACCATTTGTCTCAGACCCCTGAGTGAGGTGTCAAATCGACCGGCTCATTGAGGAGAGGTGTGCTATGACTTTTCTAAGCGATCAGGTGTACGATGTTCGCACAGCGGACGAAAAAGCGGCCAAAAAAGTCCCATTGACTTTACATTGGGAGTTCTAAAAATATTTGAATCCCAACCGACGTTTTCACACACACACCACTCCAAAGGGCCTGACACCCCTGCATCTCTCCCTCTCTCTCTCCCTCAGAGGATTTATATTATCAAGCAGCCAATAAGTAATGGCCTAAAATCTTCATAGCCACACCCTAGCAACCAGTTTCAGCACCCTAGCAACCACTAAGAGCTCCATAGCAACCACCCTAAACAAAAAAAAAAACATTTTTTAATTTTTTTTTATTTTTTAAAGCAATTTTACTCTCGTGGCCTTGCGATATCGCTCCATGCTGGTGCCTATTCGGCCATAGGCACGAGGCCGCAGGCCGAGTGCCGTACAGAAGGCACTCGTTATTAAAGATTTTAAGAACTCTCTAAAAACTCCATAGTAACCATCTTTGACAACTACCAACCACCTAGTAACACCATAGCAACTAACAAAAACACCTTAGCAACCACCCTGAACACCATAGCAACGTCTAGAAATGCTCTAGTAACCACAAAAAACTCTAGCAAGCACCCAAAACACCCTAGCAACTGCCTAGCAACTGCCTAGCAACCACCCAAAACACCTAGCAACCACCCAGAACACCCTAGCAACTGCCTAGCAATGCCCTAGCATCCACCCAGAATACCATAGCAACTGCCTAGCAACACCATAGCAACCACCCAGAACACCCTAGCAACCACCTAGCAACGCCCTAGCAACCACCAAGAATACCCTAGCAACTGCCTAGCAACCACCCAGAACACCTTAGCAACTGCCGAGCAACACCATAGCAACCACCCAGAACACCCTAGCAACCACCTGGCAACATGCTAATCAAGCTGGCAACATGTTAATCAAGCTAGCATCATGCTAGCAACATGCTAATCAACCTAGCATCATGCTAGCAACATGCTAATCATGCTAAAATCATGCTAGCAACATGCTAATCAAGCTAGCCTCATGCTAGCAACATGCTAATCATGCTAGCATTATGCTACCAACATGCTAATAAAGCTAGCATAATGCTAGCATCATGTTAATCAAGCTAGCATCATGCTAGTAACATGCTAATCATGCTAGCATAATGCTAGCAACATGCTAATCAAACTAGCATCATGTTAGCAACATGCCAATCAAGCTAGCATCATGCTAGCAACATGCTAATCATGCTAGCCTCATGCTAGCAACATGCTAATCATGCTAGCATTATGCTACCAACATGCTAATAAAGCTAGCATAATGCTAGCATCATGCTAATCAAGCTAGCATCATGCTAGCAACATGCTAATCATGCTAGCATAATGCTAGCAACATGCTAATCAAACTAGCATCATGTTAGCAACATGCTAATCATGCTAGCAACATGCTAATCAAGCTAGCATAATGCTAACAACATGCTAATCATGTTAACATCTAGCTAAAAACATGCTAGCAAAATGCTAATCATGCTAGCATCTTGTTAAAAGCATGCTAGCAACATGCTAATCATGCTAGCATCTAGCTAAAAACATGCTAGCAAAATGCTAATCATGCTAGCATCTTGTTAAAAGCATGCTAGCAACATGCTAATCATGCTAGCATCATCCAACCAACATGCTAATCCTGCTAGCATCATTCTAACAACATGTTAATCATAGTAAATCATGCTGGAATGTGGTAAATCGTAGTACATCATCTTAGAAACATGGTAAATCGTGGTAAATAATGCTAAAATGTGGTATATCATGGTATCACAACATGAAAATTGTGTTAGCATCTGCCCAGTGGCGAATTTTGCCACTGCAAGCACCACTTCACATTTTCTTCAGGAAATGTACATTCTAGTTATTATTATTATTCCGAGACTAAAATTTCTATATGAAACTCCTCCTAGAGCTTTAACTCTACATACTCCAAACTCGGCTCAGACACTCAAACTGATCTGACTCGCGTTGCTATATCTTTTCAGACTGATCGGACTTACGGTTTTCCTAAAAATGACGATCAAAACTCGGAAAAACTCCCATTGACTTACATTGGGGAGTTCTAAAAACATTTGAATCCAAACTGCCGTTTTCACACACACAGACTCCAAAGGGCCTGACAGCCCTGCGTCTCTCCCTCTCTCTCTCCCTCAGAGGATTTATATTATCAAGCAACCAATAAGTAATGGCCTAAAATCTTCATAGCCACACCATAGCAACCAGTTTCAGCACCCTAGCAACCACTAAGAGCTCCCTAGCAACCACCCTAAACCAAAAAAAAATTTTTTTACATTTTTTTGTATTTTTTAACGCAATATTACACTCGTGGCCTTGCGATATTGCTCCATGCTTGTGCCTATTCGGCCATAGGCACGAGGCCGCAGGCCGAGTGCCGTACTGAAGGCACTCGTTATTAAAGATTTTAAGAACTCTATAAAAACTCCATAGTAACCATCTTTGACAACTACCAACCACCTAGTAACACCATAGCAACTACCAAAAATACCTTAGCAACCATCTTGAACACCCTAGCAACATCTAGAAATGCTCTAGTAACCACCAAATATACCCTAGCAACCACCCAGAACACCCTAGCAACTGCCTAGCAACCCCCCAGAACACCTAGCAACTGCCTAGCAACCACCCAGAACACCTAGCAAACAGCCAGAACACCCTAGCAACTGCCTAGCAACCACCCAGAACACCTAGCAACTGCCTAGCAACAACCCAGAACACCCTAGCAACCGCCTAGCAACACCATAGCAACCACCCAGAACACCCTAGCAACCGCCTAGCAACTACCCAGAATACCTTAGCAACCGCCTAGCAACACCATAGCAACCACCCAGAACACCCTAGCAACCGCCTAGCAACCACCCAAAATACCCTAGCAACCGCCTAGCAACACCATAGCAACCACCCAGAACACCCTAGCAACCGCCTAGCAACCACCCAGAATACCTTAGCAACCGCCTAGCAACACCATAGCAACCACTCAGAACACCCTAGCAACTGCCTAACAACCACCCAGAACACCCTAGCAACCACCCAAAATATCCTAGCAACCGCCTAGCAACCACCCAGAACACCCTACAACCGCCTAGCAACCACCCAGAACACCCTAGCAACCACCCAAAATACCCTAGCAACCGCCTAGCAACCACCCAAAAGACCCTAGCAACCACCGAAAATATCTTAGAAACCGCCTAGCAACTACCCAAAAGACCCTAGCAACCACCCAAAATGCCCTAGCAACCGCCTAGCAACCACCCAGAATACCCTATCAACCAACTAAAATACCCTAGCAACCACCTAAAATACCCTAGCAACCGCCTATCAACCACCCAAAAGACCCTAGCAACCACCCAAAATATCCTAGCAACCGCCTAGCAACCACCCAGAACACCCTAGTAACCAACCAGAACACCCTAGCAACGCCTAGCAACCACCCAGAACACCCTAGCAACCACCCAAAATACCCTAGCAACCGCCTAGCAACCACCCAAAAGACCCTAGCAACCACCAAAAATATCTTAGAAACCGCCTAGCAACTACCCAAAAGACCCTAGCAACCACCCAAAATACCCTAGCAACCGCCTAGCAACCACCCAGAATACCCTAGCAACCACCTAAAATACCCTAGCAACCACCTAAAATACCCTAGCAACCGCCTATAAACCACCCAAAAGACCCTAGCAACCACCCAAAATATCCTAGCAACCGCCTAGCAACCACCCAGAACACCCTAGTAACCACCCAGAACACCCTAGCAACCGCCTAGCAACCACCCAGAACACCCTAGCAACCACCCAAAACACCCTAGCAACCGCCTAGCAACCACCCAAAAGACCCTAGCAACCACCAGAAATATCCTAGCAACCGCCTAGCAAAAAACTTTCTGGTCCAAACTTTCTCAAGCCAACTTAAAGTTTGTCTCGACGAACTTTCGCATCTAGTTATTATTCTTCTTCTGACTCTGAAATTTACAACTCAAACTCCTCCTAGAGCTTTAACTCTACATACTCCAAACTCGGCTAAGACCTTCAGCCTATTCTGACTCGGTATGCTATATCTTTTCAGACTGATCGGACTTACGGTTTTCCTAAAAATGACGATCAAAACTCAAAAAAACTCATTCAAAAACTCCCATTGACTTACATTGGGGAGTTCTAAAAAATTCAAATTTAGATTCAAACTGACCAACCGACAAAAATTCAAATCTAAACACCTTGAAGACTAAACCAAACTGCCGTTCTATATACTATATGAGCCATTGAGACTCATTTAAACTAATAAACTCTAAACTCATACACTTATAAACTAATTAACTTATAAACTCATAAATTAATAAACTCTGAACTCTTAAACTCATTTAAACTTATAAACTCTAAACTCATTAAAACTTCTAAACTCTAAACTCATTTAAAACTTATAAACTCTAAACTCAAAAACTCTTACACTTATAAACTCATCAATTTATACACTTATAAACTCTAAACTCATAAACTCTGAGTGTGTGTGTGTGTGTGTGTGTGTATGTGTGTGTGAACACACACACACACACACACACACACACACACTAAACTAATTTAAACTTAAACTCTAAACTCATTTAAACTTATAAACTCAAAACTCAAAAACTCGTAAACTACTTTAAACTTCAAACCACTTTAAACTTATTAAGTTTAAAGCTCCCAGCTCCCAAGCAACTCCATAGCAACCAAACTTGAGTACCCTAGCAACCGTTTTACAAGACCTATATCTCTGCATCAGAACATCGTATAGAGATGAGGTTTGGCTCTTTTGACTCATGCTAGCAAACAGCACTTCCAACATGCTACACATGCTAGCAGTGAATAGCTACATGCTAATAGCGATTAGTGTTAAATCATGCCAAGATCATGCTAAGAACTCTATAAAAACTCCATAGTAGCCATCTGTGACAACTACCAACCACCTAGTAACACCATAGCAACCACCCAGAACACCCTAGCAACCACCTAGCAACCACCCAGAATACCTTAGCAACCGCCTAGCAACACCATAACAACCACCCAGAACACCCTAGCAACCACCCAGAATACCCTAGCAACTGCCTAGCAACACCATAGCAACCACCCAGAACACCCTAGCAACCGCCTAGCAACCACCAAGAATACTCTAGCAACTGCCTAGCAACACCATAGCAACCAACCAGAACACCCTAGCAACCGCCTAGCAACCACCCAGAACACCCTAGCAACCGCCTAGCAACCACCCAGAATACCTTAGCAACCGCCTAGCAACACCGTAGCAACCACCCAGAACACCCTAGCAACCACCCAAAACACCCTAGCAACTGCCTAGCAACCACCCAGAACACCCTAGCAACCACCCATAACACCCTAGTAACCGCCTAGCAACCACCCAAAATACCCTAGCAACTGCTTAGCAACACCCTAGCAACCACCCAGAACACCCTAGCAACCGCCTAGCAACCACCTAGCAACACCATAGCAACCACCCAGAACCGCCTAGTAACACCCTAGTAACCACCTAAAATACCCTAGCAACCGCCTAGCAACACCATAGCAACCACCCAGAACACCCTAGCAACCACCCAGAACACCCTAGCAACCGCCTAGCAACACCATAACAACCACCCAAAACACCCTAGCAACCCACTAGAAAACCCCCAACAACTTTTTAACTGTAAACTACTTTAAACTTCAAACTGATTTAAACTTTAAACTAATTTAAACGTTAGACTAATTTAAACTTTAATTTAAACTTCAAACTAATTTAAACTTCAAACTAATTTAAACTTCAAACTAATTTAAACTTCAAACTAATTTAAAATTTAAACTACTTTAAACTTGAAACTAATTTAAACTTTAAACTAATTTAAACTTTAGACTAATTTAAACTTTAAACTAATTTAAGCTTCAAACTAATTTAGACTTTAAACTATTTTAAACTTCTAACTAATTTAAACTTTAAACTAATTTAAACTTCAAACTACTTTAAACTCCAAACTACTTTAAACTTCTTCAAACTTTCTGGTCCAGCTTTCTCAAGCCAACTTAAAGTTTGTCTCGACGAACTTTTTAATCTAGTTATTCTTCTTATTCTTCTGACCCAAAATTTATCAACTCTAACTCCTCCTAGAGCTTTAACTCTACAAACTCCAAACTCGGGTCAGACCTTCAGACTGTTCTGTCTTGGTGTGCTATATCTTTTCAGACTGATTTGACTTTCAGTTTTCTTAAAAATTAATATTAAAAACCATAAAAATCCCATAGACTTACATTGCAGAGTGCTCAAATTGAGCCAAGACTACGGTGGCCCATTAGTGTACAAGCCAAAAACTCAAATCTAAACTCCCTGAAGCCCTAGACTCAATTAAACTACCATTCTATGGACTCATAAATCTATCTATCTATCTATCTATCTATCTATCTATCTATCTATCTATCTATCTATCTATCTATCTATCTATCTATCTTTTTAACTAATCTATCTATCTATCTATCTATCTATCTATCTATCTATCTTTTTAACTAATCTATCTATCTATCTATCTATCTATCTATCTATCTATCTATCTTTTTAACTAATCTATCTATCTATCTATCTATCTATCTATCTATCTTTTTAACTAATCTATCTATCTATCTATCTATCTATCTATCTATCTATCTATCTATCTATCTATCTATCTATCTATCTATCTATCTTTCTATCTATCTATCTATCTATCTATCTATCTATCTATCTATCTTTTTAACTAATCTATCTATCTATCTATCTATCTATCTATCTATCTATCTATCTATCTATTTTTTTAACTAATCTATCTATCTATCTATCTATCTATCTATCTATCTATCTATCTATCTATCTATCTATCTATCTATCTTTTTAACTAATCTATCTATCTATCTATCTATCTATCTATCTATCTATCTTTTTAACTAATCTATCTATCTTTTTAACTAATCTATCTATCTATCTATCTATCTATCTATCTATCTATCTATCTATCTATCTATCTATCTATCTATCTCAAACTAATCTTTCTTTCTTTTTACAGTAACTGATCAATCTTTCTTTCTTTTTTTAACTAATCTATCTTTCTTTCTTTCTTTCTATCTTTCTTTCTAACTAATCTATCTTTCTTTCTTACTAATCTATCTATCTTTCTAACTAACTTATCTATCTATCTATCTATCTATCTATCTATCTATCTATCTATCTATCTATCTATCTATCTTCAAACCTTATCTATCTATCTATCTATCTATCTATCTATCTATCTATCTATCTATCTATCTATCTATCTATCTATCTTCAAACCTTATCTATCTATCTATCTATCTATCTATCTATCTATCTATCTATGCTAGAATCAGTAAATCATACTTGAACATGGTAAATCATGGTATACTATAGTAAATCATAGTAAACTATGGTAAATCGTGGTAAATCATGGTAAACTATGGTAAATCATGCTAGAATCAGTAAATTATACTTCAACATGGTAAATTGTGGTATACTATAGTAAATCATAGTAAACTATGGTAAATCGTGGTAAATCATGGTAAACTATGGTAAATCATGGTAAACTATGATAAATCATGCTAGAATCAGTAAATCATACTTGAACATGGTAAATCCTAGTATACTATAGTAAATCATGGTAAACTATGGTAAATCGTGGTAAATCATGGTAAATCATGGTAAACTATGGTAAATCATGGCAATCTATGATAAATCATGCTAGAATCAGTAAATCATACTTGAACATGGTAAATCATGGTATACTATAGTAAATCATGGTAAACTATGGTAAATCGTGGTAAATCATGGTAAACTATGGTAAATCATGGTAAACTATGATAAATCATGCTAGAATCAGTAAATCATACTTGAACATGGTAAATCCTAGTATACTATAGTAAATCATGGTAAACTATGGTAAATCGTGGTAAATCATGGTAAACTATGCTAAATCATGCTAGAATCAGTAAATTATACTTGAACATGGTAAATTATGGTATACTATAGTAAATCATGGTAAACTATGGTAAATCATGGTAAATCATGGTAAACTATGCTAAATCATGCTAGAATCAGTAAATCATACTTGAACATGGTAAATCGTGGTATACTATAGTAAATCATGGTAAACTATGGTAAATCGTGGTAAATCATGATAAACTATGGTAAAATCATGATAAACTATGATAAATCATGCTAGAATCAGTAAATCATACTTGAACATGGTAAATCGTGGTATACTATAGTAAATCATGGTAAACTATGGTAAATCGTGGTAAATCATGGTAAACTATGGTAAAATCATGGTAAACTATGATAAATCATGCTAGAATCAGTAAATCATACTTGAACATGGTAAATCATGGTATACTATAGTAAATCATGGTAAACTATGGTAAATCGTGGTAAATCATGGTAAACTATGGTAAATCATCCTAGAATCAGTAAATTATACTTGAACATGGTAAATCATGGTATACTATAGTAAATCATGGTAAACTATGGTAAATCGTGGTAAATCATGGTAAACTATGCTAAATCATGCTAGAATCAGTAAATCATACTTGAACATGGTAAATCCTGGCATACTATAGTAAATCATGGTAAACTATGGTAAATTGTGGTAAATCATGGTAAACTATGGTAAATCATGATAATCTATGATATATCATGCTAGAATCAGTAAATCATACTTGAACATGGTAAATCATGGTGTACTATAGTAAAATCATGGTAAACTATGGTAAATCGTGGTAAATCATGGTAAATCATGGTAAACTATGGTAAATCATGGTAAACTATGATAAATCATGCTAGAATCAGTAAATCATACTTGAACATGGTAAATCATAGTATACTATAGTAAATCATGGTAAACTATGGTAAATCGTGGTAAATAATGGTAAACTATGGTAAATCATGGTAAACTATGGGAAATCATGCTAGAATCAGTAAATCATACTTGAACATGGTAAATCTTGGTATACTATAGTAAATCATGGTAAACTATGGTAAATCGTGGTAAATCATGGTAAACTATGGTAAATCGTGGTAAACCATGCTAGCAACATGGTAAAAAAAATTCTAGCATCATGCTAGCAACATGATAATCATGCTAGCATGGCAAACTATGGTAAATCATGGTAAATCATGGTAAAATATGGTAAATCGTGGTAAACTATGGTAAATCATGGTAAACTATGATAAATCATGCTAGAATCAGTAAATCATACTTGAACATGGTAAATCATGGTATACTATAGTAAATCATGGTAAACTATGGTAAATCGTGGTAAATAATGGTAAACTATGGTAAACTATGATCAAATATCAATAAACATCTTTCTTTCTTTCTAACTAATCCACCATTCTTTCTTTCTTTCTCTTTCTTTCTTTCTTTCTTTCTTTATTTCTTTCTAACTAATCCACCTTTCTTTCTTTCTTTCTTTCTTTCTTTCTTTCTTTCTTTCTTTCTTTCTTTCTTTCTTTCTTTCTTTCTAACTAATCCACCATTCTTTCTTTCTTTCTTTCTTTATTTCTTTCTTTCTTTCTAACTAATCCACCTTTCTTTCTTTCTTTCTTTCTTTCTTTCTTTCTCTTTCTTTCTAACTAATCCACCATTCTTTCTTTCTTTCTTTCTTTCTTTCTTTCTTTCTTTCTTTCTTTCTTTCTTTCTAATCCACTATTCTTTCTCTTTCTTTCTTTCTTTCTTTCTTTCTTTCTTTCTTTCTTTCTTTCTTTCTTTCTTTCTTTCTTTCTTTCTAATCCACTTTTCTTTCTTTCTTTCTTTCTTTCTTTCTTTCTTTCTTTCTTTCTTTCTTTCTTTCTTTCTAATCTTTTTTGCTTTCTTGCTTTCTAACTAATCTGTCTTTCTTTTTAACTAATCTTTCTTTTAATCTATCTTTCTAACTAATCTTTCTTTCTAACTAATCTATCTTTTTCTTTCTAACTAATATTTTTTCTTTCTTTCTAACTAATTTATCAATCAAAATTTTAACTACTTTAAACTTCATACTACTTCAAACTTCTAACTACTTTTAACTTTTTCAAACTCTCTGGTCCGGCTTTCTCAAGCCAACTTAAAGTTTGTCTCAAACTTTTTTTTCTAGTTATTATTCTTTTTCTGACCCAAAATTTATCAACTCTAACTCCTCCTAGAGCTTTAACTCTACAAACTCCAAACTCAGGTCAGACCTTCAAACTATTCTGACTTGGTGTGCTATATCTTTTCAGACTGATTTGACTTTCAGTTTTCTTAAAAATTAATATTAAAAATCATAAAAACCCCATTGACTTTCATTGCAGACTGCTCAAATTGAGCCAAGACTACGGTGGCCCATTAGTGCACAAACCAAAAACTCAAATTTAAACTCTCTGAAGCATTAGAGTCAATTAAACTACTATTCTATGACCAAATAAACTTTATCTATCTATCTATCTATCTATCTATCTATCTATCTATCTATCTATCTATCTATCTATCTATCTTACTAACTTATCTATCTTTCTTTCTTTCTTACTAATCTATCTATCTTTCTAACTAACTTATCTGTCTTTCTTTCTTTTTAACTAATCTATCCATCTTTCTAACTAACTTATCTATCTTTCTTTCTTTCTTTCTTTCTTTTTAACTAATCTATCTATCTTTCTAACTAACTTATCTATCTTTCTTTCTTTTTAACTAATCTATCTATCTTTCTAACTAACTTATCTATCGTTCTTTCTTTCTTTTTAACTAATCTATCTTTCTAACTAACTTATCTATCTTTCTTTCTTTCTTTCTTTCTTACTAATCTATCTATCTTTCTAACTAACTTATCTATCTTTCTTTCTTACTAATCTATCTATCTTTCTAACTAACTTATCTATCTTTCTTTCTTTTTAACTAATCTATCCATCTTTCTAACTAACTTATCTTTCTTTCTTTCTTTCTTTTTAACTAATCTATCTATCTTTCTAACTAACTTATCTATCTTTCTTTTTAACTAATCTATCTATCTTTCTAACTAACTTATCTATCTTTCTTTCTTTCTTACTAATCTATCTATCTTTCTAACTAACTTATCTATCTTTCTTTCTTTTTAACTAATCTAATCTATCTTTCTAACTAACATATCTATATTTCTTTCTTTCTTTTAACTAATCTATCTTTCTAACTAACTTATCTATCTTTCTTTCTTTTTAACTAATCTATCTATCTTTCTAACTAACTTATCTTTCTTTCTTTCTTTCTTTCTTTCTAACTAATCAATCTTTCTTTTTCTTTCTTTCTTTCTAATCAATCTTTCTTTCTTTCTTTCTAATCAATCTTTCTTTCTTTCTTTCTTTCTTTCTAACTAATCAATCTTTCTTTCTTTCTTTCTTTCTTTCTAATCAATCTTTCTTTCTTTCTTTCTAACTAATCAATCTTTCTTTCTTTCTTTCTTTCTCTTTCTTTCTTTCTTTCTTTCTTTCTAATCAATCTTTCTTTTTCTAATCTATATTTTTTCTTGCTAACTAATCTATATTTTTTTCTTTCTAACTAATCTAACTTTCTTTCTACCTACTCTTTCCTTCTTATTTCTCTTTTTTTCTTTATTTCTGTCTATCCTTTCTTTCTTTCTAACTAATCTTTCTTTCTTTCTTTCTAACTAATCTTTCTTTCTTCACAACTATTCTTTCTTTCTAACTAATCTATCAATCTAACTTTAAACTACTTTAAACTTCAAACTACTTTAAACTTCTAACTTCTTTAAACTTCTAAATTCTTTAAACTTCTTCAAACTCTCTGGTCAGACTTTCTCAAGCCAACTTAAAGTTTGTCTCAACAAACTTTTTTTTCTAGTTGTAAATGAAATAGTCACAGATAATAGCTTCGATGTACTTTGCCTTACTGAAACCTGGCTTAAACCAAATGATTATTTCGGTCTAAATGAGTCTACTCCATCAGGATACTCCTATAAGCATGAGCCCCGTCTGATTGGTCGTGGCGGCGGTGTTGCAACAATCTATAGAGATATTCTCAATGTTACTCAGAAAACGGGTTATAAGTTTATTTTGTTTGAAGTACTTGTACTAAATGTTACGCTCTTAGATGTTAGAAAAACATCCCTATTATCTCTAGCCTTGGCTACCGTATATAGACCGCCTGGGCCTTACGCTGAATTCCTAAAAGAGTTTGCAGATTTTCTCTCAGACCTATTAGTCAATGTCGATAAAGCATTAATTGTTGGAGATTTTAACATACACGTAGATAATCCAAATGATGCGTTAGGGGCTGCGTTTACAGATTTTATTAAATTCATTTGGGGTCAAGCAAAACGTCACCGGACCAACTCATCGTCTTAATCATACACTCGATTTAATTATATCACATGGAACCGATCCAACCGATATAGATATCATTCCACAAAGTGATGATGTCACTGACCATTACATGGTAACTTGCATATTACGTACTGCTGTAATATGTCATGCGGCGCCGCGTTATCAACTAGGCAGAACAATCCTTCCATCCACCATAGATAATTTCTCAAATGATCTGTCTCAGCTGCTGCCTGAACCCAAACAAACAGATGAACTAGAAGAACTAACTAGCACCATTCTATCTAGAACACTGGATGTTGTTGCACCCACTAAATTAAAAAAGGTCAGAGAAAAAAGTAAAGCACCGTGGTACAACAATACTACGCATGTTCTAAAGAGAGAAACCCGTATTTTAGAGCGTAAATGGAAACAAACTAATTTAGAGGTCTTTAGAATCGCGTGGAAAGACAGTATGTCACGTTATAAAAAGGCCCTAAAAGCGGCCAGGGCTGAGCACCTCCGCAAATATTTTAATAGAAAATAACCAGAATAATCCAAGGTTTTTATTTAACACCGTGGCTAGACTAACAAATAAACAGACATCACCCGAACAAAATATCCCGTTACAGTTCAGTAGTAATGATTTCATGAAGTTCTTCACTGAGAAAATAGAAAGCATCAGAACCACAATTGTAAACGTTCAATCTTCAATTGCACCTTATAATTCAGCCTCAATTATCACCCCACAAGAAC